>CM065377.1:80384774-80774774 GCA_033060915.1 Euryodendron excelsum | reverse complement strand
AATTGAGGAAGATCCTGGGGCATGGAATCAACAGCACGTACAGCAGAGGTGGGACCTTAGCTGCCTAGTAGTGGCCACAACTTTTAATGTGAAACTGAGCTTTTCATCAATGGCTTACGTGTGTGGTGTCCTAACCTCTCTAATGCTATTTTTAAAATGATATGTGCTAGGTTAATGGGGCAAGAATTGCTCACCTTCAGTAAAGAGGGCTATCAGTTTTAAGCAATGGGAGAGGTAAGTTGGGGGGAAGAGGTTTGATTATAACTGGTGTCTCTCTTATCTTGGTAGGATCATAATTGTCAATCTCGTACCGAATACTGTACCATTTTTATAATTTGTATGGTATGTATTGATATTGGTGTGTTTTGGTGTACTATTTTGAATTTATCGTTATCTTTTTATATATATTTACACAAAGTCCAATATATTGAGAATAACATTACTCATATTAAATATTATTTAGCACCATTAGTGTAATATCAAGCTATTTTTATATTTTCAAAGTTTTATTATCCATTACTCTAGAGATATATGACACTTATATTAAATAATTTGTTTGATACCAAAAAAATTGTAATGAAAACGTGGCAGAGAGAAAGGGAGAGAGAGAGACAATGTAAAATTTTGAATGAAAGCTGGGGAAGAGATAAAAGCAAGAGAAAGAGAGTAATATATGAAATCTAATAAATGTCTTGAGGAGAGAGATGAAAAGATACAATCTGAGAAGTCATAATAATCATCCACTAATGGTAATAAAAGCCCTCCATTACCTTTTAATTACATAAAAACCTTTATGTCATGTAGCCTGTATTGGCGAAACATGTCCGGAATACTTGAAAATTCGGCAAAATGGACAGAATCCAGATCACATCGGAAACAATCTGGATTTTTACCGGAACGAACCAAGGGCTTGTCCATTCCATTAGTTGTTCGGAATGGTACATCTCGCCTTGTACCGGCCGGTACCAAACGGAATTAACAACAATTGGTAGAATAAATTTTGATTGGTAAGATAATAATACTAGTGTCACTCTTATTTAAGGGTTATTTGTCAAATACACAAATCATAACCAAGATTCGGACCAAAAAAAAAAAAAAATCATAACCAAGATAGTAGTATCGGTATCTTAAAAACATGAGAAATTATTAAGTTACTTTTGGAGTGCCACACATTCTTGCTCCTTTACTCAAGTGGGTCCCTCACTTGTTGAAGATGGGCTTTGCTTCCTAGGAGTAGACCCAAAAATTTTCTTTTGGGGGGGTCGGAAGATTAAACTTTTTAAAACTTTGAGAAGTTCAGGTAAAAACTTTTAAAATTTTAAGAGCTAATACATAGATTCTTATTTGAAATACTAAAAAATTTATGGGATATAATTAGAATTTCAAAAACTCAAAAGGGACCAAAATATTAATTCTTGTCATAAATATACAAAATCTATTGGATCTAAACATATTAGTTTGAAAAACATA
Organism: Euryodendron excelsum; assembly: GCA_033060915.1. Taxonomy (NCBI): domain Eukaryota; kingdom Viridiplantae; phylum Streptophyta; class Magnoliopsida; order Ericales; family Pentaphylacaceae; genus Euryodendron; species Euryodendron excelsum. The sequence continues at coordinate 80,773,304 of CM065377.1, read as the reverse complement.
ATGCTATAAAAAAAAATAAAAAATAAAAAAACTGGGCCAAAGAGGCCCTGCCCAAAGACCAGCCCAAAAAGCCCGTCAAAGCGCAAGGCTCGAAACCCAAGCCCGAAGCCTGACTCTAGGGCCGTGGGTTAGACTTGGACCTTCTCTTTTATATTTTGGCTCGGCCGACTTGGTCCGGTCCAACAAATGACGGGAGCCCACAACGCCAGGCTCGAGCCCAGTATGCCATGGGTTGGGTGGGCCCAATTGACATCCCTAAAAATGGAAGTGATATCTCATAGACCTAGGTAAAAATTCTTACATAACACAACACATTATAAAGTCATGAAAAGTCACTCCAAGTAAATAATATTGTACTATGTACACTCAGATTACATCATTAACAACCATACATGAATTTATTTTTTAACTGTACAATTGGCATAACGAAGAGCTACCTTTCAAACACGAAGAGCAATGTTGTGTTGTCTGAATTCGTGTATGACAAAATGCTAATATAGCCTAACCCTGCTCATCTTACACCTCATATCTCATCATCAGTAACCTTGTGCTCACCTATTAGATCATTAACAACCTTATGTTAAAATTTTCTTCCACACAAACATTTATGTTTGTTTTGTAATTAGTCAATTTTTTTATTTTCACTTATTCCTCCCGAAAATAGCGAACAAAGACTTGTTTGAATCAACTTATAAGTTGATTCATTTAAGTTGTACATATTTTTTTAGTTTCTATAATTATCATTAAAGACGAAAATATGACTTTCTGAGTTTAAAATTAAAAAGAACAATGTGACATAAACTCATAAATATGCTAATCCCTTCTAGCACAACACCACATTAGGGTGGATATTGATTGGGCCGGGCCTAGACTAAATTTTTTTCTATCAGACCTAAAACTAAATCCAAAACTCGCTCAAAAAAAAATTCATGATTTCCAAGCTTGCCTATTTAACCTAAAATTATTTTAATAAATATTTTTAAAAAAATAATATTAAATCTTAATACATAAATATATTAAAATATAAAAATACAATATTTATATTTCAGGTCAGAAAGGGCAAGGCCGAGTGTTTTGGGCTGGCAAATCTATTATCAATATGATGACAGTATTATGATTTGCCATGAGGATATGCAGCGAAAATAAATCTGTGAAGCGACTATACACCAAGTAATAGTTCCGTCAATTCAAATATCGAGGCACATGAATATGCACTCATCCAAGATCCATCTGTATTGTCTTGTATTTCTCTATAAGATTCTGCCCTCCGATGCTCAAGCTTTCGGCTAATCCAAGCTCCTAGGCAATAGCAACGCCACTCTTAAATACGCACATGCACAACAAGCAACGTGCATAGCGTAAGCGCCTCTTGAGCCACAAGTAAGGTAGCAATGTGCCACCAAGCCCATTGATGGCAGTATTATGATCTGTCAACACTCAACTGATGCACACATCACGGATGGTCAGTGCTCTGATACCAACTGTCATGGGCTGGCAAATCGTTATCGAAATGATGACAGTATTATGATCTGCCATGAGGATACGCAGCAGAAATAAACTTATGAGACGACTATGCACCAAGCAATAGTCCCACAAACTCAAACGTCAAGGCACATGAATATGCGCTCGTCCAAGATCCATCTATATTGCTTCGTACTTCTTTATGAGGCTGCACCCTTCGATGCTTAAGCCTTTTGGCTAACCTAAGCCCCTAGGTGATAGCAACGCCACTTTTAAATATGCGCACGCACAATAAGCAACATGCTTAGTACAAGCCTCTTTCGAGCCACAAGCAAGGTAGCAATGCGCTACTAAGCATGCACGTTAGTAACACATCACCTGTTAGGCACAACTCCCCAACTAAAGCCTACGATGCCATGCATCAATGTAGTAACACGCATGGATTAGCACAACCAAGTAACAATTGAAAGCCCAATAACATAGCGACAAGCGACATCGATGCTAGCTAAACTAAACAGCCATCTGCACAAGCTTAAACCCAATGCACAAGTGCACATGAGGTATATAACATGTAAGCGTGCACATCAAAGCCCGCTCAGTCACGAACATGTGCACCACCATGGCACGGATGCGACATAGCGGATGCAAATATCACGACCTCCTCCTCAACGTCGATGCCTAACATTTGCCCCACAAGACAAAATGCCTCCTATGTAGTCCCTTGGCTAGCATGAGGATTATAGCAAGATGTCATAGCTGGCCCTCAAGTCTCACCCACTTCCTTGGGGGATTCACTTAAGTGTTGTCCTTTCGATAGCTCTAGAGGGTGGTAGAGTTAACACTAGACTCTCCCTTAACATAAAATTCTGAGCCATCTCCTAACTGCTAGTAGAAAACATCTTACCCCTTTGAGGAGTCATAATTCATAAATTTAATAATTCTCAAAAATATAAATTACAAGATTGCCATCAAGGCCAATCATGCTCAGACATACCCTCCGCATGGAAACCTCGTGGCCCCAAACATCCTCAAGGCTGACAGAAGTGCCAATTTCTGATACTCTCCACCTCTCTAATCATCATCGTCCTCGATGATGCTGCTGTACCACCTGAACCCTCACACTCTCCTCCACCCGGAGATCAACGTTCTTATTGATGCGTAATGCTAACTCCTGGCATTCCAATATGCCAACTCCAGGCACTTAACTCCACTTGAGCTATCAACGTCCTCGTTGATGTCAAACATACCATAACTGCATAATGTGGTAGTGCATACATGCCCCCATGAAGAAGTTGCCACTTCCCCTCGCAGATCAACACTTCTATGCTAATAGCCTATAAATCTAGTCTGTCCAAATCTATCCCAAAATGCTTTTCAAAGCACAAATCACCTAGACACTCATGCTGAACTTAGCCAAGCAAAACATCGTTGCCACCAAATCAAGCAAACATAAGCTCCTCTAAGCAAGTGTACACGCCCCCAGGAGAATCGTACCATGTTGTGCCACACTCTAGCAACAAGTACCTATGCCCCCACAATGTTGCACTAAACAGGCAACCTGACGAATTGCACACAACTGACAACCCCACGAACCAAGCACTAAACATAGTGCACCATCCACCACTCTAAGGGATCAATGTCCTCAATGATGACAAGAGCATGGCACTTACTGACGCGCACTCCTCCACCACTCAAACAGGTCTATATCCCCATCAACTAAGCACAATGCGTGCAACTCGCAGCTCATGTTGATCCAGTACCTCGGCCTGTAGGCTTTTACCTGAAGATAACCCACTCATGTTACTCTAGTACCTCGGCTAGTAGACTTTCATTCAAAGACAACCCACTAACTCCAGTGTCTGATCATCTAATCTCCACCTGAAGTTCACCTCCGCTGCAATTTCCTTATACCTCGGCTCTCTCATTCTAGCCAGCACCTGTAATCTGCAGATGCCTCCCTCAATCAGAAGGACTTTTGTCTTGATTCATCCTCTGGGCAAAACCCACAAAAAGTCGAAATATAACTTGTAGACGGCCTTGGACAATCCACGTGGGCCATCGGCCGTGACCCCGTGGCGAGAGAGGGTATTATCTCGCGTTTTCGGTTTTGTGGGTTTGTGGCATTTAATTCTATATAGTAATTATATTTACGAATAGATAATAGTAATAGAAAATAAAAATCCACAGTTCAAATGATGATAATGATGAGATTATTGAGGTGTGAGATTGGCGTTGCATTGAATTGATCAGCTTCCTTTCCCCTTCCTAATCTTACACCCAAACCCAAGCCCAAACCCAAACCAAAACGAAAACCAAGCAATCCAATCATATCATCAATTCATCATCACCATCTTCGTCGTCATCATCGCAGTCAGATCAAATTCAAACGCCAGACGAGACCAAAAGAGATCAAACAGAGGGTGGGGTGTGTGTAAATGGCGAATTTGTACGTGAAGGCTGTGCCGCCGGCGGATCTGAACCGGAACACGGAGTGGTTCACTTACCCAGGGGTTTGGACCACCTACATCTTGATTCTCTTCTTTTCTTGGCTCGTCGTCCTCTCCATCTGCGGCTGCACTCCCGGCATGGCCTGGACCATAGTCAATCTCTCCCATTTCGTCGTATGCATCTCTGTCCTTCTCCATCTCTTTCTAGAAATTTCGGTTCATATATTGATTCATTGGGGGTTTCTCTGTTCTGGGTTTTGATGAAATAAATGAACTTCGTATGTGTGGTTGTATTGGTGGTAGGTCCGATATTTGTGTTTTTTAGAGATCGGTGGGTTTGATGTTATGCCTTGTTGATTACTGCTAGTGCTGGGTCTAGATTGTTTTCATGAGCGATTTCTTCATAGTATCCGGTAGAATCGGCTGGTTTAGCTCAAACTGTTTAGCTTAATGTTTTATGGATTAAATTGACTTGCAGCACTTGTGGAGTCTAGAATTTTACGTTCTAATCTTGACAGGATTGATGACTTCTGAGATTTGTCCGATATACCATATAAATATATATCGTTGTTGAGCAAGAAAATCTTGTGTTTCTTTAGGATTTAATTCGAATTTTTTGGATACACTATGGGGGGTTGAAAGCTTATGGACTAATTCAATGAACTCTGGACTTAGCAAAGCATTTTTGTGATGGCCATTTGGAGTACGTACATAAATCTATGTTTGCCTTTACACTATCAAGTGCCATTTCTTGTTTTGGCAAGGTCCATTGTTACTTCCGCTTATTTTATTTTTCTTATTTACCTTGGGCTTGGGGAATAATGGAGCGTGGAGCATGGAGCATGGCTCCTTCTGGTCACTCAGTCACTTCTTTTGCGGAATATGAGCATCTCAGTTCATTTTCCTTTATGTTGGCTTTGGTTTATGCTACTATTGGATTTTCATCCATTGCATTCGTTTATCTCCTTGAGATAAGGAGACGACTTCAACTAACTCGTCTCACCTTAGGCCTCATTTTTCACTGAATTAATGAATCCGATTGTCATGAATCATGTATTACTTGTTCAACATGTCTTATGGTGGACATTTGAAAGGACAAAAAAGTTCATATCAAAGGGGTAATTTCACTTTATCCCCTTGTGGTGTAATCGGAAAACATACACTCCTTGCACTTCAAAAACCTACACTAACAGCCATTGTGGTCCAGAACCAATTGAAATGTCAATAAAAAAACCCTTTTTCTTTGTTTAATTTTGCATTAGCAAATCCAGTGAAATAGATATAGAGAGAGATAACAAGAAAAGATACAGGTGACATTTTCTTTTTGAGAGAAAAAAACAGAGGGGGGTTCTTCATCTTCCTGTATCCTTCATTCTTTGGTCTATTATACTTCACTAATTAAAGTACATAATCACAACCAACCAGATGAGATAGAAGTGGTTGCTTCATGACATCATGAGATGGCAATTTTTAGAGAAGTAATAAGAAAACAAAGTTGGCTTTGATTATTTCTCAAACAAAATTTGTTCACTTCTAATTTTACATACTTGTTTGTATATACTTAGATTTGCAAACACAGATGTGTATCATGGAATTGAGTTCTTCAATTTTCAAGGGACTGTCTTGGCACCAAGTGGCTTGAATAAACACATTTAAACATTGAAATAGTTTTGTGTCACACTTGAGGTGGGTATTAGCTATGACTTATTTTGGGTTGTTCGGTGAGCAAGGAGAAGGAGAAGCTGGCTATGGTGACACATGGAGAGAGAGAGAGAGAGAGAGAGAGAGAGAGAGAGAGAGAGAGTTGGCATCTTGGTTTTGTGTTGGACCTGAGGTGGTAGTGGCCATCATGGAGGTGGCAATTGGTGCTGCCTTGGTTTTTAGATAGAGAGAATCCAAGGCCTTTGGGCCTCTAGAGAGTAGAGAGAGAAATGGTACTCTTCTTAGAGAGAGAAATGAAGGTGCTGAGAGAGAGAGAGAGAGAGAGAGAGAGAGAGAGAGAGAGAGAGAGAGAGAGAGAGAGAGTTCCACCATGGAAGTGGCTGGATAAGGTTAGTGGAAGAGAGAAAGGTGGCAGGTTGGTGGTGTTTGGCCATGGTGGTGTTGCAAGTTGTCTCTAACATGGCCATGGGTGGTGATGGAGGTGTGTTTGGGTGTGGCGATGGTGCTATATATATATGGAGAGAGAAGGTAGTGAATGATGGTTTGGTTGAGTGGGTCTCCACTACCGAAGATGGTGGTGGGGCTGGTGGCTATGGTTGGTCGGTCATGGAGGGAAAGGAAAGAAAAAACACAGATGGTCATGGTGAGAGAAAGAGAGAGGAGAGAGAGTGAGGGAAAGAAAAAAACAATGATGATAGAAATTCAATTAAATAACATTTGAAGCCCTGTTGTATAACATTAAATAAACCAAACAAATATCAGTTGTTCTTTAGCACATTTATGAACCCTAGCTGCTTGAAGCTCCAGGAACTCTTTCCACTAAGGCCAGCTTGATTTTTTTATTTCCTCATCTACAATCTGCTTAATCCTCTCAGTTATCATGTACGCATTCACATCTCGGCACACACATATATATATGTATTTTAGTTAATCAACTTTTGAGCTTGATTATGCATATGTGTGGAAAGAGATGTCTTTGCATGTGTGTGCTTGCATATATGCAAAAACCAAAAAAAAAAAAAAAAAGTCTTTGAATTGTGAGTTGTGCTTCGTTTAGCATGGTATTGTGTGTATTGTGTGTGTGTGTGTGTGCATGCGCACTGAGAGAGAGAGAGAGAGAGAGAGAGAGAGAGAGAGAGAGAGAGAGAGAGAGAGAGAGAGAGAGAGAGAGAGAGAGCTTATTATGTATGTTATGGAAAAATGGTTTGGTTATTGCACATTTCTGTGAAGGATGTGTGCTAGGTAATATGATTGTATTCAGAAGTCTAGTCTAGGATTTTTGGGGGTCAGAGTGATTTCACATTTAGATGTGCACCTATATCCACCAAAAACAGGTTTAAGTCCATCAAACATGTGCAAACCCTAATTTGATGGAAATGAGGTAAATCTGAGCTGGATCGGGTTGGCAAGTCAAGCGACAAAATTATATTTTTTCACTTTTGTGATTTGCAATTTTATTCATGAGGTGGTTATATATGGTGCTATTTCTAGTGTGTATTTAGTTTGAGTGTTAGATTATTCATGGTTAAACATAGTGTTGAAGGTCTCAGTTACTGGCAAAGTGTTGTAATATTGGTACTAGAGGCTTGGGGTTGAGTACTTCTATCTTAGGCAGGGGTTTATGAGTAAGGGGAGGGCTACCCCTTGTTTGTGTAGCCCATTACCAATAGACAAATCTGTAGCCCAAAAAAAAAAAAATGTCTCACCTCTTCTGTTAAATCTTTGGTTCTTCTCTACTTTGTCAATTTGTATTTTCTGCACTAGCTTGATTTGCTTGATGCCTTCATATTGCATGATTGAAGAGTATGCTTCTCTATTTAGGTCACTTATCACTTTTTCCACTGGAAGAAAGGAACTCCGTTTGCTGATGACCAGGGGATCTATAATGGGCTGACTTGGTGGGAGCAGATTGACCATGGAAAGCAGCTCACTCGCAACAGAAAGTTCCTAACTGTTGTACCTGTGGTGCTGTAAGCTTTCTTCATTTGTAATATATTATGCATGAAATTGATCTAAACTTATTCAGTCATATACAAGTTATTATGCTTCTCTGCCTGTCTACATGAGTATTGTTTTCTGATTGTTATACTTTCCTTCATACTATTGCTGTTGGCTTCTAAATTTTGCAACTGTGCACTTGAGCAACAGTTGTGATTCCATTACTCATGGGCTCAGTAGGTATGACGTTGTGTAACTGTGTGTCATGGGCTGATAGATCAGGCAACATACGGTGACAGTAATGCGACCCGCCATGATCATACGCAGTGGAAATAACCCGTGAGGCGACTATGCACCGAGCAATAGTCCCGTCAAACTCAAACATTGAGGCATATGACTATACGCTCGTCCAGGGTCTATTCTTAATGCCCCACATATCTTGTTAAGCTCCGTACTCCGATGCTCAAGCCTTTTGGCGTACTCAAGCTATAGGCGATAGCAACGCTTATTTCAAATGCGCGCACACATGATAAGCAATGTGCTTAGTGCTAGTCTCCCTCGAAATACGAGCAAGCTAGCAATGTGCAACTGGACATGCGCGTGAGCAAAGCATTATCCGCTAGGCACGACGTCTCCAGCCATAAAGTTTTTAGTGCCCTGTATCAAGGTTGTAGCATGCAAGGATAGGCACAATTGAATAGCAATCGTTAAGCCCACGACATAGTGTCACGCGACACTGATGTTAGCCAAATCAAGCAGCCGTGTGCACAAGCTTGAACACAATGCCCAAATGCACACGAGGCATATGTCATGCAAGCGTTCACACCGAGTCCCAATCAGTCATAATTCATAAACAAATGCACCACCATGGCACGGGTACGGCATAGCGGATGCAAACATCGTGACCTCTTCCTCAATGCCGATGTCCAACATTTGTCCCATCGGACACAATGCCGTCCATATAGTCCTTTGATTAATATGAGGACTATACCTACGTGCTATAACCGGCTCCCAATTCTCGCTTACCCTTAGCGTATTATATTTTAGAACATGTGGTGTACCACATTTTCGTTCCCGTTCCACTTACCAAAACGGTCCAGGTTCCAAAGAACATAGGTCATAAACAAATGCACTACCACGGTACGGATACGGTATAGTGGATGCAAACATCACGACCTCTTCCTCAATGTCGATGCCCAACATTTATTCCACCAGATACAATGCCGCCCATGTAGCCCCTTGACTAGCACGGGGGCTATAGCCACGTTCTATAGCCGGTCCCCAAGTCTTGCCTACACTCTTGGAGGACTTACTTGAGTGCTTTCTCTTTCGGTAGCACCAAGAGATGGTAGAGTCAATATTAGACCCCTCCTTATAATAGTATTCTGAGCCATCTCCTAAGTGGTCTGCCTCCTCGAAGAGTCATAATTCATAAATCTAATAAATATAAAAAATACAAATTATGAGATTGTCATGCCACTCAACAACCATGCTCAGACATGCCCTACGCTCAGGTCTCTCGCGGCCCCAGATGTGCCACGGCTGGCAACCCGTGACATTTTGTCATGTATCTGCTTCACTTGTGCTAATTTTTTTGTTTATTTGTTTTTCTGATGAGTACTATGTTTATGGTGTCTATGTTAGTAATTTGTCAAAAGTGTTTGCAAATTCTTCCCTCCTTCCCCTGTGCCCATCCTCCCTCTTTTGTTCTCCTACCAGTGTATATGTGAGGATATTGGAGTTGTAGATGGTTTGTATGGGTTTTTGCTCCCACATCAAATGTGTCAGTCAGCCACTGTTTTGAAGTCAAAAAGCAAATATGTAACATATTGGTGCAAGTGGTTCTACTTGTTCTTGGTGGTTGAGCCAGATTTCCACTTAAAGGTTTGTGTCAACTAAATGATGCCACATACCAAATCTCTTAGCAAAACCTGAATGCTGGTAATCAATTACCAAAATAAGCACTTCTGGGCTTAGTCTTTTTAGCATGTTAATGGAACTGGAGTGAATATGCAGATGGTCAAATTTCGCAATCTAATCGCCTTCAAGTTTAATGATGTTAACGAAATCATGCTGGTTTTGATCTGAACTCCATGGTATCACAACTGGTTGGTTATATGGAAACTGATGGTAGATCTAAGATATGTGATCAACTATTGGAATGGATTCTTTGGGTCCACTCAAGTCTTAGATATATTGATCTCATACTCAAATCTCAAGCACAATAATCACCTGTTATTGTTAAGTGCTGCAAAGCAACTGAGCAGTAACTTTGGGCACTTCATTTTGAAGAACTCATGTGGCAAAAGTAACACAAAAGAGTTTTCTTTGTACCACTACCATTATATAGTAAACTTGAATACCAGACATGCTTGCTAGGTTTATGTCCATCTAGACTTGTTGGATACGTACCCCATAGTTTTATGGTCTTACCTAACGCTAAATGTGAGGTCTATAAATATTTTGAGAAAATAAAATTTCCAAAATATTACATACCAGGCAGAGAAATCCCCTATTTATGAGCTCAAGTGAGTTGAGCTTAAGCTTGTTCATGGTAAAATTGTTTTCTAAGTGAGCTTTATATCAAGCTCAAGCTTGGTTCCTTAACGGAAGGAAACGAACCTTAACAAGACCCACACCAAGTAGATGCCAAGCTTTTTGCCAAGTGCTCACTTTATTTGCAGCCCTAGTTATAGTTCAGCCTATATCTTGATTCACAACCTTTGATTGGCGTGGTTCATCTTTTAAAGTGAATTCAAAGCCTGGGTCATCATCCTCGTACTTGGTGCTGTTGCCAACAGGTCATTCGATCTAATGTGGCAGATTCTGTCAATCCATTGTCACATTCTGCATGTGCTTGCAAACAAGATGCCGAGATTAACACATTCATCTTTAGGATGTCTAGAAAGTTAGAAATGCAATTTTAGAATTTGAGATAACCTACCTTGAATTATCTTGAGCAGCTTCAATCTCTTTGAACCTGTATAAACCAAATCTTAAAGCAAATTCCTATTCTTTAATTTGTCTTCAATGGGCATATGCATATGAATTTCCTGTAAGTTATTTGTGTGTACATATAGTAATAATTTTTTGTTTCGGTTTCTATGAGATAGTGGCAGGATAGATGTTGGTAATGGCATGGCAGACCTACAAGGGAGGCCGGGTGGAGGCCATGACCCCTCCTAAGTTTTGAAAAATTACCTTAGGCCCTATATTTTTTTGAATATTTATGATAAAATAGGTGTGTTGGCTCCCCCAGAGTTTTGAAAAATTTCCTTAACCATATATACTTTTGAATATTCATCATAAAATAAATAGTTATATTGCTCCTCCAAAACCCAAGTAATTTTACCTTTCATCTCCTAAATTCAAGTAATTTTGCTTGATTCTATAGTCTAGAAGAGAATATTTAGTGGGAAAGTAGCCTTTACTTTTAGGTACTACGTTTGTTATACCTTCTTTATATTTGATGAGTCACCTACCATTGAGCTTAAATTTAAGTAACACTAGTTCGTAGTTAGTGTAATAGCACCAATAAAACAAAATTCTCTTCTTGGCCCTCCCCTTGGTAAAGAATGTGAGAGTGTGTGTTGGGAGGTGAGATGGTGACTGGGGTGGTTTGTGGCGGTGGTTGAAGACTCCTGAACTTTTCACTTTGGAGGGAAGTACCCGTGTCGACATAGCATGACATGGGTGTGGGTGTGAAATCCATGTCGGACGTGGCTCTTTTTTTTCAGACAGGGCACTCTTTCTATGCACATATATATATATAAAGTGTACATAAAAATGGACAGTGCCTTACGTAACACAATTATACAAAACATAATTTCCTATCAGAATGGAATATATTAAAATTATAATTCTCTTTAAAAAGTAAAAGTAAAATTATGTTAACAAAAAAATTCATATATAAACCTCATAAGAAAAATAAATAACTCACGTAAAAGTACATTTATTTTGACAATTTATGTCACAAGACTACCATTTTTGGACACTCCTTAGCCTACTCCATGTACTCATATCTAATTTTTGGATATTCTTTAGCCGAGTCCCCGTGTCCTATAATAGGAGAAATAGGGGAATATGACCTCTAGATACGTACCCATATCCGACGCCTGTACCCAAGTCTGGATAACATAGGTTGAAGATGGCAGAGAATGGGGAAGAAGAAAGGAAAAAATTGATTTTTAACGGCACAATGCCATTTTAATGCTCCCTTATGTGGGAATTCAAACTTAGTTGATATTTTTAAATTGTTGTCATGATACTCATGTGCCATTGTCTCAAACAAGAAAATTTGAAAGTTCCAGTTAGGGAACATTTGGCACAAGCTCTTTTTCTTAAAAATATATATAAAAAAAAGAGCGCAATGAACAACTTTCTTGAGGAAAGCTTGGACGGGACATTTGGTAATATGTCGAAAATGTTGCTTTTTAGGTATAGTCATTACCATGGTGGGCTCTATTACATGAACTTGGATACGAGTGTCGGATGCCAACATTTGTCTAAGTGTCAGATTCATCAAATTCTAATATCCAAGGACACGGGGCACTACAAAATATTCATATTTTTTAATATACTTTTTTTTTTTTGGTTGGTGCAGAGTACTAGGGTGCTATAAAGTATTTCATGCTTAATATAGGAGTTTTATGCATAATTGTATGGTAAACTTAAATCACTAAAACATTTTTGTTGACTGAATGTCCAACAATACATGTCAGACACACATCCCATTCCCATTCCACTCTTACGCATGTGTCGGAGTTCAAGAGTTGATTGTTTGATATGGGTACTTAATTTATTTTAAAAGAGTCCATGTAAGATAGGTGGTGGGTATTAGTGCCGCATTTTGAAGTTTAATGGTCCATATGACTTTATGTCTACCCAGAGGGGCAATTAGTCTTGTGTTGATAATATTTTTAGAATCCTTTCTTTAAAGTAATTTTCAGGTCACGATAACTAGCTTAACAAGTACAAGAAAATGTTGAAACATTATGCTAAAATATTGCACGACGTTCATTTTATCTAGAACTAAAAAGAGCGTTGAAACTTATCTGCCTGGCCAATTTATTGTGTCACCACATGCTTTGGGCAACAATAACAGATATCAGGCATGTATCTAGAGCTAGTTCAATGGAATATGTTGCTATCTTTGTTGCATTACCTAGATCTAAATGTGTTAATGATATTGCTTTAATGTTATTGGGTTTAAGTGGATTAGCTTGAATACAGTTTCTCTTTAAGAGTTTTGCTGTTTTGGTTTCACTCTCTTGTTATTGGCTTCAGAGTGTGTATCGACATGCTATATTAGATGGACTTGGGTATGCGTGTTGTCACGAGCTGCCCTTCAAGGCCGGGCCCATGCCCTCATTTTTCAGCCTCGTGTCAACTCTGCCATGTCTGTACATATTGTATGGAGTGTAAAAATGTAGGTTTGGAGTCGGATGCAGTCGTAAATTTCCCCATGTCAAAGTGTGCGGCATCCAAGTTAGTCGTGTCCTAGTCCTATTGAGGAGAGGTGTTGTAATTTTTTCGAAGGGCTAGAAAATTAGTTTAGGGTCATATATAGATGTATGTAAAAGGATTTTGTCAAATTCCTTGTAAATATTTTTGTAGACCCATTATGACTCCTCAAGGAGGTGTAATGTTTGCTTGTATCAGTTTAAAAATGGCTTAAAAAGCATATATAGGGGAGGATAGTGAGGTGAGTCCAAGTCTCTAGTTGTTGGTTGTTGGCAAACTAAACTCCCCACCTAATTGTAGTCTGGAATTGATTTGTATATGCAATAAAAGTGATCTTATTGCTTGCAAATTGTGTGCCCATTGCCTTCGTTGTTGCTTTAAATGTTCTTAGTTTGTTGCTTCCAAATTGTTTACTTGTGCACCTTCGGGCGTGTGTATTGGCTTTCCATTTGCGAGGTGCCCCTTTGCTGGCTTGTCTAGTGCCGCCCACGACAAGTGTCACACGGCCTAATCCACTTGAAAGTGTCGGACCGTGACACATGTCAAGGGTGGGTATGATGTCCAAGGATAACCAGACACGGCTAGGTTTTATATTTTTTAATATTATTTTTATTTTTTTAAAAATAAAGTGGTGTTTAAAAGTTAAAATATAGCATTTTATGCGTAAAATAGAAGTCTTATGCGTAGTTTTATAGTAAAGCCAATTACTTACATATATATATTGGATGTATGCTCATCTAGTCATATCGGAACACATATTCCATATTCTTATCCGAGTATAAGTGTCTGAAATGGGTATTTCACAAATTTAAAAGAGTCGAGGTAACATAGTCTACACGTGCTTACTCTTGTAGTGATTAATTTGTGGGCCTTTTGGCTAAGTTCAAGATTTGGAGTCCATTTAACCCTTGTTCCTTGCTAAATTTATATGTGAACAGTCATTGTTTTCCAAGGAACAGATGAATTGTGCTTGACATTGTATGATACATACCATGCTAGTTGAATCACCAAAAGATAACTACTTTGTTTTGATGATGATGAATATATGTAGGGTACTGTTGTAGCTAGACACCCCCCCGATCTATTATGTACTTCTTTGTGATGAATACACATACCATAGTGTCACGGGTTGCCACCCGTGGCACGTCGGGGGCCGCGAGGGACCTTGGCGTGGGGCATGTCTGAGCATGATTGGCCGGTGGCATGGCAATCTCGTAATTTGTATTTTTCATATTTATTGAATTTATGGATTATGACTCCTCGAGGGGGTAGGATGTTTCTTCCTATCAGTTTGGAGATGGCTCAGAATGCTATTAAAAGGGGGGGGCATGGTGTTGACTCTACCACTCCCTGGTGCTACCGAAAGGGACAGCATTCAAGTGAGTCCCCCAAGGGAGTGGGCGAGACTTGGGGGCCGGCTGTGGCACGTGGCTGCAGTCCTCATGCTAGTCAAGGGGCGGCATTGTGCCCGGTGGGGCAAATGTTGGGCATTAGCGTCGATGATGTGGTTGTGACATACGCACCCGCTATGCCGCATTCATACCGTTTCGGGGGCTTATGTTCATGACGGATTGGATCTCGGTGTGCACACTTGTATGCCGTGTGTCTCGTGTGCACTTGCGCATTGGGTTCACGCTTGTGCACACGGCCGCTTGGTTTGGCTAGCATTGGTGTCGTGGGGCACAATGTTGTGAGCTTATTAGTTGCTATTCGGTGGTGCCTTTCCTTGCGGGCAACCTTGACGCGGGGCGCTAAGAGCTTCATGGATGGAGGCGTTGTGCCTAACAGGTGATGCTTGGCTGACGCGCGCATGTCTGGTTGCACATGGCCATCTGGCTTGTGTTTCAAGTGGGACTGGCGCTAAGCACATTGCTTGCTTTGTGTGCGCGCATTTGAGTATGGCGTTGCTGTCGCTTATAGCTTGGGTTGCCTTATGGCTTGAGCATCAGAGGTCCGTGCTTAAAGAGTTATGCGGGGCATTACGGATGGATCCTGGACAAGCGCATAATCTTATGCCTTGGTGTTTGAGTTTGGCGGGACTATTGCTTGGTGCATAGTCGCCTCACAGATGTATTCCGCTGCATATGATCATGGTGGGTCGCATTACTGTCACCGTGTGGTGCCCGGCCTGCCAGCCCGTGACAGTTGGTATTAGAGCACTAACCATCCGTGGTGTGCATTAATTGGGTGTGGCTTCTCTTATCCATGTGGGCATACTCTTCATTTGTGGTGGACTTCTCCCAGTGGGTTGTTTGCTTCAGATTGTTGGTTGTCAGGTTTATCGGTGGAGCGAGTTTCATTCCATCTTGTGACAAATGGATTGGTGGCCCGAGCTAGCAGTTTTCCAGTCTATGTGGGCTAAAATCTTATGGTATCAGTGGACTTGGTTGCTGTTTGAACCCCTTTGGTACCTTCTTAAAGTGGCCGCTTCAACAAGCTTTGGACGCGCGCTCGGTCCTTTGATTGTGGTCGTGGTGCACAATGCAGCAGGCCTTCTTAAGGATGTGCATGAGACCGACTTTGTAGTGCATAAACACTTCTGTGTGTCAGATCAAATGATTTTGGTGCATAGCTAGTAGTGCTGCTTTGTTGGATTGGTGGGATATTTCTGCAGTATGTGAGCTTGTACAACTTGCTTCGTGTTGTGGGGATTTACTTGCTTTCATTTGACCCTTGAGTTGGCCAAAACCGTTGGCAGCTTTGCTCGTATTATTGCATGGTTACTTTGTTGGCTTCGTGCTCGCTTAGTGGATTGTGCTCATTTCTGCGCTTGGCTGTTGGCATTGTGAAGAGCGTGTTTTGTTAAAACTTTTGGGTGGTCTTGCCTCGTTGTGATACATGTTGGCTAGTGGATGCCAGGTGACTCAGAGGAGTTCATCGTTGCTAGAGAGCACCGTGTAGCGAGGGTTCATCAAGACATAAAGTCTTCCGGCGGAGGGAGGCATTGTGGGCAGACTTTGGGTGAAGATCAGAGGATCAGACACTAAAGCTGCATGTGGGGCAGACTTCGAGTGAAGATCAGAGGATCAGACACTGAAGCTTTGCAAACTGATTTCGGGTGAAGGCTGAAGAGCCGAGGTACTGGAACAGTGTGGGCTGATTTCGGGTGAAGGCTAGAGAGCCGAGGTACTGGAACAACATGGGTTGTCTTCGGGTGAAGGTCTAAGGACTGAGGTACTGGAGCAACATTGTGGAAACTTCAACAGTTGGAACCATTTGCCAGTGGGCAGAGTTTACTTTGACAGTGCAGACAGACTTGCATCCGGTGGGAGTGCCGGTCAGATGGGAACTAGTGTGGGACAGAACCACAGGTTGTCGCGAGGGCGCCTTTGGGTCTACACAGGGTGAATTATTATGTAAGTGAGCTTTTGTGGGTTTAGCTACGGAGTTTGTGTAGAGGGTGCACGCGGAGTGCTCGTCGATGAGGGCATCGACACCTCGAAGTGGTGGAGGATGCATGACGGCCAATGCACGCCTTTCTTTTGTGCGCGACGGATAGCGTCTATTCAAGTACATGTTGCCGACGGATGGAGCAATATGATACGGGGCACTTGCTCAGAAGAGTTTGTGCTTTGCTTTATGTGGTGGAAAAGGTATCCTGTTTTGCTTTGCCAAGTTCAGCGTTAGAGTCTGGGCGAACCTTTACTTCGAGTAGCTATGGGGGCAGATTTGGTGGCGACCGGATTTGTAGGCAATCAGCACGGAGGTGTTGGTCTGCGAGGAGTGGTGGCAACTCATCGTGGGGGCATATAAGCACTACCGCATTCAGCGTTATGCTTGGCATCAACGAGGGCGTTGATTGCTCGAGTGGTGGATAGTGTCAGGAGTTGACACTAGTTGTGGCGAGTGCCAGGAGTTGGCACTGGGCTTTAGCATCATCGAGGACGATGATGGTTGAAGTGGTGGAGAATGTCACGGGTTGCCACCCGTGGCACGTCGGGGGCCGCGAGGGACCTTGGCGTGGGGCATGTCTGAGCATGATTGGCCGGTGGCATGGCAATCTCGTAATTTGTATTTTTCATATTTATTGGATTTATAGATTATGACTCCTCGAGGGGGTAGGATGTTTCTTCCTATCAGTTTGGAGATGGCTCAGAATGCTATTAAAAGGGGAGGGGGGTATGGTGTTGACTCTACCACCCTCTGGTGCTACCGAAAGGGACAGCATTCAAGTGAGTCCCCCAAGGGAGTGGGCGAGACTTGGGGGCCGGCTGTGGCACGTGGCTGCAGTCCTCATACTAGTCAAGGGGCTACATGGGCTGCATTGTGCCCGGTGGGGCAAATGTTGGGCATTAGCGTCGAGGATGGGGTTGTGACATACGCACCCGCTATGCCGCATTCATACCGTTTCGGGGGCTTATGTTCATGACGGATTGGACCTCGATGTGCACACTTGCATGCCGTGTGTCTCGTGTGCACTTGCGCATTGGGTTCACGCTTGTGTACACGGTCGCTTGGTTTGGCTAGCATTGGTGTCGTGGGGCACAATATTGTGGGCTTATCAGTTGTTATTCGGTGGTGCCTTTCCTTGCGGGCAACCTTGACGCGGGGCGCTAAGAGCTTCATGGATGGAGGCGTTGTACCTAACAGGTGATGCTTGGCTGACGCGCGCATGTCTAGTTGCACATGGCCATCTGGCTTGTGTTTCAAGTGGGACTGGCGCTAAGCACATTGCTTGCCGTGTGTGCGCGCATTTGAGTATGGCGTTGCTGTCGCCTATAGCTTGGGTTGCCTTATGGCTTAAGCATCAGAGGTCCGTGCTTAAAGAGTTATGCGGGGCATTACGGATGGATCCTGGACAAGCGCATAATCTTGTGCCTTGGTGTTTGAGTTTGGCGGGACTATTGCTTGGTGCATAGTCGCCTCACGGATGTATTCCGCTGCGTATGATCATGGTGGGTCGCATTACTGTCACCGTGTGGTGCCCGGCCTGCCAGCCTGTGACACATAGCTATGTATGGAATCTTAATATAGCATCTTGGAAAATGGAGATGGTTCCGTGGGAATTTTGTGGGTTGTTAGAAACAGTGGAAACTACTGCCAGCAACCTAAGTATGGCATGGGACACAAAAATATTCTTAGCAACGGTGGTCATTAGTGGCGTGCTTTAACATTATTGATGAAATATAGACTGATTTGTTGTGGCAAATTTTGTCCTAACTTTTGATTTGTTTCTCAACCTGCAGTTTAATTAGGTAGAACAACTAAAAATCCATTTATGGTTTGCCTTCTGTGCAGTGGCAGTTTTAAATGAATTTAATTGGCTTACTGATATCTTGAAGCTACGACTGCTCAATAACCACTCAATTTTCTTTTGTTATCCTGGCAGGTACTTGATAGCCTCGCACACAACTGACTACCAACACCCAATGCTCTTCTTCAACACTCTTGCAGTGATTGTGCTAGTTATTGCCAAGTTCCCGAATATGCACAAGGTCCGTATCTTTGGCATCAATGGAGACCAGTGAGTTGGGCTTGCATCATGAATCCTCTTGCTCTACCATGGTGTAAAAGCGTCCGATATCGGTTTAAAAGGTTATATCCCTGTATAGAAGTCAGAACTGGATAGAATATTTGGAAATGTAATTTGTTTTTTTGCCGACTTTTTGACAAGCTATTTCCCGTGGATGTTGAAGGAATAATTGTTTTGAGTTATTTTTGTACAGTAGGATTTTGTTGTGTTGGGAGGATCACACTGCTGTTATCAGCTTTATCCAATATCTTACAAATGCTATTGTTTTTGTTATAAGAAAATGTGACGCCACTCTCACGCTTGGGAAATGAATAGTAGTGTTTGAGCTTTATTTGTCCTGTTGTAGTTGAACATTGGTAATGCTTCTGGCCCATACATATATAGTTGACAACTAGAGTTTGACATTTAAGCTTTGCTCTTGAAAAACTGCTGTAGTTGGTGTTCATAGTCTTCAGACTATACAATTTGATAGTGGAGTGGACCATTATCTCTGGTTGCAGGTACTGCTGCACTAGCAGGCTCTTCACTTGTTCTTCATATTCCTATTAAGTATATGGCCTTTTTGATAGTGTGGTTGGCATTTGGCGTCCTCGTGCTTTGTTTATGCGCGACAAAGAGAAAAGTCAAGCGCAAAATCTAGCTTGCCTATCCTCAAAAACTCGCAAGATGCCTGAATCAAGCTGGGGAATTAATAATTCCCATAATTGAGCATGTATATATATGCTCAAACATTACACGACCAATTAGAATGCTTATTTCCGTTGGCAGTAAAATGCGCAAATTAATTTTATCTGTGCTCAATTACATATAAATTGCCTATGCTCAACAGGTATAGCCCTCATGGTCAGCGCAGTAACAGTAAGTATATTGTATGCATTTGGAGTGCTACACGAAAATAGAAAGTCCAACATAAATTTAATTATATCTTGCCTAGCTACCACTCTATACTTGCGTTTTAAAAAATATTACAACCATATCATTCTGGCAAAATTTTGTTAGAACTTCTGTTTCCAAAGTCATTTTTCATACACATTATGATGCAAGTATTAGTAATCAATCTCTCTCTCTCTCTCTCTCTCTCTCTCTCCCCCTCTCTATTCGGTTTTGCGCAAAACAGTGAACTTCCCATTCCTTTTTTGCTTTTTCCCTCTCATTTTATCTAAGAATTAAATGAAGTGTTAGTTTCATGGAGAGGCCTAGAATTGGGAAGAAACAGACCTCCATGGTAGGGAGTTAAGCCTCCAATTTGGACTGTATCACACCAAGTGATAAACACAAACACAAAACATTTCGACTCGAGTGTCCACATTTGGAAGAATTGGCTCACTGGTGGAGATTATTTCTTAGCACGCTTATCAAAAGGAATGTTTGGAGGGTCCCTCTGCAAGGCCAGAGATTGGTGGGTTTGTCAGATTTTTCTTTGTCTTTGAATATTAGGCGGTGGGATAACATGCAAGTAATGATTAGTTTTGGAGATGTATAGCAGTATTAGGGTCCTGGTTTGAGTGGATATAGAAAATGATTAGGTAAGCTTTTGGTTGAGGCAGGTAAACAAGTGTTTTTTTTTTTAATTATATTTTATGTGTAATATGCTTAGTGACTTAGTATTAATGCTGTTTAAAATTTCAGATTCTAAAGGGAATTAAGAATGTATTATATATATATACACACACACATTGAAACCAATGTAATTGTGCAAAAACTGAGAACATGTGATCACATGGACGCTGAAATGCATGGTGCCCTTCTCCTGTAGCTCCTAGTTGCTTTCTGAAGTGCTTTAATGGCTAAAGAACCTCAATTGCCATGGATAAAAAGGTCAGACCTGACACCGCAGACCTGAAAATTAAGAACTAAGTTTCAAGCTCCAATGCTAATGCAGATTTGTGACGCGACTAAGCAAGCTAATTTATTAAGCAAATCTTTGTGGCTTTAATTTTCACATCTTTAGCCATTCGATGCCCCAGCTTTGGTAAAAGAAAAACTGCCATGGTGCAAGCAAAGATGGCACTCTTGCCTAGCTTTATCTGCTTCTTGTCCCCCGGTGAAATCCCGGCTTTATCTGCATCATCCATTAACTGTACTGGTGATGAAGGAAATCCTTTTGAATATGATAATAATAAACACTGGACCCATAATCATAACCACGGACACATAATGACGATCTAGTGAACCACTAAATATTGATGATCATCAGGAAAAAAAAAAAAAAGGCCCTTAGAAGCTAACCAATCAATTGATGCTTCAAAAGTTTAATTACAACAATCAAAGAGTAATTAAAGTGAAGGACAAAGAAAACCATATCTATCCTATGAGTTAGTCCTGAATAACTCAAAACAAGTAACCAACCACGTGAAAAGAGAGAGATAAACAGAGAAAAAGAAGAAAAAGCAACCGCTGGCTTTCCAAGCTAGTCATGATCCTTCATGTCTTTACCATGATCCCCCACCTACCATTCCATTCCAATAGCCAGTTGAACTCCCTTGTCCCTTATTTTGATCAACTTCAGTACTTGTGCTTGAAAAGTGTTTTAGAGCTCCAAAAGGAAACATTAACCTTCCACTATTCTCTTCAACCCCATGAAGACTCACATAGCTACTTCCAAACCCATCAACAGGAAAACTTAAGCATGGTTTCAAATCTAGCAAAGAAAACCCTGAAGCATAGAGTGTATTGGAATCCGGCGTCGGTGTTGGGATAAAAGTATTTAATCCCCTAGGAGGAGAAGAAAAAGAAGACTTGTGGTGATTAGTACTGTTGTTGTTCTGAATCTTGGGCAACTCAACAAATTGAGAGCTACTAAGGTAGTCTTGCATGGGAGGGAAAGCTGGGTTAAGGTCTTGGCCTTCATGAGTCTTAGGGTTTTGAGAAGAAAAGTTTGAGAGGCTTGGTGGGTTCAGATCAGGAAGTTTATGGGATGAAGCTGCTGATGTTGATGATGATGATGATGAAGAAGTAGATCTCTTGTATTTCCTTGAACCTCCTCCAACAGGAACATTTCTGAGAGACCCTCCTTCAGTCCAGTACCGCCTACAAGTTTTGCAGAAGTATCTTGGTTGAGTGAGACTGTAGTTGTTGTAGTAACAAAACTTCGTGTTGGTTGAATTACACCTTGGACAATTTAAGGCTTGATCCTTATGTGGCTTTGCCTTCCCCTCTAACATCATGGGCTTGGAGCACTCTTCCATAGTTTTCACCAACCCAACCTCCTGAAACCCCCACGAGAGAGAGAGAGAGAGAGAGAGAGAGAGAGCAAAAGATTATTACATAGAAAACTAGGAAACATTAATAACTAGACACAAACCATTACTGATCGTGGTAAACTAGAGGACAAATAAAAACAAGATAGCTTTCACTTGAGGATTTATTGAATTGCTAAAGAACAAAAAAGATAATAATAACGATTAATACCTTTTTCCATACCTTAGCTTCATCAGTTATCAGATAAGCAAAATAAAGAAAAAGTGCAGCGCTCTCATGTTTCTAGAAGAAACTAAACTTAAATTTGTGGGGCAAAAAGAACAGGAGCAGAAGAGAGACAAAAATTTGATTTGAGTGCAACTTGCACTTATCTGGAACATCTTCTCTTAAAAATACAATCAATAAAATGGAATTCTACTATGAGAGTGGCAAAAAAATTAAAAAAACAAAACAGGCATAGAAATCTACCACAATTGCTCAATACTAAAGAACTTGATCTAAATTGTCCTTTGTAGGTGAAACCCCAAAAAAAGAATGCAAAAAAAAAAAAAAAAAAAAAAAGGGAGAGAGAGAGAGAGAGAGAAGCTCACAATTGTAGAGATTTTTGAAAATAAAGTTGGAGCTAAATTTACCCACCTGTGGCCATTGAGCAGTATCCATGAACTCAGAAGAAGAAGAAGGTTAAGATCAAAAAGCAAAAGATGTCTTCAGACAGATGATCCACCTCCTTTGTCTGCAACTGCCCTTAGTGTAAGAAAGAATGTTTGGGTTGTTTTTTGTTGGCTTTTTGTGTTTGCTTACTTTATGAATGATGATGGAAGGGAAAGAGAGGGATGGGTTTGTTTTGACTACAGTTCTCATATCACCATATTTTACTGTTCATTTTCTTTGAATTAAATATATATATATATATATATTCATTGTTGTGGAATTATGAGTGTATATCCTGTGGTGGGTTTCTCTTTTTTGATCCTATAATGGGGGAAGTCTCGATTCTTATTGCTCCCTCTTTAGTGCTTTCTAATCGCCAATTTGTGATTTCCTCGAATATGAAATAAATTTGAGTGTTGGGGGCGGCTTCTTTTGCTTTCTCACACACAAATTAAAAGGATTGAATCAATATGAAGCTAGCTAGCACTACTTGAAACTGGACCTGGATGGTCATATCATTGCTGGTTATCCTTAGTAATGAGCTTACTAAAAGTACATAAAATATCCTCGAATAAGCAAAAATAACTAGTATACTGGTAAACATATTTACATAAAATTCTATACCTACAAGAAATTAAAAACAAAAAATTACAAAATTAGCTTACAGACTAACATACATGCCTTCTTTCTTAAACATCTATTTATGTGGCAAATGTCGTGTTTGCGGCTATATGATAAGATCTTGTGACCTTGCACGAGAGCTGCTTTAGCCAAGTCTGGATTGATGCTGTTTTGAAGAGAGTTAATAGGATAAGCCATAGTACTCTTAAAAAAATCGTGATAAGTAATTCCTAAGACTCTCTAAAGTGGAGGTAGAGGAGAACTTTAGATGGCACCCACCTCAGTTGTCTATGTTAATGGTGATTGGCACCTCAGCATGAAACTCTTGGAACTCAGCCAAACATGTTTGTCACAGTCCCTCTTTATAATACCTAGCTAAGTCAAAAGTGTTTATGATTCTCCACTTCTTAGACACTATTTACAGCCTTCTCTGTAGTAACGTAACCATCAGCCATCTGAGAGGAAACGTTTTGGATATACTCTTTTAAATACTGTAAACTTAGCGCAATCTCTTTATTTTTCATTATCACAAGTTAAAGAAGATGATATTTTCTTTGTCAATATTCATTTTTTTTTTTTTTTGTGTTTAGAAAGTCCAACGGAATTGCAGATTTTTTTTACACATTTATACGATTGCATAGAAGAATTCACTGGTACAACTATAAAATGCTAGAAGACCTTACCTGTATTGTTGACAAGGAGCTGAAATAGATGAACAGTCATAGATTGAAATTCTCTTCTCTCCTATCCTTTTGTGAAAAACAAATGAAAAAAGTTCTTTCAAAAATTTGATATCAAATCGTGCCTTCTAGTATTTTGAAGGGTTACCTTCTCTGTAATTCATGAAAGCTTTACTTCAAATCACACCAAAAACAAGTCGCCCAGCCATGTTAAAGAAGAATTTAGATACAGGTAAAAGGATTGTGGATATAATCCCACTTTTAAAGTACGTAACTAAAGTTTGTTCTCTCTCTCTCTCGCTCTCTCTCTCTCTCTCTCTCTCTCTCTCTCTCTCTCTCTCTCTCTCTCTCTCTCATGAAAACTAAGTAGCCAACCATTTGACTATTGAAAAATCCACACACATGGATGATGTTGGTTAACTAATATATATTACTGCCATCAGATACTTTAGATGCAATGAATATTAGTTAACTTCACCTGTAGTACTAGAGGGAAACGGGTTGGAAGCCTAGCCATAAGCTAAGAAAATTTTAACTGATCAACTATCAAATACGGTTTCCAATCCAAGATATGCTGACAACTGCTCAGTATTTTAAGTTCTTCACCTGCAATCGCCATATGCCTTCCAAGTTTAGTTTGCTAAGGCCTTTGACTTGCCATGTCTCACATTATTCTTTTATCTGATCTAGTAGACAGTCAACAGTAGGGTTTCTAATTCAACTCACCCTTGTTTAAGGCTGCCGTTACCTATGACACTTGTTTCGATGTGTTTTACATGACATTTAATTTTGGAAGCTGGTTGTGTAAATTGGAGTAAGTCTCTATCAGGAAAGGTTACAACAGGATGGAATTGATCAACCTTAAATCCTACATTTGTATCATAGTATTCTTTTTCAAGAGAAAAACAAAGTTTTTCCATTTCGATGATCGATTGACTCATCAAAATGTAGTGTCAAAGCACAATCTGATGATTCAAGGTTCAATTTGGTATTGTGATAGCCCATAAAAATGAAAAGAAAAACTGATAAGCAAATAAAGGAAAGTTTGAATGTCACTCTTGACAAAGATTAACTATCATTTATTTGGGGCAAGAAGGATCAGTTTTAGTTTCTTCAAAAATCTTGCCCTAGTTATTTAGCTGCAATATGAAGTTTGATCTTAGAAGATGAGGAACATCTGCACTTCACTGGGCTTGGGCTTAGGCAAGGAGTGTCCATGCTTGAAGCTTTGGTTTTATATGGGGCTGGGCTTAGGTTTATAACCTTGTAAATTATATATCTATCTCCACTTATGTTTCACATATGGGGTTCCTAAGAAGGTTTCAGCATTTGGTATAGTGTAACAAGTATAGTTGTTTTTCCTAGCCAGTGTAAAGCGGTTGATTTTCAACTCGATCCTAAACTGAATATGGTGATTTCACAGTGAATAGTGGACTCCAATTTGATCCTCGATATCACTTTCATTATAGGGTTGGCACCATTTGCAAACTTTAGTATATATATTATGAACCATTGTGTTCTCTTCCTGCAAATGCAGCTGATAATGGAGGCTTTTCCTTGGGGGAAGTTGGTGAGAGCCATCACTCTGCATTCTCTAATGTTGAACTATAATTAGTGTGGTCCAAAATGGAGCTGCAAATGATTACAGTAGCCTGTATGGCTGTATCTATTCATATACGGAACGGCCAGCCGTCAGACAACAATAAATTGCACCTCCTAATGGTGGTCCAATGTGGCACATATACTTCTCCAGTGACCATGCCAGGGAAAGCAGCGAAACCGTTGATGAGAACATTTTTCTGCTGAGATAGTTTAGTTGGGTTGTTAGCTAGGGCTTGGTCCCAAGATGACTTCCCCTTGGCGAAAATTTTGAATTCATAGTATACTGATTAATTTGTTGATAAAGAACCGGTGCATGTCTGAGTCACTCGGCCAAGTTTTATCCAGATTTGACTTGAACAAGCTCTAGTTGAGCTTAAACATGCTACCAAATCAAATCAGCATTGAGCTGACTAGTCCAAAAACTTGGAGTGCTAACGAGTGAGACACGTTTGCTATTAGAAAAGAATTCAGCTACCTGGTACAATTTTTATAATCTTGACTCAGCTTTTAGTTTTTTCCATTGCTTGAATAATATTGATCCGGTGGAATGTTAATCTGAAAAACCAGAAAGTCCCTAAAAAGGGATATTTATGATCATGTGAAGTGAGATATATATAGAACTGGTTTATATTGGTTAACATTAAAGGTGGTGGAACTCAAGATCCAAGTGAAAATATCGCATCAAGGCTATCTATGCAAAATTAAGTTTAAGAGGGAGTGTTGGAAAGCAAACTTGTTTTTACATATTCTTAACACGTGAATATACATGATACATGTATGAGGTGATTTATGTATGTAGGGAAATACATGTATGTAGATGAAGGGTCATGGATATATTAAGAGTCTTGATACATGTACATACTTAGATGTATGTTAGTGGAACTATATAAATATTCTATGTAATGTAATTGTAACGAGAAGAGAACAGAAGAGAGTTGGTATTGAAGCGTACCACAAAATTTCCAACAGCTAGGGCATGTCATATGGAGCCATTCACACATGTTATGTCTCCTCTCTAAAAGCCAATGCATATAATCTTCCACAGCTGATAGCTTGTTTCATCTTTAATGTTTCTTCACTCCCCTCAAGTTAATGTTTGTCCACCTCACATCATTTCAAGTGTGAATTTTCACTTTCTGTGATGGGTTGCAGCAAAAGAAAATTTTCTGTATCTTTGACCCTATTTAGCTTTAGCTTTTGGATTGCGGTCAGAAATGCATCATATATCCATTTCTTTTTTTGGATCCTAAAGTTTCAAATATAATCTGTAAAGTAATAACAGAAAGGGATCAAAATGATAGAACTTAACGATTTATCTTATTAGTTGCATGTAATATATGTTTTGTATGCAGTAATCGATTTTCTCAACCATAGGAACTGGATAACAATGATCTTATAATTGGATACTATGGTGAGCCTGTGGCCACCATGAAAATCTATACTTTCATCAGCAGCCATGAGTTGTGCACTCAAGGGGTCCATGCAACTTTAATTAATGAGCCTCTCCTTGTCTATGCTTTGTATAGCAAAGATCCCCATTCTGAAGAAGCATCTAGATTCACCATTTTCACAGGTCATGTGGCACATCATAAACATAAATTGTCTAATTTTCTTTTCTTTTTTTGGTTATTTTTTTCCTTGATGCCCCACTGGTTTTACTAGTCTCCATGCTACCAAATTAAAACATGACCACACAAGTGAAAATGAAGTTTCATTTTCAAAAATTAGGTAGGCTGTGAATGTTTTACATAGTAAGTGGGCATAGCATGCCCTTGAATAATCAACTGAGATAGAAGAATATGATGGCAACTATATATATGTATGTCTATGTATATATATGATTTGTGGCCTATGATGTTTCATATGTTGTCATTGGAGAAAATGGTGCAATATTTAATAGAAATTTTAAGCGTCTCGCTGCGTAAGTAACAGGAGAAATGGGCCAACCGTGCCTTAATACTTTTCTATTAAATCCCAAAAATCATTTCGCAATCCAAATAAATTTCATAACTGTTTTGCGACCCATGTGAGATTTGAGACCAGATGGTTGAAAGTTTCATGCCCTACACTTGCGATTGAGGAATTTTCCATTAAAGACAGACGTCATCAATGACGCAACTAAAACTAGAAAACAAATGAAAGAACTGAACCTTCGGATCTTGAAAATAGAGATATAATAGATTCATCCTCTCATGAGAGTAGAGGCTGGTTTCTGGTTAAAGGAATCTTGATCTCTATGTCTATGAAGTTCCTTTAAAACATATTGCTAAAATTGCTAGCTAATTGTAGTATATGCTATGCAGTTCCACAAATAGTGGGTTGAAACATTTTATGATGCTTGTCCTGGACACATGAGCAGTAAAAAAAGGTTTAGATAACTGAGGTTTTATTTATTTATTTATTTATTTGGCTAAGAGTGTCCGGGATTTCAAACAAATATTCTCTTGAACTCGTGTAACGTTATCGTCCATAAGAATCAAGTAAATTGAAGTTTCTACATATTTTAAATGGTATTACAAAAGGTAGAGCTCATGATCATAGCCATGCTGCTGTGGGGTGCCTTTGTTATAATCTTCCTTCAAAGACAATGCAAAATTCCAGCGGCTACCAAGCTAGCTTTCTTTTGCTTTTCTTTTCTTTCTCTTTTTTCTTTTCATTTTTGGGTTAAGTAGTTGATATACCGCTATCAAAGCATTTCAGAGAACCTAATTAAAGGCAACCCTACATTCTACTGAAAACTTTCCAAAGTTGATGGGATAAGTAATTAGTGACATTAATTTGTTTTTATCATTTTTCCTTTGAAATACTATGTTATGGGGACACAAATATAATTGGTCACAAAAGCAATGTCTGAAGTGAAATCAATTGCAAACAGTCCAACCAGCAGTTGCCTTGGCAAGAAATTTGAACCGTGAAAAGCAATCAACCCACTGCTATCATTTCAAAACCCAGCAGTACAAAGTTAACGATCCGGAGAATTTTTCACATATTCTTGTTGCATGTATATGTAAATATATATATATATATATATAGTGGTGCCATCACTATAATGATATGAGGACAGGGATAGTCATGGCTTGATAGCCCGTTAGGCCCCATTATTTATATGGTTTAAACTTTTTTTAAACTCAATTATATTAATGGACAGCTTGAAAATATGGTTTAAACCCTAACCCTACCCAGCCCGAATCATAAGGTTGATATTTATATCTTTTAATATAATGTAATTAGATTTTAAAAAATGGCTGCGCATGAAGTCCGAAGCTAACCCCTACACAGCCACCTGATCATTGCCAAAAATAAATAAATAAATAAAAAGGCAGCCAACCCTAATTAAGTAACCTCATCTTTTCAATAAGATGAACGAATTAAGCTCTAATTCTTTAATTGACGAACTTAAAGCAAATCTTTATTAAATCCTTGAATTCAAAATAGTCAAAATTTCGAGTTCCAGTTCAAATCTATAGTTTGTCACATGTATTGTTATAATATTAAAACATAAAAATAACACATCTTTTATTAGAATTTTACATAAATATTTTTATAATTAAGTTTGTTTATTTTAATAATATAAATTTATGTATTGGTTGAAAAAAATCGATGCATAAATAAAAACTATTTAAATAATATATGTTCATATATTTATATTTAAATATATTAATATGTATATGTATGAGACTCTATAAACACTCCCACTTCAGAAATATTTTTACAAGTAACACACTCTCGCTTCTGCTTTACGAAGCAGTTAGAGCCTTCCAATCTAGAACTATATATCTATATACGTACACAAATAAATATCTGCGTAATGGTCATGGCCGCCCATATAGAACCTCCTGTGCCACGATGGATGCTTGGGGGTAAAGGATGATGGACTCCACCCTATCTTTCCCCCTCAAATATATACTGCTTGGTTTGTAATCTGTAAATCACTAAAATCTTATATGAGATTACCATAATACCCCCACCTCATCACCTAATATTATAGGGACAACCAAACATTATTGACCACTTTCATTACCCAAAGGATAATATAATATAGATACATTTGACACATGGGAACTGAATATTATTTTTGAATTATGTGTGCACATTCTTTTTGACATACCATGTAAGTTTTTATATTGCAAAGTCAGATATAACTTGTAATGGTATAAATAGAAAAGAAAAAAAAGTCAAATAACATTAGTTTTCTCATCCTATTATCTTTCCAATTTCGATACTTGACATATGTTAAAATCACAAAATATAACTGCACTATCGATTGATATTAGATGTGCGTTAGTTGTGTATTAGAGCTTTACATTTTGTTTGAAACTTGTGGAAAGAAAGAAAGTGAAAGGAAAACAATAGAACAAATCTAATTATTTTTCTTTGCTTGGTTATGAAAAGTATGAAGAGAAAATAATTCTCTTCTTTGGTTTAAAAAAAAGATAACTAACCTCTTTTCTCAAAATTTTCAAGTCAAAATTCATGATTGAATACGTTCATTAGACATGATTTGAACATTTGGCTTTTATCATTCTTCACACTGTTTCCTTTGTACCCATATTTTTCTGCAAAATCTTCTGCACTATACAATTATTGGTTCGTGTTTTTATAATCGAAAGCAACAATTAAAACAAAACAAGGAATTCCTCTATGGTTGCTTTGTAGGTTCTCTCCTACTTATTCATTAGGGCGAGCAAATAATCATTCTTCCAGGGAATTGGAATTCTAATTTTCACATTTTTTGCCATCGAGTTTTTATAAATTTCAAATACAGCCTTAATAATGTTTATATTTTTCTTTTTAATACCTTTCTCTCCCCCATAAAGAAAGAGGATGACTCGGGTATCATTGTTAGGGCGACCCAAAGAGACCAAGGGGTATGACCGTAAACAGAACATAGGTTGGATGTGTGAGAGAGAGAGAGAGAGAGAGGCAGTGCGGTAAACATAAGTAAGCGTCACCGCCCACCGGTCACAAAAACACACCTTCTCTCAAAATCTCGTTCCTCGGGCCTTCTGCTCACTACTCTCGAGATTTTGTTTGCCTTCATTTTCTCAATAATTCTTTTGTTTTCTTTCGTTTGTTTAAGGTCTGCCTTGGTTTCTCTCCAGAGAGAGAGAAAGAGCTGCAGAGCTGGAAATCCCCATGGTTGAATTAATGGATTTCTTGTGTTTGACGGACTTTTCATGAAACACTCGCAGGTGAGTGAACCCTATCCACAAGTTTCATTTTTGTTCATTTCCTACTAATTTTATCGTTTTATGTAATACCTATTTGCTCCTAAACAGCTCTCTGTAATGGGTATTTTATTTTCTAGTGATTCATTTTTTTCACATGAATGTTGCTGTGGTTTGTTTAATTTTCCCAGTTGTTTTACTGTGATCTTTGTGGATGTAATAGTTTTGGGATCTGGAGTGAATGTTTTAGAATAGGCTTGTGTTAAAAAGCTGTTTCTTTTTTTTCTTAGTTTATAAGTTTTTTCTATTAAGTTTGTGTTATAGGGTCAATGGGTTTGAATTGAGGTCCGTGTAATTTTGTTTTTAAGTTTGTTCTGATGGTAGGCTGATCATACCTCTTCTGGTTGCTTTTTAATATTGTGCTATCGTCTCAGAGGAGTGTTAGCACATTCATTGCCTAGGGTTTTCAAAGGTTGGATTTTGAAGGAGAAGATGATGGATTGAGCTCTGTGAGTAAAATGATGGGGAGTTTTAGTGAGGAAGAAGATCAATTCTTCGATACTCACGAAGACATCACCTCTGTGTCTGAGTCGGGTTCTGATGGACCAGAAAATTTTGATTTTGATCCAAAGGGGGTTGATTTGGTCCCAGCTGAAATTGGTTTTGAGGTTTGGGTTAAAGACCCTGAAAGCATTCAGGAACGCCGCAACAAATTCCTGAAATGGATGGGTTTAAGTTCAGAAGAAAATGAGAGGGAGGGTCCTCGAGATGCTAATTGTAATGAGCTGGAAGTGGAGATCAAAAGAATTATGGAAAACAGTGGGGCAGTTTTAAGAAATTCAGATTTTGATGATGGGTATTCATCAAGTCAATCTTCCATGTCTGATCAGTCAAATGAGGGTCAACAGTTGTTAGAAGGCGTATCAGCAGAGAATTTTACATGCAGAATCAGAAATTTGGATGATGGGACTGAGTTCATTGTGGATGAACTGGGCCAGGATGGCTTGCTGAGAAGACTTCGCGAAGTGAACTCAAATCGTTTGATTACCATTGAAGAGTTTGAGAGAACTCTGGGTATATCCCCTCCGATTCAGCAAGTCATGCGGAGAAAAGTTCAAGAGATTTGCAATTCGGAGGAAGTAATGAAACAAGTGAAGAGGGGATGGTTGAGGAGATTAGGTGCTGTGGCTTGCATTGTAGATAGGCAAGTTGAAGCTGGCGGTTTTAAATCTGATGATTCCCATCCAATTACAGGTGCTCGGAATGAAAAAGTTAGGGTTCGCCCCTACAGAAAGCAGTCCAAGGAACTCTCAGCCCTTTATGTGGGACAAGATATCTTGGCACATGAGGGTTCAATTTTGACAATGAAGTTCAGCCCTGATGGTCAGTACCTTGCAAGTGCTGGTGAAGATGGAGTTGTGCGGGTATGGCAGGTTACAGAGTCAGAAAGATCAGATGAGTTTCATGTTCCTGGTGTTGATCCTTCATTTGTATACTTCACAGTTAATCATCTTTCCGAGCTAGTTCCCCTCCACATGGAGAAAGAGAAAAAGGGAAAGTTGAAGAGTCTGAGGAAAGCATCTGACGCAGCTTGTGTCATTTACCCTCAAAAAGTTTTCCAGATATCAGAGAAACCACTCCATGAGTTTCACGGGCACTGTGGTGACGTTTTGGATCTTGCATGGTCAAAAAATAAAGTTAGTATATCCATAGCAGCAACTAGCAACTAATCTTTCTATAACGATGGTTTTAGAGTGGACTTCTTACTACAGTTTTATTTTGTGCAGTTTCTTCTGTCATCATCTGTAGACAATACAGTTCGCTTGTGGCAGGTGGGATCTGACCAATGCCTAAAAGTTTTTTCTCACAACAATTATGGTGTGCTCTCCTTTCCAATATATATTTTCATTGTAATTTATGCTTCTTGTACTCCTGGTGCATTGACATGCATCCCTTCTTATAGCGTTGTCTGTTATTGTGTACTGCAGTTACATGTGTTGATTTTAATCCTGTGGATGATAATTACTTCATCAGCGGCTCCATAGATGGGAAAGTACGCATCTGGGCAATTCCTGGTTGTCAAGTTGTTGATTGGACAGATATAACAGAGATAGTCACCGCCGTGTGTTATCGTCCTGATGGAAAGGTTTGGCACTCCATTGCATTGTTTGCTTGTTGAGATGGTAATGTGGCACCAGCAATTGGAAGCAATTTTAGTACACTAATCTTCTTCTTGCAGGGTGGAATTGTTGGCTCTATGACTGGTAATTGCCGCTTTTATGATGCATCAGGTATATGTTCAATTCAGAAGAACATTTCAATTTTTGCTGTGAGTTTCCTTTAGTTGAATTAAAATGTTTGCACTTTGCCCTCATTGTCATAATTGAGGTTATAGCATCAATTTCTAATTGAATTAAAATGCCAAATTTATTTTTTTATTCCAGTTTTAAGCTATTTAAAGTTTTGTTACTTCAAATTCCACTCCTCCTCCACCATTTTCAATACTTAGCTTTTGTAAGGCGTAGAGAATTGAGATTACTGGATTTCTTCACAGCATTGACCTGTAGTAATGTTGCTTATTAGACAAGAACTTAAAAAAAAAAAAAAAAAAACCCCTTTTTTTTATCTTTTCGTTTCTGGAAGTTATATCTGGATCTGGAGGAAATTTTGACTAATATTATTCCTTGTAGCTAATTTCTAGCTATCAACGTGCTTATATAGAACTGACAAACTGTTCTGCTATCAGGCATGATCAATATTGAACTTTAAGTCTCTTTTACCTATGAGAATATAAAAAGAAGTCTGTTTTCTGGGAACATAGAAGAACCAAACATTTTGTGATGAACTTATTGGAGTTCCACCAACTGATCATTGTTTGGCACTGTTATATCATTGTTGTTGCTGTGCATAGGGTTTCTTGAAGATATTGAGATCGGAAAAAAATTTTGGAAGAAATAAATTAGATCCTAATGATGCTATTTTTAGTAAGGTGACAAAGGTTTTGAGGAAATGTTACTCAACCTTATATATTTTTTGTTGTGAGAGCCTTCTGCATTTTTTACTTCCAAGTCAAACTGGAGTAATGCTGATGGTCGAGATATAAATGTGAAAATTTATAGATTAAAATCTAGTTGATTTTTGTAGATACTGTTAATTTAATGTGGATTGCAATTGTCATTGTTGTAAGATGTCCGCTTTGAATATACAAGTTTATTTATCATGTGATACAAGAGGACTGTCTTTGCACACCCTGACTGCTTTTGCTTTCATGGATCAGATAACCGTCTTCAGCTGCATGCTCAAATATGCTTACAAGGCAAAAAGAAGTCACCCTTAACACGAATAACTGGTTTTCAAGTAGCAATCTTTGTCCTTTGTTCCTTTTCCATTGCTATGTCCTCATGCTTCATTTCATGTTTAGAATTCAGTAATGTAATATTTTCCAATCTGCAGTTTTCTCCAAGTGATCCAAACAAATTAGTGGTCACTTCTGCTGATTCACAAGTTCGGATCCTTCATGGGATTGATGTGATCTGCAAATACCGAGGTTGGTGGTTGTTTTTCTATTCGGTGCTTTTAGAAGTTACCCATTAGTAGGCATGAAAATTCCACATTAGATTCCATAGGGGCTTGAGAACTACAAATCTCACATTGGGTGGAATTTAAATTAGATGACAAAATCAACACAAAAATAGGTACTCTATGCCTTGTTTTGTATACTATGTTAACATTCTAGTTGTTTTACTCTATTCTTTGTTTTGTTTTTTTTTTTTTCTTCTGGATCTCGTCTGTTTTCAGGCCTTCATAACGCAGGAAGTCAAATATCAGCGTCGTTCACTTCAGATGGGACGCATATTATCTCAGCAAGCGAGGATTCTAATATCTACATGTGGAATCACATTTGTCAGGATGGACATTTGTCCTCCCAAGTAAAAAGCAATTGGTCTTGTGAGCGCTTCTTCTCAAACAATGTATCGGTTGCTATTCCTTGGTGTGGAGTGACACGGGGAAACTCAATCTTCTCTAATGTCTTAGGAACATCTTCATCCCTTGCATTTTCTGTGAACCTACCAAGATGTGGCTCAGAAAACGGATCACAGCAGCAGCGCCAGGATGAGAGGTCCCGTAGCAGGTTCCCATTCATATCACCTGATTTCTCCCTGAGCCATGGGCTCTTTTCAGACTCTTTGCCCAAAGGATCTGCAACCTGGCCGGAGGAGAAACTTTCTTCTCTAAACTCACTTCTGGTCTCATCTTCGGTTTGTAAATCCCAGTACAAGTTTTTGAAGATGTCATGTCATAGCGTGTTTGGTTCTCCTCATGCATGGGGTCTGGTGATTGTTACAGGCAGCTGGGATGGACGGATTAGATCATTCCAGAATTACGGATTACCAATACGTATTTAGGCCATAGAGGCTCAGCACATTCATCAGTGATTCTCTTGAATCTGTCTTTCAGTTTGCCTTGATATGGGAATTGCATTATTTTTCTGCTACCTTCTCAAAGCTGATTTTGCAAGAAATGACAGGTTTGCAGCAAACTTTTTCGAGTTTGGTACATATGCATGTGCACTTGATGGGGCATAAAAATGAATATGGTTCCTTGGTGGGGTGATGAAGATGCCTTGTTTTGCTATATGGAATCATCTGCTGGCGGGGACATTGCCCTTCTGTGGGTACTGTAGTTTGGCAAGCATCAACCGAAGGCCAACCAGTTTTGTTGCGTTCAATAGTCACTGTAATTATACTATTCTTTTATTTGTTATACTGTGTGAATTCCATGGGTATCTGTCTGAAAGAAAGAGAGGGCTATACTCCGGAGGCCCATTGGAGTAAGACGATTGAGGTTTCTATGGGGTCTATTGGAGATTTGGTTTCTGGAGTGGATGTGGCTGGGAGTTAACCATGAAATACTTGCTGGGGTTTTTCAACTTTCGTAATTTGTTGAATGGACGAATAATTGGCGTGCTTGTCTGCAAAATGGTGCATTACCTTCTCGGGGTGTTCCGTCCGTGGACCAGTTGCAACAGGGAGTGGAATTTGATCAATTTCGTGTGAATTGTTTAGTATCTTTGCGCTATCAATGTGTTTGGAGCTGTATTTTATGTGTCACCGTCATACTAAGCTTCTGGGTTTGGAGGATCTGTTAGGCTTGACGGACAAAATAGCTACACCAGACCCGTAATTCTGAAGCTCTGCCGGTTAGTGCAGGGAACTAGTCCTTTATTGTTCAACTAATTAATCAAAACTCCAGGCTTGTATTTACATTTTTGGTTGTCCTGGAATGCCTTTGGTGGCAAATAGATTCTTAACTACACAGAATTGTACTGTATTTGATATGTCAATGTAACTGTAATCCTACTTTGGGAAACGATTATAAACCCTTTATGGAAAAATAGTTCAACTGCCTTCAACATTGCCTGTGCATATATTGTTTTATTTCTTGGCCTTGAATGCAGTAGTAAGATTGTTATCTGTCGATTAACTCATATATAAGAAATAACCAAGGGAGCAGGTTTGAACCAATGTCCTGCAAATGTTAGAGCTGCCCTTGGGTTAGAAATAATTGTATGTGTTTTTGGGTTTCCCAGTTCGCAACCATGGGATCATTGCTTGGAAACAGAAGGAAAAATTCAAGGTTTGAAATCATTTGGAAGTTATTTGGGATACTATCCTCAATAGTTCAGGGAAAATTTCCATCAGAAAGGTTTAGATAAATTTTAGTCTAGTCTCCTACTCTTGTCCCTCCATTTTTGGATGTTATAGATTCGAATGGACAGGTCTGGATTGTTTGGTTCTTGTGGTCTCTGTGCTATATGGCTAGAGACTACTACAGGACATTAATTTGGTAATGGACAGCAACATGTTGGAAACAGAACAAAAAGTAGCAAAGGAGAACAAAGCTAGAGGCTCCGATCGAGAGCACAAGTTGGACAAAGACAACCTCGCTCGCAACCATGCTGGGGTCGGTGAGAGCGTAGTAGTCCCCTACCTGATGGTGATGGCTGCTCTTCTCTCTCCATCTCTCTCGCTGTGAGAGCCTCTTGGGTTTAAAGCCATGAATCCATTTCTATTACAAGTTCTAAATGCATTATACGATTGGAAGAAGTCAAACTTTGTTCACTACCCATATTCAACTCGCCCATGAAAACGGCTTTGCACCATGTGGTTCAGTATCAAAATTCTCCACGAAAATGGCACAAAAAGTCAGAACAAAGTCTATCCTAGAATGCTGGCATGATCAGCGGGTTTCATTGTTACAAAGTTGATGATGATCCTTAAACTTCTTGTGGCTGCTTTGCTCCAAAGGACCGACTTCTGTTTGCGTTCGTACTTGGGAAACTTGGGTGCATGGGACTCGAAATATTATCGAGTTGAATAAAAAAAATATGAACTTGTTTGCTTTTTGTCTCCTCCTTTGTATGATTTGATTATTCACAACTGCACTTTTGCTATAATCTCAACTTAGTTGAGTATTTGTTTTAGAGTAATGCTACAAGTCACGTCTTTTTTCACCACATTTTCTTACTTAGACACAAGCTTATGAGACTTAGATATATAAATATGTTTGGTAAGTAAAAAAATGCGTGAGAAAAGATTGTGGGTGTAACATTTATTTTTGTTTTAACTTAAGTAGTCAACCAAATGCCACCAATTAAAAGCTTGGAATGGATGATTGAGTTTTGAAAAATGCTTCACCGAATCTCATTTTTCTCTTTTGTAGACACTAGTGAGGTCCCTTGTGAATTTATCAATATGAGTTTCAAAATCTTGTGCCCCAGCCGAAAATGAAATAAAAAATAATATTACGTATAACATTACTCTCTTGAATTTTACATTGAATTACTCATTTTTTCTCTAGAGTTGAATCAATACAGTCAAATCAAGTTTTTAATATTGGCATGTCTGGTCCCCTAAACTACATGCCTTTCATGGAGTGATATTTACTGGCCAAAAAGCATTAACTATATATCATTACTCGAAAAATGGATGGGAAGTTGACATCTAAATAGTTAATTCTCCCCTCAAGGGATTGAGGAGAAGCCAGAGAGTAATTTCTTCTACTTATCATGTTTTCATTACAATACAATAGCTGAGAGGGATTAAACCTTAATGCTGTCTCTGAGTCACCAAACTGTTGGGTATGTGTCTTTTTCCTGTATTCACAAGTCTATACAATTATTAAGTTTGTATATGTAAGGTTTCGTAATTATATGCATATCAGAATTTTATCAGTTTGCTTACAAATAAGGAACTTGTAAAGATTCTAATATTGGCGAGAGTGTGAGGTTAAAATGGTTTGTAGAGAGGTGAGAAAAAAATGGAAAACAGTGAGGTGGAGAAGCCGGCGTAGCTTTAAGGTTCGGATATCTTTGAGCAAGGAAGCATATATTACTTCAAGATTTACATATTGGCATCAATTTTTGAGTGTTTTGAAGTTGTCCCAGATCTGTAATCTCTCAATTATTGTGAATCTCTCTATCGCACGAATGTAGACTAATTTGTACTTAATAAAGTAAATTCTATACGTGTAATTTTTTCTTTGGTTTGCCTTCATTTGCGCGCTTAGTTTTTATCCTAACAAAGTGATGCACTGGATATTTCGTAATTAGGTTCCTTGTTGAAGAATAAAAGACTTTTAGTGCAGAAGGTAACAAGTAGATTTATTACATAATTCTTTGCCGTGTACGCAGCGACAAAAACTACTTAAACATGCCACATGATTGGACGCTGTAGCTGAATAACGCAACAACCAGGATTTCGTCGATTCTGCGTTCTAACTACATTATTGACAGATTGAATAGACACTTCATTACTATTGCAAAGAGGAAAAATTATTTAGTCGTCCAGACGTGTAGCACGTTATTGCTCTTCCTCTTCCCCTTTTTTTTTTTTTTTCCCCCGCAATACAATGGGTCCTTTGTCTATTTATGTGACATCCATACATTTATTAGAAGCATTAAGTCTAATTACATGTTGATTAGCTTAATTAAGGTGCTTGGATGGCATGGTTTAATGTTCATAATACTATTGTATTTTTATTTACATTTAAACTTGATTAACTATCTTAATCAAGAATTAATTATCACTAATTAAGGTGCTAGGTGTCCTAATGTTTAAGTGCCACATAGGTGTGTGTTTCATCTACACCACGTGCGTGTGTTTGACATGTATATAATTAGATACAAGATTATATTTATAGCGTTTGCATCAAGACAAGATAGGAGAGAGAATGGAGGTGTTTGTGTAGTAATATGTGTTTGCATCATTTCTCATTAATGATGGTAACAGGAGTTTGATTATCTTAGTGAGCAAGATAACAAGAAGCTCACTCCCACACAGATTATTTTGCAGGTATAAATAATGATTTACAATCCACTGATTTTGGTGTTGAGTTGATGGGCTTAGAACAGCTCCACTAGTTTTGAGTTGTAAATCTTGTACATGTTGTATATTTAAGTGATATATGTTTTGGAGTTTAATTACATTTTCACCTTGTAAATATTATGAGTTTGTTTTAATAGTTGTTTTTATATATGATGTAGAGTAAAGGATGATTGTAGGATTTATAGTATTCTCAAATCTTTTATAAGATACATATTTTTTGGATTGTTACTAGTTGACATTCGCAGATTAGTGATTTGTGTGGTCCACTCATCTTAAGAAGGTATTATTGACACCTAAATAAGAGTGGGTGTAACATGTTGGTATCAGAGTCAAGGTTTAAGACCTAGGCTATGTTATTGAGTTAGTGTCTAGAGTTGCAATAGACCATAGGGTGTTGTTTGTGTCAATTTAAGTTGGTAGAAATATGTGTGTCACATAAATTGTATACTTGCTTTAATTTAATGCAGAAAGTATGGCACAAAGAGATCGGCAAAGATAAGTTGAGGAAAATGTGTCATCAGCTCTAGCTAGGGAATAGGGATGCCAAGAACAGGTGAATAGAATATATCAACTGATGTTCATAATCTATCTGATGCAACAAATTGTGTGGTTAACGTCTTGACACAGTATATAGAGTACCAATCAATGAGACCTACATTGAATCTTAATCCACCAGAGTTCATTAGAGCAATAGATCCATTGAAAGTTGAGGAATGATTAAAGAAGTTAGAAACAATATTTGAAGTAAGGGCATGAGCAAAAATTATTATTGATTAAGTTTATGCTAAGGGGAGAAGCTAGGAATTGGTGGGAAGCTACTAAGGTATTGTTGGTTTCCCATGTAGCAGAAGTACCCATTACTTGGAAGTAATTTGAAGAAGTATTTAATGAATAATATTTTCCTTTTGTTTATAGATACTAGAAGGAATATGAGTTCATTTCTCTAAAGTAGGGAAAGATGACAGTGTTTGAATTTGAAGAGCAGTTTACGACGTTGTCTCGATTTGCACTTGATTTAGTGCATACCGAGGATGCCAAATGAAGGAGATTTCAGCAAGGATTGGAGTTGGCTATTTGATCTCGAATCTTAGTTCTTGAAATGACAAAGAATGCAGATCTGATGAATAAAGTAAAAATTGTGGAGTAAAATGTAAAAGTGTTTGAATTTGAAGAGCAGTTTACGGCGCTATCTCGATTTGCACTTGATTTAGTGCATACCGAGGATACCAAATGCAGAAGATTTTAGCAAGGATTGGAGTTGGTTATTCGATCTTGAATCTCAATTATTGAAATGACAAAGTATATAGATCTGGCAAATAAAGCAAAAATTGTGGTGTAATATGTGAAAGAATTAACAGGGAAAAGGAAACAATTTAAAAAAGAAAGGTTTGATGTAGGGGCTGGAGCTTCAAGGCAAAGACCATTAGAATCTGCAATGTTTAGTGGACAAGGTCAAGCACAACTAAGTCAGAAGCTAAAACTTCAAGGCAAAGACCATTGATGTGTGGTTTAATCTGCAATCTGCAATGGCTGGAACTTCACATTTTTTCTTTATGAATTTGGAGTTCCATGTTTTATTGTTTCGAAGGCAAAAACCATTAGAATTTGTAATGTTTAGTGGACAAGGTCGAGCACAACTAAGTCAAAGGATGAAACTTCAAGGCAAAGACCATTGAAGTGTGGTTAATCTGCAATTTGCAATGGCTAAAACTTTCCATTTTTCCTTTCTGAATTTGGAGTTCCATGTTTTATTGTTTTGACAGTACAATGAGGTTTATCATGGCCTAAAGCTTTGTATGCTTGCTCCGTTGGACTCACTTAATAGATGAGAGACTCACGCATTATGAGAGGAGTAACGTGGTACTCTAAGAGGACAATGAGACACATGCAGAGCTGTTAACTATTAAATGTTTTGTCACTTAAACCACACATCAATTATTGAATGGAATGTACAAATAAGGTGAACTTTAAATTTTAAAATTTTCCTTCATGAAATTGGAGTGGGTCATTCACCTGTAGGTTGATTCTCTACATGCTCACCAATCAAACTCGACTTTATGAGATTGGAGCTGACATTGTATTAAATGTTTCACCTCTTAAACCAGTGATCTATTATAGGATGGAATGCACATGTAAAATGCGAAGTTCAAATTTTACAATTTTGCCTTTCTGAAATTCATATTATATTGTTTCAACAGTACGATGAGACTTATCATGGCCTAAGCTATGTCTGTTTGCTCCATGGTTCACCATGCAGGTTTAGATCAATGAATTGTACTATTGGATAAGGTAATTGTAGGTGAAATTTTTTGGGATGATTTGACCGATCACTTTAAGTCAATGTTGATGAATCCAAACTCTCTACAAGAAAGAGAAGTTAGAATGGGTCAACTCTTGTTGAAC
Organism: Euryodendron excelsum; assembly: GCA_033060915.1. Lineage (NCBI taxonomy): Eukaryota > Viridiplantae > Streptophyta > Magnoliopsida > Ericales > Pentaphylacaceae > Euryodendron > Euryodendron excelsum. The sequence goes on along the minus strand of CM065377.1, from coordinate 80,732,147 downwards.
CGATCACATTCCGATAACTAAATTAGCAAGCTTAATCAAGAGTTGAATAAAAAAAAGTTGTATATATTTGGAGTTAATTGTTCATACCCGGCTCTTGAGATCTTTGGTATTTATAATGTGATCGATGCAGTATTTTGCTCTTACCCTACTAGCAGGTCATCATATCCTGTTGGGTAAGCTTTATCATTTACCGTCGATTGACCGCATGTAGGGTCTGTCTTACCATCGCTGAAGAATCTGGCTGATCGGACGTGTAGGTCGACATCGCGTGAGAAGCCGCTAGTGCATTTAATGCCAGTCAACTCCGCATTTAATGCTCTGAGACCGCTAGCAGTTTGGACTAAGATTGGCATCAGGTCAATACTTTGGACCAGACCGTTCTTTAGTACTTCATTTGAGCCGCCCAACAGCCTAACTTCAATTTGTGTTAATTGAGCCTAACCAAATGTATTAAGTCGAATGCTTTTATCCCACACTAATTACTTACATCTGTTGTATTTACTTTCTTTTTTTTTTTTTTCTGTACTATCTTACTTTTAGATAAATGATTTGAATCGCGACCACCAAATCAAAATCAAAATTAATAACAATGCTGTCTTTTATCTCCACGGACAAAAGTGATAGTGATTGATTCATGAACATCTTTGAGTAATCGGGGCAGTTTGAACCCACAAATCAACGGTGGTGATTTATTTGTGAACCACTAGATGGTGCTTTTTGGTTCCATAGGAGCTTTTTTTTTTTTTGTAATGGCTCCGTAGAAGCTTGTTGAACAGTTGTTAACAATCTATGGTTGCGATTTAGTTGTATGGCACTCACACCAAAGGTTTGTGTATGTATGTGTAGATAATATTCTATATATAAAAAGGAGTTGTCATGTTTGCCTATTTTTTCGTCAAACTGGTTTCATCTGCACTTCTCTTTGCAGGCCTCCTTTCATTTCTTTTAGACTGTTTTATTCTGGTAAATACATATAATTACATTAAGTCATTTTTAATCTCTTTCTACACCACATTATTTAACTTACGGTATCATAACTCTTATCACCTCGGCACTTCTAGCTTCCCTATTCCTCATTTTACTCCAGCACGGCCCACACAAGAAATAGCAACACCTAGCAACCAATGCTCGGAGCAAAAATGAAAAAATAAAAATAACTTAATCAAAATGTTTATAAAAGGCTACTCAATCTTTTCTTAAGCTACCCCTATAAACAGAAAATAATAAAAATAAATAAATAAAATTAGCTAAAATTTAAACTTAGCAAGTTTGTATTTAATAAGGGGGTAAAATAAGTCGAAGTGATAAAAAATGATGACTTACAAAAATTGTAAAGTTTCATATTTCAAAATCAAGACTTTTAATAGTAATTTTTATTAAATTGTGATGTGTGGTATTTGGTATTTTATTGCATTAATAATATTAAATAGAAATCAACAATAATAATTCATTTTTCTTTTGATCTATTTTAATTTGTACTTTTAAGTTTTTTGTTTTTTCTTAAAATGCCCGTGCCTTACGCGGTCCTCTTTAACTAATATGTGGGAAGAACGGCAGATAGTAAGAAGAGTGGATAGGCACCTGCGCAACAAGGTTGGCGAAAATAACTCACATGATCCTTGAAAAGAATGTATGCCGTGGCCACTTGCTTCTACGCATAAAATTTTACTGTTGAGAGATAATGGATCATATTGTTCACTAAACAGGGCTTAAAACCCAATTAAACAAATCACCACCTAACGGTTTAAAAAGGGTGACCAGGCTGTGATTGTCTTGTGCTCCCCAAGAGCATCAGCCTCTTCTTTTTTTTCCTTCTCTATTTTTCTCCGGCTAGCTTTCTCCGGCATAGGCGATTTTCTTGGACAGAAATCAGAAGCAAACAAAAGGGATGGGAAGGGCTCCCTGCTGTTCCAAGGTTGGGTTACACAGAGGTCCATGGACAGCTAGGGAGGATGCATTGCTTACAAAGTACATTCAAGTTCATGGCGAAGGCAATTGGAGATCTTTGCCTAAAAAAGCCGGTAATTTTCTCACTAATCACTTGCTAGCTAGCTTTTCTTTTCTTCAAGTTCAAGATAAGGATACTATATATGCATACACATATATATGACTTGCAATTTTGTTGGTGCATGAAGGGCTACTTAGATGCGGAAAGAGCTGCAGGCTAAGATGGATGAACTATCTTCGACCCGATATCAAGAGAGGGAATATCAGCCCTGATGAGGATGATCTTATTATCAAAATGCATGCCCTCCTAGGCAACCGATGGTCTCTTATCGCAGGAAGGCTACCGGGTCGAACCGATAACGAGATAAAGAACTACTGGAACACCCATCTCAGCAAAAAACTCAGAAGCCAAGGAACCGACCCGAATACCCACAAAAAATTATCGGATCCTTACGTACAAGAGCCAAAGAAGAGGAGAAACAGCAACAAAAAGCAAAGCATCAAGAAGTCCAAATCCAATGTAGAGACTGAGAAGCTGAAGGTTCATTACCCGAAGCCCACCCGGATCAAGTCTTTGAGCTCTTTCTCAATGTCAAGAAATAGCAGTTTTGATTGGACGACTACAACAGCTAGTGGTTCTTCAAGTCATGAAGGAGAGAGAGGAGTCTTTGGTACAGAATTAGTCGTAGATGTGCCGTGGTCAAATTTCAAAGAGGTTGGCTTTCTTGTTGGTGATGATCAAGATCATGATCTCATCAACGGCTCAGACCTCGAATGCCAATCTCATGGACCAATGTCTGATAACACCCTAGAGAAGCTCTATGAAGAGTATCTACAACTTCTCAAGACGGAAGATGACCAAGTTCAGTTGGACTCCTTTGCTGAATCTTTGCTCATCTGATTGCAAATAATAATAATAATAATAATAATAATAATAATAATAATATTTTCAAGGTTGGTTTTGGCGAGGAGAAGTTTGAACCTTAGCTTTCATAGCACCTTCCTCGTCAACTTAGTTTGGAACTCTTCGTTAATTAATATGTGATCATATAATAAGTTAAATAACAGTAGAGATAACATTAGTAATACGTGGAATACACGTCTACTTGTATCTATGTAGTTTGCATGGTAATTAGGGTACATAAACGAAGTAAGTTCTTTGCTTTCTGTACGATGGTATCAGCATCATAGGATAAAGATTTCTTGCAGACCAGGCATCACTCGATATCTCTAGCACAATCGAGCTGGAGGAAATAGAATAAAAAACATGCCTTTTTTAATTAATGTTCAAAAGAAAAGAAAAGATAGAAGTGCTTGAAGAACTAACATGCATCAGTTTAAAATTTTTCAACACATGGCCCACTTACACGAGACACTAGAAATTCACACAACTCATATTACAGGAAATTCTTATCTGGCATCCTAAAACCTCGGCTGGTTTAGGAGCATAAATTATTTTATAATGTTTATATAAATCGTTATAACCTACGAGCTGTCTCACTAAACTTACTAGACTTTACGTGTTTTTGTATCACTTGTTCGTAAAAGCTCCTTGTTAGTAATTATAGGGGGAAATTTTTTCTTGCACTACTGAAAGTTTTAAGGTGTTAGAGAGAGTAATTCAAGTTTAACAATTATAGCCATGCATGAAATCCAGGAAGTCCAGAGTGCCACAATTGTAGCAGGAGATTATACCACAAAAAAAAAAAAAAAAATGAAAAAATTGCAGCAGGGTTTATTGAGTCTATAGCTGAAAACAAGAACATATAGAATCTCCTGTAGTTGCGCAGCCTTGGAAAGCATGCAGGAATGTCTTGTACTTTCAAGTGCAGTAGATCTGAAAATTCTGATGCTGCATAGCTCAGTCTGGCATCCAAAGTGAGTTGGGTTACAGCACACCATAGTGTCAACTCCTATGGAGCAAGAATCAATAATTAAGCAAAAGAAATTCATATATAATTAAGACTTGTACCCTCCAAATCCAGTAATCAGCTGGGAGATATTTTGTGTTAAGAGTACACACAATAGTAAAGTTGTCATATCCATTTCATATCGGGATTTCATATTGGGGAAAGCGTAGTCGCCAACCATTTAAAGGCACAATTCGAAAGTGGTGTTATGAAACACTGCCTTTAATGATGCAAAAACACCCCTTTCACATGAGTTAAAGAGTCTTCGGGTTTTGCGATATCATGAAATAGATATCTCCTTTTGTTAGAGAGGATCCAAATTCATTTTGCTTACATGGATGGCTAATAACACTCAGATTGATAGCAAATTGTAGGATTACCGAGTTCATTAATTGTAAAAAGACAAAATTACCCTTGAAAGATTTCTTCGAAAAAATTTAAAAAATTAAAAAATTATTGAATAGTATTCCTAAAAACATCATGCCATCTTTTCTTTAGCTCACACATAATGATTGTTTCCCTTGCCAATTGAGATCAAATATCCAGCTTAGCAGATGCTTCACTTGTGGTGTTAGAAGTATTAAATAATTTTTCCTTAAAAAGTCCCTTAAAAGGTCTCCTACGTAAGATCCATGGAGGATCCGATACAGTGACCCCTGACTATAGTATTCCACACGTCATCTTCTAATTATTAAGGTCCACGTTTTAGTGATTGACTAATCAATGTCACATCCTGTTTTGGGTTGAAAATTGCGAATGCATTATTGACACCAACACCTACCCTTCATCTCTTGGAAACTCAATTTAATTGAAAATTGTTAATGTATGGAGAAGCTTCGTACCCACAGCCGCCCTGCTCGCCGGCTGATGGTAGCAATTTGATTTGAATTTTTAAAAAATCTATTCTCTTATGTGATAACATCCTCTATCACACATGATAAAGATATATTTATTAGAAAAAAATATTTGTAAATAACATGTAATAGAATAATTCTATACAAATAAAAGTTTTTTTTTTTCTCTATAATTCATACAGAAGGATGTGAATGTTGATGTGTCTATCTGTAGTTCTTTTATTTTAAACCAAAAATTGTGTTGTCACGTATAGAAATTTTCTGTAGAAAAATTTAAGCAGAATAATGTGACAACTGTAGTTCATTAATTGTAAAGCACAATAGTAAGTGGTTTGGTTAAAATGAAAGAATTTCAAACAATCACATTATTTTGAATGAAAATTTATATTTATATAGTATTATTTATTAAAAAATACCACAATTACAATATTTTGGTAGAATTTTGTGTACAAAAATCATGTGAGAAGTGAGAGCAGACTTTCCCACATTACAATTGTAGCTCCATTTCAAATTGACATTTAATGAAGTTCGTCTACAAAATTAAGAGCTAACGTATGGGGAATGTATTCAACAAAGAAAAATGTTATAGATAATTCTATTTTCAATCAATTCTCTCATCCCTATAAACACAAGTGAGTGAGTCTTATTTGAAGTTATTACTAAAGAGGTCCACAAGGACCCCAACCTGTCTAAAGTTGGGTCTATATATTGTGTGGACGCTTAGACAACAGGTTGATGAAGTGATGGAGAAAGGAAAAGTAAAACACAAAGCATTGAATGTGCCAGCTAACTTGGTAGGCAGGATAAAATCGCATACAGGAAATTTAGTTCAAGTGTCTATAACAAAATTAGTAGATGAAAGAAAGTATGGAATGAGACCCAATTCTGGGATGTGATGTTTGGCATTTAGATCTCATGGGAAAATAAATTTAATGATGCCAAGATATCATATCAGAAGAAAGCTCCCACTCTCAGCCCCAACCCCTTTAACAAGCTTACCTCATTTGAAGGGGACCATCTGAATTTATTGCCTTTTGTCTCAAATTTTTATTCTATATCTCTTTTCATTTGCTTGCTGAAGAAAAAAAAAAACCGGAAGCTAATGATGCTTATAGCCAAACTTGAATTTTGGTTTTCATGTTGTACATATGAGTTTACTCATTTTACAGGTTCTCCGTGTTTTGGTATTTTAATTCCTTTCTGGGATGGAAAAAGAATTCATTTTTCTAGTGTTATTCTATTATTAATGATGTTTATACAAAATATCGGTATTTAACCATGTTTATGCTTTTCTTTTCTCTTCTAGAAAACAGAAGTTTGGGTCACTTTCTTCTTCCCATGAGCCAAAACATTCAAACAGAGTTGTTGCATATAAGCAGATACAACAGACAGTGAAGAATTTTGGTCAAGTGAGTGGTTAGAACTAGAGATATTTTAACCATCCAGAAAACATCATTTCATTTGGGACCTTAATTTGAAGCTCGAGAAAAATCAGTAATTAACTAATCCAGATTTTCCTCGGTAACCCTCCACCACGTTAATAGGAAAAAAGACGACAGCGATAGCTAGCTAAAAGAAAGAACAAATAGAAAATTAACTTTTGAATCTAATGATAGAGACTCGTACTTTTGTTTTCTGTCTTATAATTTTGGTTGCAAGGTTTGTTAGTTGAACTCGTGACTAACTTCAATTCTTGAGCTGGTAGATAGATATATACATACATATATATATATATATTATTTGACAATTGAGAGAGAGAGAGAGAGAGAGAGGAGGAATAGACATAAACGGTGATGCATAAACATGGTCCCATATAGTGTTGGAAATATATTATTCATCTCATAAAAATTAACACATACAACATGTAACCCAAATTATAGTACTTTACAAAATAAAGGTCAGAGAAAAGGCGTTTAGTCACTGTCCTTATAGTGTTGGAAATATATTATTCATCTCATAAAAATTAACACATGTAACATGTAACCCAAATTATAGTACTTTACAAAATAAAGGTCAGAGAAAAGGCATTTAGTCACTGTTCTTAATAAAAGATTGCGCACCTCTGAGTACATGACTTGGTGCAACAGATTATGACAGCCTACCTTTTAGAATTCAACGGTCGCTTCTTTACAAGGGTGCATTTCCAAGTGCGGATACGTAGAGAACAACTTCTTGATCGTCTCAAAATTGAATAAAAATAATAACACTAATAATAACTCAAAAAATATAGTAAATAAATCACAAGAATGAACCAGGTTTAAAATGTTATGAACTGACTATATGAAGAAGATAGTAGTTCGATTTGATTTTTTACGTCGAAGAAAGAGAGCTCCCAACGGCTCCTCCTATATCAAATGCAATAACCACTATAATACACTTTATTGACCTATTCAACGTAGCATCAAATGCTGCAATCAATCAGCTACACAATATGGCTAATAACCGGCTGCTATACTAACTCACCCATGTGGGCATTATTATCAATAATAAACACCATAACTCCATATAGTAAATGTAATATTATAGATAATAAGAAAACCTTTCTCCTAACATGAAACGCAAAGTTGACCTTTTATAAAATAATATTTATAAATCATAATTTCAAAGTTTGTATTTTGAAATATATATAATATGAAATTCCAACGTATAGTAGGTCATCTACTTTGATTTCCTTAATTAGCTAATATTTTTCATGGGCCTCCACTGGACAACACCCAGAAAACTGTGACATACAATGATAGAAAGTGAAGTCTGTGCTCTATGGAGTATAAGTTATAACCAACAAAACTCTACATACAAGCAGCCAAATTGATTGGGCAACTTGCATGGTGCATTGTGATGTGGGGCAACTGAACCTGAAAGCTCATTCCAGATCTTTTTAAAGGCCAAGTAGACCAAAACCATGATAACATGAGCTTTCTAAGATCCATAGGAGTTCAGCTTTAAGGCTAGCCAGCATAGATGAGTCACTGACCCAAAAATGGGAGCTGCAAGTTGTAAGCCAGATCATTGTCAAGAGTCAAGACCTGCATTTCGCAAATACCCAAAACAAAGTAGAAGAGTTTGAAACCTGAAGAGGACTTTTCTTCTTTAAGTTGTTTTTTAATCTTCCCAGTTCGTATTCCATCAAATAAATGTATATGTATATATATATATATATATATATCCATATAACCAGGGACAAAGCTAGCCAAAACAGGTCCACAAAAAAATACAACTAATAATATAGACTAGATTTAATATACGAAAATAAAAATAATAGACATTCAATCTTACTTAATATATGATAGCAAAATATCACTAAAAAAATTATTTTTTAATTACACATCAAGTGATCTTTCAATCAAAGAGGCTCGTGATGCACATCATGTCACGAAATCAATTTATGGTTGAATTTATATTAAACTTCTCAACGACTTTGTTTTCAATGTATACAATCAAATATTTATGATTTTAGTCTATAAGAACAAGTCGCAATAAAAACCGAAATTAAAATTAATAATATTCCTACTTGAAAATGCACATTCCATTGTATTCTCACTAAATAGAAAGGATCTTGTGTTGTTTCTCTCAGATTTTGTTCTAAATCTTAATTAATTTGGAATGGGCAAGTATGGACTTTGGACTACAGACAAAACAAACAAAATTAAGGTCACATGACAAGCAGAAATGGGCCAAGATATGAGTTGCACAAGAAGTGAGCCATTTTATTATGTAAATTTTTTTGGACTTTGATCCATATAATGTGTTTTGTGAACTTTTGGAAGGCCATTTTAGTGTGTAAAATTTTATGAGCTTAAATTTATACTAAGCATAGTGGGATTTTTTAAATATTAGGATTGCCATGGCCCTCCACTAACTTCGTCCATGCATATAACAATATTTGAAAGTAGGCGTTCTGTCAATAGCAATAATAGAATCTATACAATGCAATGAAGAGAAAATAAAAAAAAACACAGAGGACACAGGATTAACGTGGGTTAACACAAAAGTTTTAGGGTTCTTGTATAAATATGTTGTTGTCTGTTGGCCATTATCGTTTCGCTTTTAATACATTTTTTTCACTCTCCATCTCTTCCTAATCTATTCAGGGTCTAATGCGTAATTAATAAAAGAAATTACTTCTTTAAATACTTTTAAAATTCATTTGATATGAAATGCACCTAAAATTCAAGAAGAACTATAAAAGTTAATTAACTTTTGTCTTAATTTCTTCAAGTATTACCTCAAGAAAAATGTATTTTTTATGCTTATAATATTCCTTCGTAATTTATTTTCATACAATCTAAAAGAACGTCATGAATTTACCATAAATTCAATTCAAATGCATCTTTGTTATATCTTCAGCTTCTTAACTACTAATTTAAACACATTAGTTACTAATAATCATCACAGTTCAATTAAAGAAAGTCATGAATTTTGTAATGAAGCCATAGTTAGCCCCCTCCTTCATTACCTCTTTTCGCCAACAATTGACTTCATATTTTGAGATAATTCTATTTATTTCTTTCAATTTTTATAGATGAAGTGTTGTGCACACAACACTAACAAAATCTGTGCAATGCAATGAACAGAAAATAAATAACACAAAGAGCATAGAATTTAGGTGGTTCAATACAAAAGGTTTGTGCCTACATCCATATGTACTGCCTCTTCCACTATGTTAAATAAGCTTACAAAATAAAATAAGATAATAAGATATTTATGTTGAAATTCTAAACTTGGGCACATAAGAAAAATACCCAAAATACCTATATGGTACCGCGAGGGCCTCCACCGCTTGCACCCCCAACCTATTATTTGTCTCCAAAATCAAATTTGATTGTGCCCTATGGACATCACTACACGTCACTCACCCATGAGCCAACATTGCTACTTGTACCTAGTGAATATATAAGTTATCCACTTATTCAACATGAATAAATAAAAATAATTAAAAATATATTCTTTTAAAAAAATTTGAACACAAAAATTACGAGAATGATATGGTTTTGATATTTTTATAATTAAAAATTTTCATTATGCGTATTTTGTTTTTTCACTGAATGCCTCTGACTCAACTACAGTATTACAAGAATTATTTTATTGTATAGTATTACAAAAAAAAACGACAGAAATATACTTTCTCATAGAATATCTCTTTTGGATACCTTTCTTCTGGAATTTTTAGTTGAGCATTGCAAGTTTGTACATCAGTTTGATATACGTTTAACTTATTGTATTCATCAAATGCATCTGTGAACTTTCTGGAAGAGCTCTGATTCTAATCACCACATCAAAGTACAAAGGATACTGACAGCTTCTCCTTTAAAATATATATATATATATATATATGTATGTATCTTCTCGTGACAACTTCTTGTTTGCTGCCCTTTGCCACCGCAACTGCCTTGCACATCAACCTTTGATGTTGATCAATCCAAGAGCTGATGTAATTCACTTAATTATTAAACCCAAGCGTTTGCTTGATGGTAAAAATTTGAGATTTGAGAATATGCTCTCTTTAAAATTTTAAGTTTAAAAATTTTTAAATGCTATTAATTTTTTAGGATTGCTTCTAAAGTCATTGACCTTGTAATTACACTATTTATACAGACGAGAGACTATACAAGTCTTGAAATTAGTCGTGGCTTACGCAAATTGATCCGAACACTCGATCACAAAAAACAAAATTTACTTAACTACTAAAATATCCCTGCCGAATAGTTCTGTAAATTTATACTGTGCACATCCAAGGATTTGCTTCACCTAGTGGATCAATAAGATTATGACCCAAATCTCATTTTAAATTGTTACCTTGAGCAAGAATTAATGGTCCAACAACCAGTCAGATGTTACTTCGATCTGTTTGATTTTTTTTTTAAACTTTTTTGGACAGGAGAGTAGGAGACCTATTGTTAATGAAAACTTCAATGGTCAATCTTCTCTCGCGCCAAGGAGAAGAACTCCCAACCCAGGTGCCACCGGTTGCATCAGCAGTTAAAAGCAGCCTTTAGCATACTCCTGCGCGCAGCACTGCCACATTCGTCAAACGGGCGATTGAGAGAAAATTTACATTTATCAAACAAAAATGATATCAGTAGGGAAATTTCCACCTGTCTTCAGATTTGATATTCAACTCAACAAATCATTATTTCAACTACCTACAGGCAAATTGATAAGGTTCAATCATGGGATCATTCATTAGTACATTTAAATGGTAGGGCTTATTTTAACATAATATTTTCCTTTTGTGGATCTGACTCCTGCCTGACAAAGAGACTTACCAGTCCATGTGTATATATATATGTCTACCTAATTTTCTTTATTTCTTTTGTGGGAGTCCCTAAGTTCCACATCATCAATAGTGCCATTATTATCTTTCTTGTTATGCTGCAGACATATGATGTACTTATATTTCAAAGTAAATTTCAAGGCATTGTTCAGATGTAAATCACTAAGACTTTGTGGCACTATCTGACTTACATTAGCTCTGCAATCTTAGCAATTTGGATTCAAATTTGCCAAACCCTTTTAGATGTTCTTCATGCAACTCTATCAGCTCCCTCCATCTTCGTTATCAAAACAAATGGTGATGGATGACAAAGTACTAAAAGATGTGAATTTTTGCTGCATCAACCTTGAAAAGAGCTTTGAAACCACGCCTGGTGATGGGTAGTCCATAGGTACAACAGCAATGTTCCTGGGACTACAAATCATGCAATGAATACACTGTGATTGCCTTATGTTCAAACAAGCCCTTGTCTTGGTTCAAGGTTGCCCACGAAATGGGCTGTGCAGAGGGTGTTAGTCGAGGGGAAGTCATTTGTTCCTCATTGACAACAATGTGGCATTTCTCTTCCTCTCATAACACTCATCGGCTCCACCGAGCAAGGGGATTCACAGGTATTGTGCGAGTAGGAAGGTCACATGGTCCTGATTAATTCTTCATTACTGGAATATCTCTTTTGAGTACATTTGCTATAGTTGCACCGCGAATCTATGCTTGGTAGGTAATTACACTTTATCTTCTTAGAGTTTGAGCAAAAATTAGATAATCTCCTGTAGTATAAAAGTAAACACATAACTCCTTCATGGTTTGAACTTATCTGTAAAGTAGATGGATTCATGACAAATTTGATAAAATGACAAAAATATCCTTATAAAGGACAACATTTTATTTTGATATAAAAGGACAAAAATGTCTTTTTGATATTCTATTTTGAAATATAAAATAATAAAAATCCTCATGTGACGAAATTATCATTAACTCGGTTTTCAACTATTTTATAGTTAAGTCAAAATCACGAGAAAATTATTTGTTCACTTTAAATCATAGAGGCATAATCTAATTTTTGCTCAAGTCATAATGAGAAAAAGTGTAACTACCTTGTATTTTATGTGGGAACTTCCAAGCTCAATTACTTCTAAGGTTTGAGCTAAAGTAAAATTCAGAATTGAACTGACTGTGGATCCAAACTGACTTATATGTGATGATTTAGTAGTGTCCAAATGACTAATAACTATGAGTCAAGTTAAACTATCCAATCTATAAGATTTGTAACGCAGAAATAGGGGTTAATTTGGGTTACTCGAAATCAAAGAACTAGACTAGTTTAGTTTTAAAATTTAGAAATTTTTGAGGCCCAAAAATGAAACTCTGATCAAACCAAACCAATGCAACTTCTATTCACGAGTTACACAGCCTTTTTTAGCCCCTAGTGCATTATTAGATTTTTTTAGTAAACAATTTAAGACCCAAAAGTATGGGGCTTGTGGACTGGGCTATCATTAATTTGAGGCCCCAAACTTTTGGGTTTTAAAGTGAAAAAATAAAGAAAACATTTGGGCGTAAAACTGAATACTGAGAACTACCCCCGAGGTTCTGATATTATCACCAACTTCCCTTGAATTTCAGGATAGTGCAGAGTCCAGAGTTTTGTTTTTTTTTTTTTTTTTTTTCAGGGAGACGAATTGTAAATGGGAACAGGAGGAACAGCGCCATGGAAGCAGTTGCTTCTCAACGCCTTGGAGTCCAATTCCAGCCTCAAACACTCTTCCTTCTTCCAGCTTGTATGTGTCTCTAAATACATATATGTTTTCACACACGCTTATATTTTGAATCGTTCGTTTGGTTTTATAGTTTGTTACCTCAAATGGTTCTACTAAGCTGTTGTGGGATTTCAGGCAACGATCGGATCTAATGGAAGACCCTCGAATCGCACTGTCGTTTTCAGGTCTCTGTGGGTGTGTTTGTGTAAAGTCTTGAAATTTCTCAAATGATGTTTTCTATTATATGCAGAGGATTCCAAGAGAACAGTGATAAGATCCAAATCAACACTGACTGCCGAAGTCACAAGGTCCTTTCTCTTTATGCTCTGTTTGTTTGGGTTTTAATTTGTTTTGATTGATCAATAATAGTTTTAGTAGATATAGATGTATAAGCTAAATGTTTGATTAATAATAGTTAGTACATTTAATTTGGGTTGAATTATGAGATGGGTTTTTATATTTGATAAGAACCTCCCTGGTTGGAGTTGACTTTTCTACTTAAAAATGCAGATTGATGATCTCAAGCATTGCCCATTTGCTGAGGTAATTAATCTTTATTAAGACATTATCTCCTCCATTTAATTTTCTGGCGTATATTTATGTTGTTTCTTAATATTCTCAATGGTGAATTGGATTATGTTAAATTGCTGTAGAATCTTTCAATTTTTATCATTTTTTTCTTTCTTATTTGTATTCAAATTTATTTGAAATTTAATGTTGTTATAATTTAGATATGTTGGTATTTCACTGACTCTTGGGAGCAATTTCGGATTAATGGAAAAATTGATGTCATTGATGGGTCGTGTCCTGACTCGTTGAAGCTTCAGGTACCTTTTCGAGTTTTAAGCACGTCACATATACCATTTTTATTTTATTATCATTTTCTTTTTGTTTGCTGAAGATTATAGTAATTCGTTGAAGCTACCTGGGAGCCTTTTTTGATTGATATTTTGGAGCTATTGATAAGTTTGTGCATGTGTGCACGTGTAATTCTGGGTGAGGTACAATGAAACTATGGAAGTCTGCCACATTTTGTTATGCTGCTGGAACTCATTGTTAACTTGAATTATCTCATTCACCACAATCAGTTTTTTTTTTTTTTTAACATACATTGATTATAATTGTGTCACAGCAGAAGATATGACTAGACAAGAATGGCCAAGACAAGAATCTAAATTACCTGTCATTAATGCTAAGATGAACAAAATTAGGAGTAAGCATGCTCTAGGAGCGAGTTGGTGCTATAGGGGTATATATAGGTGTGAGAGCTTCAGCCTTGTGAAATCCCAATAATTACATAGTGTAGAAGATCTTGTTATTTATGCTGGAGGCGGGCAGAGGAACCCCTTAACTATTTTTTTTTTTCCTTCCTTAGCTCCTCCTAAGATAAGAAAGAAATTGCATAGTTTAGTGATAATTGAAATCAGCACCAGGCGCCTGATCATTTCTCTCTCTCTCTCTCTCTCTCTCTCTCCAAAATTGTCTTCATACTCTCTGACAGAAGCATAGCCCATAGACTAGGAAATAATTTAGTAGAGATTCTAATTTTCTTACCATTGAGCCTCAAAGCTAATCAGTTCTATATGAAGAAACTCCGGTTTTATCTCAAGTCCAACCATTCTTTTCAGCTGAAACGATAATAGCGAAATTTTTCATAGACTGTTCTTGGAAGGTGAAAAACCAAAAAAATAGAACTTGCTTAGATGCATTTCATGGTGGAGACAAGTTAGGCTAGTTGTGAAATGTTGACGCATTCTGACTTGAAAAGTGAAATGGTTTGAGCGACCTTTGTTTTTTAAATTCTTATGTCCGGACGAAGTAAGAGATAAAATTGATGAATGGAAGTATGAACCAAATGCTCAATGCTGAATTCCACAATACATTTTTTCTTCGAGCAAAGTTCAGTTCCATATTGTCCTAGTTTTGTAGGAGACTCTGAGAGATTAAATAAAATCCTAATAATTGGATCTGATGCCAAACTGGAAAGGAAACATCTAAAAAGATCCGAGAGGATCCCTAAATTGTGGAGATGTCTTATCGCATGTAGATCAATTGGCACTTAGACTGCCTAGAAAAGCATTCTGTCTGTGTTGGTAGGTTGTACCACTTTGGAATATTGTCTGTCAGGCTCGTGTGTCTGTGTTGATGAAGTACAGTTATTGCACTACTTAACAGCCACAATGCAATGATATTTAAACTGCCAAAAACGCCATCCCATTTGTGCAGATATGTTGTATGATTTTGGAAAGCTATCTATCAAGCTCTTTTGTCCGGTTTGATGCCGTATATTTTGGTTCTTATCTATAAATTTCACCACCAAACTTATACTTCCCCTTCTGGCCTAGTGCCAGGAGTAGAAAAATTAGTTGAAATTTCTGTTAGTTTTAGGATAAGGTTGTGAAGCTTAAGATCTGCTTTCCCTGAAATGGTCAATGAACAGCAAAGTAATTGATCACTGTAAGCAGATTCATAGACACTTTAGAAAACCAGACTGTCTTATGTTTGGGCAAGAAAAATTGTTGGTGTTTATAAATGTAGCTTTGTTAGTGCATATTGACAACATCTAACTGCTACAGTAATGATTTCGCTATTGTCCTAGCTTTCACTTACCTATTATTAAAACAACATATGATTTTGTTTCTGAACTTATAATGCAGCAAAGAGAGAAAGCTTGGTTTGCTAGTTCTCCAAAATCAAGATTGCAGTACTTGGGGCCTAATCCTGGTCTTCCCTCACTATGTGAAAAACCATCCCAGGAGTCTGCTTTAGATCCTTCCGCAGGCCCAGTTGATGCATTTTGTTTGCTAGTTCTTGATCCTGACCAGGTCCATTTTTGTTTCTGCTCTTGTATGTGTTCCCTGATGAATTATACACCCTAAAACTTACAGTTGTCTTATGTACAGGTTGATTACTTGAATTTGAAGATTAATGGGAGGCTAACCTTTACATCCGAACAGAATACCAATCCGGAGAAGTTTTGGACCTCAGAAAGAGTCAATCCATAATCTCTATCTTGTGATGTAAAGATTCTTATAAGATGGAAATTGCTTAAGGAAATTTACTGATGTTTTCTACAATTGAGCTTTAAGAAAAATTCATTTTCTTGACCAGAAGAGGAATATATTGGTGTATGCATGAGTGTGCTATCTAATAATTATCGTCATCATGTATATAGATTGGGGACCAAAATATATGACTATCTGGAATGTTATTGTACTAAAAGTAGAAATGGCTTCACTTACCTCTATGATTATGTAATGCCCTTGAGATAATGCAGAGGATATAAGTAAGCCTCCCATGCAAAGCATCTTGCCCAGATGAGTATTTCAACCAATATCCAAATGAAACTTGAATGTTGGATGAAAACCAAGTAGAGAATTTCCACAAAGGAATCTTGTATCTTTCCCGGCTGAAATTGTGGAATACTCATTTGAGCAAGAGGCATTTCCAAGGGAGGGATTGAGAAAAATTTTGTCTCTCTATGGGAAAGTGAAAAGGCTGGTTTACAATTATGGAAAGGGTAAAAGACTGATATATATATCTATCACTTGTATATCATATCTACCAGGTCTATATGTTGCCATGAGAGGTGGTTGTACCAGCCTTGAGTTAAGT
The DNA here is from genome assembly GCA_033060915.1 of Euryodendron excelsum. Taxonomy (NCBI): domain Eukaryota; kingdom Viridiplantae; phylum Streptophyta; class Magnoliopsida; order Ericales; family Pentaphylacaceae; genus Euryodendron; species Euryodendron excelsum. Next base: position 80,715,790 of record CM065377.1, on the reverse strand, counting down.
AGCCTTGGGCGGCTGTTAGATGCAGTCTATTATACTTTTCATTAAGTGAAATTAAGTAGTTTGGCCTGTTAGCTGAACATGTTTAGTTTTTGGAGAACTAGTATTTCCATCGCTCATTGGAATTTTGCTGGAATGTATTAGATGAAGTAATATCGATAATGGTTGTACTTCACTGAGGTCAATGTACTACACTAAAGTTAGTACTAGCACTTGTGCTATTGAGGAAAAATATTAGTGTTTAATAGGGGTTTGTTGAAAATACTATTTAAATGGTTTTTTTGTTCGTTTCTTGAACTCTCACATATCTGGACATACCTTGAAATCTATCCGATCTCATAGTTCTTTGAATCAGAATAGTTTGAAAATACTGCTTTGTTTGTGCTTCTCTTTTTGTAATTTCATTGTGGATTGATTCAGTTTATGGTAGTTCAAATCAATCAGCACCATCCAAAGGAAACTGCAATTCATTTTCTAAGGTACACCTCAATCTCCATATGTCATTTCTTCGATTTGTGTTCCATACTCTTCTCATCCAGTTTCCAATATTTAATTCTGATAACATGCGACTTCCAGCTTACTAGGAGCTACCCACCTTTCAAAGTTCTCCTTTGATTTTCTTCCTATATTATCTTTCTGCGTTCTTTCCCACTATTCAAACTTGTGTTGCAGGTAGCTGGTTACCTTGTTTGGTTCCTCATACTGTTCTATTTAGCATCAGATGAACCATTTTTCTCTCTGATAACAGTTGAATTTGTTGATATGCTTTGTGTTGAAAACTTGGGAGTAGGATTTCAATAATATGGCCTTACTGATATCCCTTCAATGGCAGTCATGAATGTTTATGTTCATGTTTGTATAACACAGCCTAAATGCTATGGTTATGCATTTGCCCTATACAATTCCTCTAGAGTTTCAATATACTGGTACTTGTTTGTAGGCTCAGTAGTGATCCCTTTTTTGGGGGGGTTATTTGGTGTTGGATATATGCAAATGAAATTTGCTATTCAAATTGGATCTCCGTTGGAGACCTAGCAACAGTGGAGTTGGGCTGCGTGTAGTATGGATATTGGGATGTACTTGACCCAACTGGAGCCTAGTAGTGGGTTTGGATTGAGAACTGTTGGATGATTGGGTTTACCTATGTGAACATAATACAATGACAATGTACACAAGCTTAAACAAATGTTAGATGCTTTGGGAGGCAATCATGTTGTTTTTCTGGGTCTTTTGTACTCGTTGATAAAAAGAGGTAGCTCATATAAAGATATATATATATATATATATATATAGAGAGAGAGAGAGAGAGAGAGAGAGAGAGAGAGAACCTGGGTAAATTTGGAGAGAAGGCAATTTAGACTGGTCTCTCTCTTTTTTTCTTATTTAGATTTTCTCTAAAAAGAGGTAGCAACTCCTTTTCGAGGAGTTGTTCTGGATTGTGGTACTTCTTCAAGCTCTTTGGTGGGTTTGCTTGTGGTGTGTGTGAGTGTGTGTATTGATTTGAGTTTTTATTCAAAAATATAAAGATATATACATACATATATATATATAGAGAGAGAGAGAGAGAGAGAGAACCTGGGTAAATTTGAAGAGAAGACAATTTAGACTGTTCTCTCTTTTTTTCTTGTTTAGATTTTCTCTAAAAAGAGGTAGCTCATATAAAGATATACATATATATATAGAGAGAGAGAGAGAGAGAGAGAGAGAGAGAGAGAACCTGGGTAAATTTGGAAAGAAGACAATTTAGACTGATCTCTCTCTTTTTTTCTTATTTCGATTTTCTCTGAAGGGTTGGATAAGTAGTAAAGAAAGAGCAAAACTTTTAGAAAGTATATTTACTTAAGCCACACTTTTTTCCTTTTTTTTTTTTTTTTTGGCTAAATTGGAGCCACTACCACTTGGCTCCTCTTTCCACACCTTCTTTCTTTCTCTTTTTTGATAGGAAAAAATATTAAATTCGTTTCCACCGTAAAATACTACAACAGAGCCATACCATATCCTAGTTGAAAAGTTTCATATACTCACTTTTTTACAGCTAGTAATCCAAGTGACCCAGAAGTTGTTCTGATATCTGGGAATGAAATTTCAGAAATTGCGTCGTGTAGAATAGCTGGAAATATTCTTATTCAGTCATTCAGTCATTTATTTATTTTGTGTGTGTGTGTGTGTGTGTGTGTGAGAGAGAGAGAGAGAGAGAGAGAGAGAGAGCTCGTTGACTTCCATATAGATAACCCCACAAAGAAAATGACTTGTATACATGTATAACAGTCATCCACTCTGAGGCAGGTCTATAATCTATTTGTACCTAACACAAAAACAGAAATATGTAAAACAAACAAATGGAAAAAGTAATTTGCAGTCTTTTATTTCATCCAATCTTTACTTTCTTTTACACAACAATTTCCATAATCCAAAAGAAATGAACCACACCCCTAGTAGTGATACACACTTTTTGTGTCACAAAAGAATCCTTCACCGGAAAAGATGTCAACCACTCAAATTTGTGTTACTACCATCATCCAACAACTCTCTAGCACCGGGGGAGGTCCGCCGGAGGGTGAGGAAGGGTCTCTAGCTCTCCTTGCCCATTCTTCACTATAAGCACCACTGACAAGCCCCACGACAAATGTATCTCCAAGTGACAGTGCATGAACCAGACCCCTACAATAGATATATATATATATATATATAAATGTATATTTAAGTCATCAGCCACAAGATTAACAACCCATTAACTTTATAAATCTATATATAAACGTGTATGTATATATTTTTACCTGGATTGTCAGCGACAAATCGAATTGCCGCCCATCCGCCCACCGGAACTCCAATTGTGTTCATGTAGGGTGGATCAACCAAGTTAAAATTCGCCGTTTGAGGATTGTAGTTCCCGGTGCCATACCCTATGACGTAGAAGCTATAGCCATGGAGATGAATTGGGTGGTTTTCGGTGGAGACCGTCCCGGTGTCCTGTAAGATTAGTTGCACCCTAGACCCATATTCAAGGACCTTGGTCCTAGTCCCATTCAGGGACTGGGTATCATTAGGGATGTTATTAGGTGCCCCATTGACGAAGTCATAGAATTTAAGGGGTACTCCTGGGAAATCCTCAGTAAAATAGCCATTAATCTTTTTGTAATAAGCTTCAAGAAGTGAAAAGCTAGGCTTAATAAAGCTTATGTTGTTCATTGAAGCTGCAAAAACCCCGCCATTAGCGCCTTGGCAATTCTGCTGCGGTGTCTTGGAAAGGCATTTTTGTACGTTTAATCCAATGGTGATGAAAAGGTTTGTGTCAATCTCTTTGGGTACATTAGCCGGATTAAGACTTCTAAGCCCGTCCATGACGGTCTTAACAGCGAGATTATCGTTAAAGCTCGGCAATGGAGCTGGTAAAGCTAGGCTATTTGGCATGGCACCTAAGTACTGGAAGTAGGCAATGGAAGTTATGTTTTGGAATGGGACATTCGTGGCTGACATGTAGGGTCCCATGGCCATCGAGTACCGTCCGATCGGCTGATCTGCGGTGACGAGGACGTTGACCGTCTGACCGGGTCCGAGCATCACACGGTCTGTGGGTAACGGTTTCGTGTACTCGGCATCAGCTTCGACAATTGTTAATTTGTGATTAGCGATGGCAAAAAAGTTCTCCATGTTCAAGGCCGCGTTGATTATCCTTAACAGATACGTCTTCCCAGGTACCACATCGATTTTATAAAAATCTGAAACAACAATGAATATTACCCAAAATTAAATTATTAATTGAAGAAAAAGAAAAGAGAAGACAGTTTTAATAGTTAGAATACTACTAGATGATCGTGACAGAGTCAATATTTTTGCTAAGGATGCACCTAATTGATGGGTTGTATACTCTCACTATCTCTAAAATATGAAAATTACTAGTGGAGTACAACTGAAATGGCAGACAGTCATTGGCTGTTTTGGACAGCCGCGATTGTCCTTGACCCAGCCCCTAAAATATTATATTGCTTAGAAAGAGAAAAGAAAAACAAATTCATGTTTAGTACGCAGTGGTTGTGTACATGTGACAGCTGATTGAAACTTCTTGTTTGACCTCTAGACATCTCATGGAAAACATTAATTGATATATGTTTAAAATTAGCTGTGGGCATAATCAGAGCTAGACTTTATATATATATATACGATTCTGATTTACCATTGCTGGAACAATTGTAGTTGGGGCCCGGGTGTCCATTAATGGTAAAAGCATCCGCGGGTGGAGGAGCTCCGCCGCTGGCTAGCACCGCCTGCTCAAGTTGTACAAGGTCTCTCAGCCAATATTCCCCTGATAATTAATAATAAAATGTATTTGAATGAGAGCTTTCGATTCAAACTAAAACAAGCATCATATATTACAAAAATGTCAATCACGTTATTCTGCAGGTAGAATTTTCTGTACAAATTTGATAGGCCTAGAGATGTATTGTACTTTACCTAAGATGATGATGTGCTCTTCGTAAGGGAATTTAAAAGGGTAAGGGACCCCAGTTTTAGGGTAGATAACAATGGCACCATAAACAGTGCCTCTAAGCCACGAAACATGGGCATGCCAAAGAAGAGTGCCCTTCTGCTGAAAGAGTGTGAATTCATACGTAAATGTCTGTCCTGCTTGAATAGGGCATTGGGTTATGTATGAAGGCCCGTCGGACCAACACGATAGCCTCTGCCGGACACCATGCCTGAAAAAAAAAAAAAAAAGACATTAACGTCCATGGGACTTATAAGATCTATGATTAAATAGAGGTTAACCAAATAATGATTTAAATTTTGTTATATTAAGGTTTTACCAGTGGATGGTGGTATTATAGGGCGTTTGGTTGGTAACTCTGATTATCACTCTATCATCTTCTTGGGCATAAACAACTGGTCCAGGAAACATTCCGTTGATCGTGACGATGTCTTTGCTGTTGCAGAGCTTAGTAACTTTCATGGTTTGCACCTATCATTACGAACAGAATATGTGATCATCAAACTAATTAGAGAACTATGGAAATAAAGTGTAATAATAGTTTAAGACTGTGAGCTATAATATGCATGAGAGAGAGAGAGAGACCTTGAAGTCGTAGAACCTGGTTGATCTTCCACCAGGCCAATATGCCATGGCATGCATGGATTGAGTGTACAGTAGGAGTAAGCTCAACCATATTGTGAATGAAGTGACTAAGTTGGCCATTTTTTTTGTGTGTGTGTGTGTGTGTGAGAGAGAGAGAGAGAGAGAGAGAGTTGGAGTGGAGACTAGAGGGGGTGATGGGAGGCTTTTTAATGGACTGATGAACCCAATTTTTTAAATATTTTTTTAAAGGATGAAAGAAGAAGAGAAAGGGCTTTTTTAAGATGAATTATGTTTGTCAGCTTTCATGATTCCTTTAGCATGGACTAGTAATAATAAGTTGTTGGGGGCGTGTTTATTCAATTCAATCTGACACAAAGGTGAGGATTGGGGAAGGGATTCAGCCATCTCTCTCTCTCTCTCTCTCTCTCTCTCTTGCTTTCAATTTTTTCATTCGTAATAATATATCGACACTTTCTCTACATGAAATCATGTATTTTGACCATGAACGTACACACACCTGCTCTAAACACCATCTTCAGACCCCACCTCAACAGCTACCAGCTGCATACCCTACTCGTACACATACACACTCTCCATATACGTATATAGTTGACATATATATATATATGCATGTATATACCATTCTAAACTAATATCTGCACTCTTCGGCCGACTTGTTATATATACCTAACAAGTAACAAGGCTTCAACCAGAGGAGTGGAAGTCTTTAGGAGTTCAGTTGAATTACGAAATTACCCCTTTAGAGGCCACCCTATCCAACTCTCGTCCCCACTTCAGTGCATAGACTAAATATGGCAATATGTTAGGGGCATTCATTTAACCAAAAGTCATAGTTGAGCAATTCGCCTATAACCCTCCATTTCTGTTGTGCCTGCAGTCTATGTTTGTGGAAGATATACATGTGTATATAATATATATATATAGAGAGAGAGAGAGATGTGCAACATTCAACTCTGAGAGAATGACTGATGAAGACAACCCGAAAGTTTTCTCCGTAGAATTCAGGGAGCTAGCGCATAAAGATAACTAGAAAAATGGCTTTGCTTGCTTCACTTTTATTGAACACTCTCTTTCATTAGATGAAAAGCAGTTGGTGCACGCCTTCTCAACCCCACCTTCGTGCATGGGGGCTCTGAAGTTGAAACTTCAAAAAAGCCTTCTAGATATTTATTTCATTAAGTAAAATCAAATTGCTAATATGCTTTGAACAATTTACTTTTGACATAATATTTCATTCAATGTTTTTGGAGTACTATTAGTCTCAATATAAAATTCATGGTAACGTTTAAAATAAACCAGTTTGATGGACCCTACTGCCCAATGTCCTATTGACCCAACAATTAACCTAATAGCATTGTCTATTTGGTGGGAAACACATTCAACTTGAAATGAGATGTTTTTGCGTTTTGCTACTCCCGAAATAATGTCAAAATAATGGGAAGATTACAGTTTGCTGTCGAGCTTAGAAATCAATTCAATTGAATGATTAAATTAATTTGGAATTAACACATACTTTTTAGAACAAATTTGTCCGATTGTAAACATCATCCTTGATACCTCATTCGTGGTTATATATTCGACTGCATTATGTCAATTCCTATAAAAAAAATTTATTATTATTATTATTTGCAAGAAGTGGTTAATCTAATGCATTAATTAGTATCTCTTGAATTCAAGGATTAACTATTTGCAAAAGAGTTTGTTGCAAAACTTGGTCCAGAGAGCTGATTTGTTCTCCTTCTTCTTTTTTCTTAGCATTTGAAATGGATTTTTCATTATGTGTATTGCAAATACTTTTACCTTAAAATTGGAGAACAGTTTTTTCAAACCAACTGTAACATAAATAAAAGGCAGACAAGTTTAACTAGTGTTTATGAGACTATTCCTGGAAAGCCATGCGTATAAGCTCTGCAGAACTGTCAATTTAAGATCAGTTGGAATATATAAAATTAAATCGAGCTCAAAAGAAAGAGTTGTACAGTGACCAAGCTGATGATGGTGTTCCAACGACAATGATATTGTGGCTTTATCATGTATCAACCTGCTGGCCTGCAAATGATGGTTCCAAGTCCCACCACATTTGAAACTTTTTCTAAGTTCAAGCATGCAAGAAATATTCAGATGCTTCGCTAAACTTTTAAATTAAAAATAAAACTAGTTTCTACTCAATCTTAGCAAAATATATAAAAACAAATAAATTAATTGTTTCTTAGACGAAATATGGGTAAATTAATTGTTTGTTAGGTAAATTAATTTTGATTTTCTATAGGGTTAGAGACCTTAATTAAGGAGGGTTTTAAATTATAGAGGGTGCCTATAGAATTTATTTTTGCTAGGACATTATATATTACATACCATATTTAGGAGGGATAAACAAAAGCCGAGGGTGCTATCCCGCATTAGGTAGTTCCGCTCTTGCCGAAGCACAAGGATAACTATCTTATTGTTCTTTCTGAGTTAAAATTTTTTTTATTTTCTTTATTTTCTTTTTTTTTCTCCTTTTATTGATTTTTGTCTTCAAGGGTACAAGAAAACCATCAAGATATATTACATAATTCATTGCAAATAAAGGTATTTCATGGGAGCAGTTGGCATACAAAAGTCCACATAAATGGAAGAGAGAGCTTAAGCCATCCACCCATAACTAATTTCACTTATTTTACTTCTCAAAGCAACAAATAATCAATTAAAAACTTAAGATTCGAACAGTAGCTTAGACCTTTTTGCTCTTTTCTTTTTGTTTATTCTCCAGAGCTTATCGTAATCAGAATCTCAGACTTCAGAACAAGACGCATGCGCTAAGTTTGTTTATAAAGCATGGAAATATTTATTCATATAGATATGCATATATACAGTTGTATGAATATGTCAATGGTGTCCGTATCTTTATAATTTTCCAAGTGAGGATTGAAGTAGACTGATACTTGCATACAAGTCCAGACAAAGGTTTAGCTCCAAACCGTTGACCTCCATATATCTTTAGATTAAGTTCGACCGCCACAGCATAGCAACTTAAATAAATTTTGCAAACTCAATAAATAAATAAAAATAACATCATAAATATTTTTGTTCTTTCCTATTTTCCTTTGTATTAGCATGTGCTGGCCTTTCAAGTTTTGGACTAGGAAGAAAGATTAATCTATAAACCAAAAAAAACAAAAAAAAAATCACTTTAAGAATATATATATATAAACTTCAATCTTATCAGAATAAGATTTAAATATGTCAGGAGTTAAACATACATCTAAGAGACATCGGAAACAGCTAGTCTGCTTGCATATATGTTGTTGGATATTAATAGAAAGCAAGATATGTCATAAAATTTTAATTAAAATTTCACTAACTTTTTCAATCTAGTGTTCATTTCATTCCGAGGGTTGATTCAGAAAGTTCAATTTGTCTTCTGGCTCGTGCAAATGAGTTAATTCATTCAAGGGACTTCTACCTTTCTAATATAAATATGTAACATTAAAGTATATCTGTATGTAACTTGCATTAATATATTGTGACTTATAATAAGTTATTCTATCAGTTGGAGAAAGAAAAACACAATGAATTTTTATTAAAAAAAAATCACTCACATAAAATTTCAAATAATAATACAGAGCACTCTCACTTTCTCTCATACTCTCTTTTTCTCGTTGATATATTTTACAATCATAGCCCAATATCTATATTTATACTATTCAGATGAAGCATCAAGAAGGTTAAAGATATTTCTCCATTGGTTATTAATGGTGAACCACTTTAGCAAACACGACTTAAACGGTTTTGACTCACAGCTGTTTGAAGTTTCTACTCTTCCTTCCATGGTTGAATCTTCAACTGTTACGTCCCTAAGTTTGCTCAATGATTAAGATTATTTCATTCAACATAACATATTTTTCTCATGTTTTTGTCAATTGATTGACTCTTTCTCGAACTTGGGGCCTATTTTTCATCGTATGTATTAGATGCCGGTGCATTACATCAATCATTTTTCAATCTTACTGTTTCATGCTGGTTAACACAATCGTTTTGTTCCATTAGTTGACATGTGCTTATCACACTATTGATGATCTTCAGACATGTTCAACATACTATTAATTTCCAGCCCTTTTTTTTTTTTTTGGTTGCGAATCATAGGGAGATTGCAAATGGATGGCTGCTGGATGATCTGAAACAATCTGGAGCCGGCTGCTGACCAAATGCAAAACAAATCCGTATCAAGCATCAAAGCAACAAACCCATACAATGCAGTGTAGTTGTGAGACTATTATGAGAGAAAATCAGTGTGATCACTCAGATAATTGGGGAAGGTCTTACCCCAGGAAGTGAAAAGCTATATAATACCTCAGATGATTGAGAGATTAACATTTTGACCTGTTCTCATCAGTAGCCTTGTGCATTTGGTGTGTGTTTTGGGGTGCTCTTAAAACTTTATTTTGATTGCTGAAGTAATCATTTACCTCCAAAGTCCAAAATGGAATCCATTACGATGATATCATCGTAGAAAATAATAACAATAACAATAATAATTGCAAAATGGAAACTTATCATGCAAAAGCTCGACCCAAGAATTATGACTAAATGGCTATCGGGTGAATTCCTTATATATCCTCATCTAGAAGATTGAAACCAGGCTTGTACTCAACCCTAACCCTAATGATTTGTTTGCTTGGTTGGTTCTTAAACAATTGTAAACCGATGATTATTTGATCCCCAGTGATTAATAAATACCATTCTACCAAGAGAGGGCCTTCGAAGTCATAATTTACGGAGGAAAGAGAAGAAAAAAAAAAAAAAAAAAAAAAAGAATCAAGGACTCAAACAACCAGAAATTACTGGCCATGGGACAACGAGGAGTTGATTATTTGTTGTAGTAAGCATTTAATTGAACTTTTTATTGTAGTGATTTCATTGATGTTTTTAATAGTGTGGTAATTATTTCTCTGTGATATATGCATTATGTTAACAATGTCTTTTGTGTTAGGTCCTCCCGGCTGCAAAAATCCAACGAGGACCATATCCAAAAAAGCAATTCATGATCTTGATTCATAAATGTTCTGCAAAAGGACAGTAGTTTAGCTGGAAAAGAAAAAAAGAGAATGTATATATATATATATGGAGCATAGCACAAACTATCTTGCTTAAAAAATGTTTCTAGGTATTTTTTTTCTTTTTTCTTTTCCAAATTGTAATTAACATACTAAGTGCTGCTGCCACAATATTTTTGTTAAAATGCAATGGTAAAGAGTAGTAGTAAATTGCTTTTGTATTTCCGTATTATGAATTCCTACATGAGTTAAACATTTAGGTGTAACAAATTTCTTAGTTAAAAATGCAATCGCAAAGTATATAACTAACTTGGTTCTTGTATATTTCACATCATGAGTTAAAAATGATTCGAAAAATTACCAGTGACTGTAAAAACTTCACTGGAACATAATGCAAAAGCATACAGGCATACAACTAACGTTCCTTGTATTTTCACATCAAGAGTTAAACATTCAACGAAGGATCAGATTCACAAAAATGAAAAACTAACTTGTCCTTATATATTCTCACATTATGAGATAACATCTATTGAAGTGCAGTAAGTTACAATTGACAGACTTATCTTTGTGCTTTTCACATTATGATTAAACAACGGGTAAATTGCAAGTGTCGTTAAATTTTGTTAAAATATAATGACAAATCATTAGATTTTTTTCCATTTATGAGTTATATAAACATTCAACACAAATTACTGGTGTCACAAAAATTTGTTACAATGCAACAGCAAAACGTACAACTAATTTGTCTTTATATTTGGCATACATGATCCAGGTTACCAGTCTACCAGAAACTGGTACACTGTCTTTAAAATCTCTGTGACCCTTTAGTTTGGGGCATTAATGTTTTTAGCATTTGAATAACATGTATGTATGCCATATCGTCATATATAGAGAAAAAAAAATCCGTACTTTCGGGAATAAAATCAAACCATTACAACTTGAAAAGATGGAGTTTGCACTTATACAGACAGCAGTTTTTCCCTATAACCAAACAAATATGGGGGCAAGTGTTGTAGAACATTTATCTTGGCTAGTCTAGTCCAGGGAGACAGCTAACCAGGAGCTCTTCCAAAGGAAGTCTAATTCAGTGAACTAAATGCAGTATTCAGAACCAGAGAAACGGGCCTCCCCTGTTGCCTAGAGTTCTTAAAGGGGACAAAGAATCCAAATTCAAAACTTAAAACTTATCCTACACCTAGCAAACTCCATAATACACAATAAGACAAAATTTTGAAACAAACCCATGTAACCTTCTCACTCATTTCTCTTGTGAGATTCCCCATATAAGGAAGAAGCCAGACATTGTCCATCAGGAAAGCCAGAACAGGATTGGTAGCTTATAAAGAAGGCTTTACATGATCAGTAAGAGGATTTGTTTTTTCTCTCTCCTCCTTGTTTATTATACCCAAAGAAGAACAGTCATGGCCTTAAAATTTCCAAATCTTACTCCGAGGAGGCTAGGCCGAGTTTGGGTTCCAGCAGGTAAGGCTTTCGCAGAAAAGCGGCCGAGGCTGTACATAGGCTGGCGCTGTGTTTACATGCTGGTTTGCTGGAGGGACAATGGAGATCAACCATGATGGTAAAGACTTTATAAGGAGTAATCTGGCTTTAATTGGTTTGCATTAGAATGTTTTGGTATGCTGCATTTATCTGATTTGGTTTCATTTTTAGCATAGAGGAATTTTGGAGAAGTTCCAAGAGAGGGAAATTATTGAGCAATTTCAGTATGTTTTTACCTCTCTGATTTAACAGCCTAGTGCATTTATAACAGTAACTGTATGTGTATATATATATATATATATATATGGAAATTCAACGTCGAAAAGGGCAGAAATGCATGTATTGGAATCCTCACACTCAAACCAATACATAGGAGAAAACCCATCATGGTAAGAACATGCCTAGTGCTAGAACCAACTAAGTGTACGCAGTCTTTTAAATTTTCATCATCCAGGGGCTATACGCCAGCCTCTCTCGATTGGGATTGGTGCTTATCTAGCCCAAAGGCCTTCAACTCCATTCATATATACGTACAAGCAGACTTTTGAGTTTGGGCTTTCCACAGTCTAGAAACTTCTGTGGATTTGAGATGCATGTGCATCAATTAAACTACTTAAAACACGAGAGAGATTGACAAATTTGGGATTCGAAAATTATTCCGTATCAAACAATTCGTGATTCAGGGGTAATTTGTAAAAATATCTGTAAAACAGAGCCTTATTTCGGCAGTTGTCTTAAATAATTCGGGAAATTAAAAATATTCGAGAATTGTCCATATTACTCATGAGATTCGTGAAACATTTGAGAATTGTCCAAATATGCAGCATAGATTGTTTGTGCAACCTTTGAAAATTGTTGAGAAATGCAAGATAGCTTCAGAATCCGTTCATATAATGAAAGCATGGAAATAAATTCGAGAGTTCAAAAGGTGGGAGAATTTTGTCACAGTGGGAGTTACATGGGTTGCTCTCCGAATTACATGGGCTGCTTCAACCTAGGATCCACCAACCCATCTGAGCACATATCAAAACCAACCGTCTGTGAAATAACCCAAAATTCATGCAGGCCAGCAGCCAGTTGGCTTATGCCCGGCAACAGCGATCTGATCAGCAGAAAGACCACCATGGCTAGCCCATCACCAAGTTTTGGGAGCTCGGCCCGACGGATTATGATCCCTTTCAATAGTGAAAATCGGCTGTGATCTTCTCTGATGAACCCACTTCAATTTTAGGCAATAAAACTTGAAAGATGGGAGACATCAAGAACAAAATTCAAAAGGAAATGTGATAAGGTTACGAAAAATATAGTGGATCTTGTAGCTAGGGAGTACTCTCAATAACGATTTGGGACAAAAGAAAAACTTGTATCAAACTTTCAAGTAATATATTATAACTATCTAGACACCAACAAGAACAAAGGCTTAAGATCCCATTGAAGCAGCATAGTCCGTGAAAAAAAAAATGGCACAAGTATCATAGGTTGCAGGTGAACTAATGCACAAAAACGCATCTTTCACGTCAAATTCTATACTGCGTCATACCCCAAATAAACCTCAACTCAAACATCTCTCTCTGGTGGGGCTGGGTTGGGTGGCTGGTTGTAGAGGGAGAAGCAACCGCAAACATCTGCAGGTGGGCAAAAGCTAAAAAGATGAACAACTGAAATCAATGACTTAATTAATAGTACAAGAATGCTTAGGAACGCATGGGGTTTCCCGTCTGGCGTTAAGCTATTCCAATTCGTGTACACGATCTAATAGGCATCCAATAGATCAATGACTTAACCTTTTGCAAAAAGAAGGTTAAGAACCATCAAAATTGGATTGTGGAGGTTTTAATCTATTCATAGTTCAGGATAACCAGACGTTAAAAGAAAACCCATTAAACAATTCCAAAATCTCAACAAAAAATCAGTCTAACCGTACATGTTCTAATGAAATTAATAAAAATAACAAATACAATAGAGTTCCCAATTAAACAATAGTATGTCAGATTCATCGCCTCAATAGAGTTCCCATTCCACCTGTAATTTCCCCTAACAAATACAACTACACAAACATCAAGGACAGGAGAGAGAGAGAGAGAGAGAGAGAGAGAGAGAGATATTAGAGTATTAGACACAGAATATGAACAAACCCACAATTTCCATCTCAAAATTTCTGATTTAAACACCAAAATTTTATAACACTGTAGGAATATTCATCCAATTAACACTAAACCATTGAAAATAGAGATACCCAAAATAAAGTCAAAAAAATTAAAGATAAAAATTAAACATTGTTCCTTCTTATTTTGCAAACAATCCGAAACACTTTTATTATATATGTGCGTGTATGTATGTGGGGGGTGTCAGACGGGGGGAAGCTTATCGGAGTGGTTGTGGAGGTGGTTGGAGGAGGTGTCGACGGAGGGGAGCTTGATGAGCATAAGGGGTTGGTCCTTAGCCTCTTCCTCGTCCTCCATCTCATCTTGGAATGTGCTCAGGTTGATGCAGGCGCATCGCTCCAGTGACGCGAAGAACGTCGATGCCACGTACGCTCGTCCCCACCCAATTCACCATTTGATCCAACTTCTCGCACGACATGAACCTGCAATTGTTCTCCATCGTCTGATTTGCAGACATGTTTGGCTTTCTTTTTTTTTTTTTTTTTGGATGAATTTGATGTTTGTTGGGTTTGATGATTTTGAAGATAGGAAAATTAAGAGGTCTCAGAGTTCAGAGAGAGATTGGAGGACGGCTTCAGAAAGAGATAGACGGAGAAAGAGAGAGAGAGTGACGGAAAATTGATGATCATCGGTTGGGAAAGGGACAATGAATGGGTATTAGCAACTCAAAATTAGCGTTGGTATCAAAGGGAAAAAACAAAATTTTAATAGGTTAATTATGACTCCGTATTATGAATTTCATATGACTCAGCATCACTGTATTACTCTCAACTCTAAAACTTAAAATATAACAATTTGTCTCTGAATTATTAATTTATATTAATTTAATTTCTTATACTAATAATTTGTTAAAAAAATAAATAATAAATAATTATTTAACTTGTATATATTAATAAAAATATAATTTTATATCTAAATTGATATTCTCTTATTAAGGTAATTATTTAATAACTGAAATATCTCTTGAATGGACATGTAAATTTAAAAACAAAATAAATAGTATTTCAATCATTAAATAATTATTACAAAAGTGAATGTAATTAAATAATTTTTTATCTATTATCCTAACTGATTGCTAATATATTTTTACCAAAAGAGATTGATTGATATAAATTAATAATTCAGAGAGTTACTAATATATTTTTACAAAAAGAGATTGATTGATACAAATTGATAATTTAGAGAGTTAATTTATTACATTTTAAAATTTTTGAGAAAATAATGATACTGAGTCATTGTTCATAAGTTTGCTTTGTAATTAACCTAATTCTAATTTATAAAAACAAAGTGTTCTTTTTATAATCTTTTTGTTCTTTCTCAAGTGATAAACTCAAAAAGAAAAAAATATAGGTGGGCCCGTGGTGGCCAAATCTTAATGCTAAGTGGCCAATATTCACCTTAGGGCCCAATGAAAGGTTTCGCTCCTTCAATCCGCCACCAAACCCTTATGTCATAAGTAGTATCGTATAGAAGCTAGCATTTGAATTCTCTTCAGGTACACTCAACTCAATAAAAAATTTGACAACTAAGACAATAACAATAAAATATAGTTTTCCACATCTGAAGTATATGTAGCTAAAATTTGACAACTGGAAATTGCAGCAAGCAATGCTTTATGTGAACATGGAAAACTCAACAATGAACTTCCAGAGTAGAACACAACGGCATCCTAAAAATTTTCCTAACAATGGCATTATTATCCTACTACATTCATTTCTTAAAGCTTTGAATCCTGCAATTTTAGAACTCTGATGCGATAGCCAAGTTCCTACTGTAATTAAAACAGTGATGTGTAAGTTGAGCAACTACAAAGATCAGTAACAGTAGAGAATTTCAACTTTCAACACTACCAGAAATTTTCAAGAAACACTATGTATGGTTTCGCAGATGATATAGGTAAATTCCCAAAATTGTTTCAATGGTCTCTAAGCAACAGTAGCCAAAACTAAACATACGAATGCAAAGCAGAAAACCTCTTCCAAAATTCCACCATTCCAAGAAGTTAATGTGTGCAAGTTTATACCAGCAATCACAGTGGCATGTAACTCAAGAACTCTCATTTACCTGGCTCCTACATGTGCGTAAAATTCCAGTGCCCCAAAAAAAGATGCAGAGTATGATCAGAACAATCTAACTGGTCCATGATGCAGAACGGGTGAGCCTTGGCTTGGCTATCTTTTTGTCTTCTTCCAGAGAGATCATGAGGAGATTGGATGGGTTCTCTATCATAATTTTTGAAACCAGATAGCCAGCAATGCTCCATGTCTGGTACTTCCTTGCTTGCTTTCCCACGTAACGACCAGTCTTACCATCATAATACTCGGGCCATCCATCTTTGGAAATGCGCTGCTCCAGCTGCTCTATTGCTCTCTTTGCAATTTGTGGCCTACCTGTCTTGATACATGCTGCCGTCAGCAGCCATAGCAGAACTACATGAACAAACACACCGTAGCAACACAAATTACAAATTAGCAACTGCACTACCCTCGACTGCAAAAAGATATCCCTAATGTTTATTTGATCCTGATCAGGCAATGAAGTACATTTGTGTTTCTCTTTATAATTATCAACTCATGTCAACTCCACATTACAATAAAACGCGATTCCTGCCTTATCACAGTTGTCACAGCCAAGAAACAGCACATACAATTATAAAATATTATATGTGACATTTGATTAATATCAACTATTAAATATGTCGTTCAGAATACTAATTTGTTAAATCTGAACCTGAATTAGCTTTATCGAATACAGTTATTGACCTAAAGGAATCATAAAATTAATTGTTCATCAGAAGTAGCAAGAATGAGACCTGAATCCTACAATGCTAATCAGTGGAGTCATCTCATGCTAATAGTTAAGTCTGTATTTGAATAGCATAAATGAGACACACACGTGCTGTAAATATATCTAGCAGTGTGTGCAAACTTAACTCTCACCTGGCCAAGATCCACCATTATGGTAACTCCAGCGAGTGTTCTTTGGATCACAACCAGTGACAATCCTCCACTGGTGTCCTTCCAGTGCTGGGTAAGTAATTTTCAGAGGCATTTCCCCAATTAAGTCCTCCCAGCGCTCCTCAATTAGATCCATAATGGCTGTAGCTTGGGCAGGTGTGGCTAAAGAGCTCAAGATGGCAATGCAGTTCCCAACTAGGAACCACCGGAAGTCCATGCGAGCTGGGCTGACATTGCCAATCAAATACCCTCCTCGCAAGGGCATGAAGTCAAACACCCAATCCGGTATAGATTCAGGAATGACATTGAATTTATTGACAGCTGTGTGGGAATACTCCTCGGTACGGTAACGGTAAATATTATTCAATTGAGTGAAATCGAGCCAGTAGTAATTTTGTATGTGGTAGCTCAGAGCTGTAATCCGCTTGTCAATCCGCTCAACCAATTCCTTGCCGCCACCCTCTGGTTTTAGCATTTGTTGTGCACACCTCATAGCAAAAAAGAAGAGAGCCTGGATCTCAATTGGATAACCATATATTCCCTGCTCCAAAGAAGTTTTAATCTCATACGTGCAATTTCGTAGAAGCAAGCTAAAATAGGTCGTAATTTTGTGTGTGTGTGTGTGTGTGTTTTGGGGGGGGGGGGGTGGGTTTGGGGGCGTAAGTTTTAAACCCAACCTAAGATCCATTTCATTATGCAGTTCCCCTCGAAATTGCTACCAACTCACTTGACATCTGACTCACCACTTAGAAGTGTTCAAAACACAGCAAAAGAGAGAATGCTGCAGTCAATTTGCCAAAGAAGCTAAAAAAAATAACCTATGACATCAATTGCTCTCCATTAATTCAAGTAAGCACCACTCTGTGCAATGAGATTCATGCTGTGATTAACCATTGACAAACTGGATTGGCCCCAAAAAATAAATAATCGGAATAAAACAGAAACCAAACAGGAATTAGAAAACATAAAAGGAAAACCCTTAGCCTTAATTTGATCAGGACAAAATTGGTCCTAGCCTCCTAGGGAAAAGGCAGACCAAGCTTAATCAAAATTCAAATGGACTGAGCTATAATTTATGCCATGATGGAGATCAGTCATATTAGCTCAAAAGCCCATATATGTAATGTAGTTGCCATCCTTAACTCTGAATAGAATGTCAGAATAATATAGCACAACAAGAACGAACGTACCATCCTCCTGTCAATCATACTACACCCATCTGCGCATAGAAGTGTTGGGAAAGTGTCAAAGCCATCAGATAGGCAAAGGTCGAGTATCAACTTCATCCCTCTTTGCACCTCAGGTAGTTCGGACAGTGTATGATCCCTAGTGCATTTTGTGTATGACCTTAACAATATAATCCACCAGAAGCCTGAATCAACAGGTGCAACTCTTCCAATCGCACTGCCTCCAAAATCCGCAATCAATATATCCTTTCTACGATGTGAGTCATACAGAACCTTGAAACTGGCAGGCATCACGCCTTCTCCAAGTGTGAAGTTATCAATCCTCTTTTCCCAGCCTTGAAGGTGGAGGGTCTTCAATAGAAAGTTCTTTACAACCTCTGGTTCTGGCGGAGATTTCATCAGGCAGGCTAAGCCACTAGGAAAGAAGTCTCTCACGAAAACCTGCCCATAAGAGAATGGAAATTTTTAAACAACCAAAGAAGCAACAGAAGAATGTATTGGCATAACCACCCCAGCCACAATTACCGACTGAACAACAATGGCTGGTTGGGCCATCAGTTGGAAAGAACCCTGGTACCCAGAAGGGAAAATTTGTGGGGATGACAAAAATGTGAAGAATATTTTAAAAGTGAAGCAACTTCAATGTAGTGGAATTAGAGGGAACTACAGGCTCGTTTGAATCTAAAGGTAGACCTAGACACTCTCCACATTATTCAGCAAAAAAAACGTCCCTACCAAAAAAATGTTACACACCATGGATTCTGCATAATGAATCATTAGAAAAGAAAACAAAATGACCATGATTTATATTTTTCAAAAATTACCCCTCATTATTCCTCAAGACATCAACAAGTGGAAATTCATGAAGAATATTGCCATTTATCTCACTACTTAGTCAGATTGCACAAAATCTAGTTTACAGAACTACTAAATTTGCAAAGACATGGAATAAATTGATGTTGTTATTCAAATGAAGATAAAATCAAAGTTGAAAAGTAGTTTAGTAAATAACCAATCCAGACCACAGATAATATGTCTAATTCCACTTTCTGAAATAGGATTAAATCAATTGATTTTGTCAGCTGCATTCCATTACATCATTCTTCTTGTAAGAATACTGTAATGGATTCATTATTGTTCTGTATTAGCACTACCAACACAAACTGATATTTTGATACTCATAAACTATGCAACAAGAGTCCTAGTCTTATTTAGTACTGACATGGCATATTTTTTTCAGAAGCCGAAGTGTCTGTAACAGAGATCCTTCAAATTGATACGAATAACAGACGGCCAATAACAAAGGGTGAAGAGAGAACCAATTCCGGGGCAAAACAACAGTAAGATGGCAGAATACAAGTTGGAAGAAAAAGAGAGCAAAATAAGCTATGTCATAATTTAACTGCCCTCAGAGAAGATCTGAGTAATAAATATAGAACTCATTAAATGAAAAACAAACCAACCATAGAACTCGTGTGTGGATATTTACAAAAAGGAAGAATTAATCTCAAGTGATGTCTTTGTAACTAGGTTCGATCTTCAGAATTACAGACAAAGAAATCATCACCTGATTCTAGTTGCAGCCTCCATCCTTATCCTCATAAACATGAGGCACATATATGCACATAAGAGCGTATATACTGCTATAAACATAAACACTTAAACATGGCTACCATGGCGTAAACACGTGCATTTGCATTTACATTGGTAAATCTCTAAATATAGGAGCATATAAATACTGCAGAGATCATACATATATAGATATGGTGACCGACTCACACAGTGAAATGGACACCTCCCAAGCAATAGATTAGCATACGATTCAGAGATTAATGAATAATTAGTTAAAAGTATGGACAATTACATTGTGAAAACTGAGTACAGCAATCTGGATGAAAGATCAAGAACAAGAATCAAGTGTAACATATCCTTCAATAGCATACTAAACATCACATATTAATCTCTCCTACAAGAGCGCGGGGCGCGCGCTGAGTCATGGAAATACGTTTACCTGATTGTAATTCAAAGCCTCGGCACTTGGATCGAGAGCTGCCAAGGTACCAACCGGGCTTCCTTTGAAGTAGACGTACGACTTCTTCAGTCTCTCCCACGCTTCGTCCGTCATCGTCGAACCAGTCTCCGAATTCACTTGATATTCATTCGGCCTGGTTCCGGGAGACACTATCGGATCAAATATCTGATCAAGATGTGTTACGCTGGGCGACGGCTTCAACACCGTCGTCTTGCCACTGCCTCTTGGCGCTCCGTCGGAGTTGTTCTCAGCAGTACTCTGCATGCTTACTGTTTTCGTTGCCTTCTCCGCCCCTCCACCGGCTGTTTCTGTCGGAGAAACTAGAAGCTTCTCAGATTCGGTCGATCGCTCCCCTTCCTCGTCCGAAGAATTCGTGGAACTCTCAGTTGGCGATATCTGTCCGTCGTTTCGGTGAAGATTGAGCTCCGCAGCTGAACCGTTCGTTGAGTTCTTCTCCTCTGCCATCGCCGGTAGTGTATCAGTTGACTTCAGTTCTTCTTCTGGCGATGAATGTTGCTTTTCCGGCGAAGTTCTCTGCTCAGCATCGTCGCCGGAGACGACTGTGACGCTCGCTGGAGCCATGGTAGAAAGAGAAAGTGAGCAAAGCACGGATTCTAATTCTAGTGAGAGAAACTGGAGAGAGGCTAGAGAAAGAGAAACTCGTACGCGGAGGACAGAGAGAGAGAGAGAGAGAGTGCGCGTTTATACATATAGAGGAAGAAATGCTTGAGCGGCTTGTAAAGCATGGCCGGAATGGGATGTATTTTTAGTTTGGCGGTTAGTGGGGAATTCGAGAAGGCTGAGCATACGGCCAATGCATTAGCCACTCATATCTTTTACATTTACAAGAACAGGGATTCATTGAAGAATTGAGGCTTGGTTATCTCAAGGGTAGGTTTAGAAATAAGCATATTAGCGGGGATATTTTCAGTAATATAATTGCTAGTTCATGCATTTCGTTTCAGTTTTTGAGGCGTTAACTTGGCAGTGGCTGGTCGCTACTGTCTACATTGGCAGCACTAGTGCAACGAAACCCAAATTTTGAACAAGCCAATGGTATGTGCCACTTTGTAGAGTGCAACAAGGAGATTATAAAGGTTTCTTCGAATTGTGACGAAGATAAGAAGCCAAAATTGCAAGTTGTCCTTCACAGATTTAGTTTTACCAAAGCAGCGCGGGAAGTGTTGAATGTTGATGCTGACGATTATATTCTTCAAGGCAAAACTTGGTTTTTGTATAATCTAGCTTCTAGGTTTTCTTCCATTGCCAAGGAGACTGCAATGGGAAAAGTTCACATTCTCTACAGGTTTAGAAAAGAGGGGAATTATTATTTGGACACCTACAATCTTAATAATTTGCCTGATTACGAGGATATTGCTCATGTCAGAGATCTTGGTAAGGAGGATACCGTTTGCATCAACATGGCTGCATAATTAGTCTCATCGCCATCTTTAATTGTCTTTGTAAATTTAATTAGTTTCAAACGATTCTCAAGTTTGGTTTAGTTGAGATTATAAATATTTATTTCATTAAACATTAGTGGCGCCATTATTATTGTAACTATTTGTTTTGGTATTCGGCTATTTTATAACAACGAGATAATAATCCTAAAGTTCGACTTGGCCAAAAATTTTTTTATTTTTTGGTTGCTCTTTCAGCTTTTCAAAGCCTTTTCTTGGGGTGAGGGGCTTTCTTTTTTTTAGAATGTTTGTTTTGAATGAAAATCCACAATCCACAATCAAATGAAATGAAAGTGTTGTACTCTAAGAAACTACAAAAATAAACGAACCTAGCAAGAGTGAGAGGGGGGATAGGGAGCGTGGTAGATCGCTAGAGAAATAGTGGTCTAAGTAGAAAACCTGTATCCATGACAGCACCCTTACGAAATTTCCGTTTCTTTAATGTCATGCATAGAAAATCTGTATCATTTTTCTCTGTTTCCTTTTCTGTTTTTTTTTTTTTTTGCTCCGTTTCCTCCATTCTAGAGTTTTACATAATTTGAGAAACTTAAATCTTTAGTTTTAGAAAGTTACTTAAATCAGAATCCAGTATGCTTATCCAACTAAATTTAGAAAAAATAAAGAAACTTCATCTAGCTTAATTTGGACTCTTTTTCAACTTGCCAAAAGAATTCCAGTTGAGTCTCGAAAATCAGACCCTAATGCATTACAGAGACTGAAAATCAGACCATTATATTGCTAGTGTATTGCCGAGAAGTGAACAAAAACCACTTGTCAATTGCCTAAGACCTTACGCCGACATACATTCATTAGAAGGAACGAAACCCTTTGGGCAGACTTTTTTTTTTAATTTATTTTCTTGGAATTTGATTAGAACTGCAGAGTGAATTGTACGATCAACTGCAACTATTTTGTCTAAAAAACTAACTACTCTGTAGAGATGGATTGATATAGAGGGGGAGGAGAAAGAGGGAGTGAATTTATTTTCTGGAGAGAGAGGTTTTCTAAAAACAATGACGTTAAAGAAACGGAGATTGGGTCGAAAGAATCGGTATTGGCTTTGAAAGGCTTGCTTAAAGGTGTTGTTGATGCTCAACAGTGCGTCAAGTGTACAGGTTGCAAGAGTATGCTACAGCCCGGTATGCAGCTAAGACCCGTCCTTTCTTTGTACTCCCAATATACACTTGTCAAATCCTCATAACACTTCAACCAAAAAGGCAAACATAAAATGGCTTTGCTACTCGCAGCCACGCCTACTGACGAGCACCAGTTGATGGGTAGCTTTCTCTAACATAAAAAGAAGAAAAATATTTTATATAAATAATTTCTTAATTTATTTTTTTTTATATATAAATGAATGAGTTCTAAATGTATTTATTAATATAATTCTATTATGTCTTGTGAATAAAAAATTAAATTAAAAAATTAATTTATGTATAATATTTATTTAAAAATAAACAATAAAGCTACCTCCTCTATTCCGACTTTGATATGAAAATTGCATACGCAATGTGTATATATATATATATATGTGTGTGTGTATAGAGTGAGACATCAAGAAAGATAGAATCAAACTGCACACCTAAGTATACGGCAAGGTCTAATGACTTTTATTATGGATTGATGAAAACTCTCAAAACTAAGTATTTGTTTTTACATAATTCAAAAAAGACAGAAAAACATTCAAAAGCACGTGAAGTATCTGATGACATTATTGATTTTTAAATAGGCAATAATATATTTCCCTCCGTCAAATCCAAGTGATTTTCTAGTTTGCTTTCTTTAAAAACTGAGAGTTTAGTATATAAAAAAAAAAGTGTTTAGTAATACTTAATGGCGTAATTGTTCGCAATCTTAGTTTTCATAGAAAACTTAACCCCTACAAACAATTCAAATCAAGACTTTGTGATCTATTGCAATTTCCAAGCCTTTGATTAACAGGTTGTTAAAATAATATGGATGAATATGTATAAGGATCAAACACTTTGCTTAAAATACTCAAGTTCAACTCTTGTTGTCAGGAGCCCTCTTTGATAGGTAATCTATAAGTATCATTTTAAGTCATTGTAAAAACTGATGGTATGCTTTGACTTTGAAATATGATAACCTCCCCTTCCTTTTAATTTTTTTTGCACCATAAAAACAAAAAAATTTTCCGATGGGTTGTCAATATTTAAATTTTATCATTTTCTCATATAGAGTTCTTAACTTATCCAAAAGCTTGAATTATATTGGAACATGAATCGTATTACTCGTAATGGAATTCCTAGTAATAATAATTGGATTTCCATTCCTTTTCTTTGATTATTGTTATCCAAACATAAACTAATGATTTGTTAGGAAATTAGTTCATCCTAATTGTTTAAAGTTTCAGGAAAAAGGTGGAAAATAACATCCTAAAAATTTGTCCACAAGTTGTTTTACATGATGAGCAAAAGTTATAAATTACTTTGGATTCATTGACACAAAAGCAAAAAGAAAAGAATAAATTACTTGTATATGCTTATTTCTTTGAGTAACTAAACAAAAAATTGATTTTTTTTATTTTAGAAATGACAATTCATTTTTTGTCAGCCAAACAAAAGTAAAGAATTTAACTTCTTCCTCATTTGTCTTTACTTAACAAATCTTATAACTAAACAAAAGGTAAATATTACTGGATTCGAAAAAATAGTTTTTGAAAAAAAAACGTTTGATTACCACCAAACAATAGGAATTTTGGGAAAAATGAATTCTTCCTCCCAAAAGTTTCCTCAAAACGTTTCTTTGAGTTAACTATCCGACCAAACAAGAAGTGGCAATTGGAAGTAATTTCACAAGCAGAAGAGGCTTATTTAATTTGTTGGTTCGCAAATAAAAATAAATAAAAATTGATAGGTTCGCCATTTTCATACTGAACCCTGTTCTCCTTCAAATCTCTGTTTTTCTTCCCCCACCAGTCTATTTGTTCTCTTTCTTTCTCGCTTGCTCGTGTTCACAACAATGCTAGAGACAAGTTCCAGCACCACCACCTCTGCGACCACACCAGTCGAATCAGAGAACTCAACCACGGCCGTCGATGTCGCGGACCACTTGCCTCTCCAACTCATTAAATCCGAGACAATCCCTCCGGCACCGACTCGGTCGGAGTCCGCCATCGATTGGTTACCGGACTTGGCCGGGTACTCATGGATCGCCTACGGAGCCTCCTCCCTTCTCGTGATCTCTCACTTCCCCTCCCCTCTGTCCGAAGAAGAAACCTTGATCGGTCCTATTTTTCGGCAAGTCTTCGAACTCTCCACCGACGGTTCGGCCGCTGTATCAGCGGTTTCGTGGTCCCCGGTCATGCCTTCGGCAGGTGACCTCGCTGCTGCGTTGGATAACTGTATCGGCTTGTTTTCGCATAATTCAGGTGTTTCTGATGGTAAGTGAAAATTAAAGCTCTGTTTTATTTTTCATATTTTAGTTATAAATTTTTGAAATATATATATATATATTTTTTATAAGTGATGTTAATATTAGTGGTTTAGTTCCGTGGATAAGTTAGAAGCTAAGCATTGATGAATTGAGACACATATTGACTATTTTTGGCGTCCATTTTATAAGTAAATGATTTTCCTATGAGTATTCTTGAGGATGCATCCCCTGAATGCATTTGAATTGGGGTGTATTACTTATAATATAGTTAGTAAATGAAATTCATTGGGAACTTGGGCATTATAAGAAAGTGATAGTATTAGGGAGATTAAAGAGAGTATATCTTTTTCAAAGAATGAGGGTATTGAGGTAAAGATTGCTTTGAGGAAGACAAAAATAGGAGAGCTCTGGGTCTTGAAGGTATCTCTATTGAGTCTTGGAATGTTTAGGTCTGCAGTGTTTTTTGATTAATAACACTATTTAATAAAAGTATGGAGACAGTCAAAGTTGTACCAATTATAAGAATATTAAGTCATAATGTAAGACCATGGGAGAGAATCTTTTAGCATAAATTAACATTTGAAACAATAGTATCTGAAGAGCACTACAAATTTATGTTTAGGAGATGAACAATATAAGCAAATTATTTTTTATTAAGCAGGCTAATGGAAAGTTACAGAGAGAAGAAGAAAGAGCTTCATATGGTTTCGATATATTTGGAAAAGCCTAAGGTAAGGTCTTTAAGAATATAATATGGTGATGTTTGGAAAGAAAGAACTCACGAATTGATATATTGAAATGATAAAGGACATCTGGTCATAGTGAGAACAAACTTTAGAAGAAACTTGTGATTTTCCTATCATCTTAGGTTTGCATTAGAGGTTGACATTAAAGCTTCATATTTTTGCATTGGTTCTGCATACATTGATTGATGCTATAGGATGAGGTGTCATGGTGTATGATATTTATCGGTGATATTGTTTTATAGATGAAACAAAAGTAGTGGTAAATGCTAAATTAAAATTTTGGTGAGAAACTCTAGAATTAGAGATTTGAGATAAGCAAAATTAAAAATAATTTATTGAGTGTAACTTCAGTAAAACGTAAAATACAAATGAGGAGGTTGTTAGAATTGAAGGTTACGAAGTACCAAAGTGCGAGCAATTTTGATATTATACACATAGAGGGAGCGGTTGATAATTATGTTACTTATGGAAACAAGGTAGAAGGGACTAAATGGAATGCTTTGGGTTGTGATGTGATTGAGGTATTTGCATGAGATTGAGAGAAAAACTTTGCAAGATGGCTGCCAACCATGCTTTACGTGTAGTGGGATGTGAATGATCAAATAATACTTTAAAAGCTGCAAATTCTTTTACATACTTTAAAAGCCAAAGTCAATAATATTTCATGACAGGACCCTAGTGGGTGTCTTTTGTATATATGGCTCACTTGATTAAATCTTTCATTGGAAACTACAATGACTTTTGTTCTTCCTAAAAGTCTTTATGTTTCTCCATCATCATAAACATTGATACCAGACTAGTCTATCCGAAACCTTAAGAATGCTTTTCTCTCTCTCTCTCTCTCTCTCTCTCTCTCTCTCTCTCAAATTACCTCACAATGCGTATAATTCTTGTCTCGTCGACAGGAGCCCATAACAGGCATAACTCGATTACGATATGTGTTGCTTTTGTTATGGGCGTTATTTAGGCGATACGCATCATTGTAGGGGCGTTCCGCTCTGTTTAACATTTCACCTAGATATCGGTGCCGTAATGGGCGCAGTGACTGGGTTACCATTGTGTGATGGCATTTTGTCACGAATTTTCATTCTATGATTAGAGATAAATGAATTTGTGGCAGTAGATATACTACCTGGTGAATATAATTGATTAAAATGGTTTGGTCCTATAAATGAAGCCTAATAATTGCTCCAGTAGGAAGGTTGACATTTTCCACTTTGAGGGTAAGAGTAGGGGATGAGGAAGATTGAAATTAATGTAAGTCGAATGAATAAGGAGAGATAGGTTTTACTTGTGGCTTAATTGAAATTATGACTCTTGATTGAGTAGAATGACAAACCAAGACTCATGTAGGTAATACCAAGTAGTTGGGATAAGGTTTTGTTGAGTTTATTGATAAGATTTGCTAGTGAGCAACATTATTGGACAATTGCACCTATTGCAAAGGCAATGTGCATGTAAGACATAAGTGGTGTGCAAATTCTTAATCACTTCATCAACACTGTTGAGGGGGAGTGGAAGGAAAAGAACTATGTCCTAATGCATATCTATAATTATCTTTCAAAATATGATACATCACATAAACTATGATATGTTTTAAAGATGACTTAATCGTACATTGCATGAGTTAGGTAATTATAGCTCAATGCACAGTTATCGTTGATTCACTATCTAATGTGTACAATGCATAATCTGCAATGTGCATAACATGCATGATATACATGGATACATATGACATTTTGTTGATTTGGCTCTTTTTAAGATAGCGATTTTACATTTCACTTTCCCAAAATGAATGTTCATTTGATTAAAAAATATAGTTGCTCGCATGATTCTCGAGTCTTATATTTCATCCCAAGCCAATCCTTATTGGATAGGAATTGCTAATTCAAATGTTATATCATAAGAAATATTTATGAATCTATGTGAATTTAAAGGAATCCCATTATTTGCTACTCAAAAACAATTCCTGTGCTTTGGAAGCTTGTTAAGTCTTGAGAATTCAAAGAACCCTTCTATATTTGTATTTTTCCTTCCTAATGGGCTTTTTGATTAAGAAGATACTAATTTTAGCCTATCTTCCCTTTCTTTCAATACACTACGGGGATCTCTAGAACCCTTACCTAAGGCATAGAAGTTGATATTTTTCCGCTTAAATAATCCAAATCAATAAATAATTATTCCATTTCTCCCATTTGGAGGAATTTTTTTTGAAACAAGCTTTTATAGACTTAAAAGAGAATTTGTGCTTTGACCTTTTGATGATGATTTTATTTAAAATTTGGATTTCTTGATTTTTTTTTTAATTTAAAGTTGATGGCTAAAAGAAGAGGAAGCAATGATTTCATCTGGAGTTTGTATACCTTATTAATGATGGTTATGGTGGAATGCGTTCCAAATGTGCTTATTAGGATAATTATATTAGGACGATCTAATTCAAATGGACTCATCATGTAGTGAAACTCAAAAAGAAAGTGTTTTTTATTGTTTATATGTTCCAAAATACAGTATACACTAATTTTCTGCAATGTGAGAAAGACTGAATATTTAATAATGAAGAGCCAAGCTGATAGTTTTTTGGTTTCTTCTAATTGATAGTATTTTGAAAAATAAGGGTGGAATGCTCAAATTGTTTGTAATTGTGTACAGGCATCATTAGTGCTTAAAATTTTTTTAAATGGAAATGAATACAAATAATGGAGAAAATGGTGCATGGGTGGATTGTTTTGATCTTCATCAACATAATCCATATTTTTTCTTTCTTATAAAAAAAACAGTGGACAATATTGAAGATGATCAAAAGTTGTAAAAAGGAAACTGTGGATGTATATGTTAGAAGGTAGGGAAAAACTGCAAAAGGCGTAAAAAAAAAAAAAAAAAAAAGGTTAGAGGAGATACTAAAGAAGTTGGAACTTTTTATTATCAAAGTACTTACAGATTCTTTCATTGGCTATATTTGGCTTTAATATAATTTGTTTGCTAAGATGATCAAATTGTTTGATGAATATGGCAAAGGATAAATTCTGTTCTTATCATGGGCTATGTGACCAAACTCTTTTATAATGTATGTACCCATGTCAGACACTCAACACTTAAGACTCCGACAGTTAGGTGAGGGTACGGGTACCTGTATAGAATAAATGTCCAACATATCTTATTGGATATTCCCTCAACAAAGATATTTAGTCATTCGAGTTTACCATAAAAATATGCATAAAATTCTGTATTATGCATGAAGTGTTTCAACACTATTTTATCCTATAAAATTAAAGAAGCATATTAAGAAATTTGTATATTTTGTTGTGTCCCCTTGTCCTTGGTCACTTGAATTAGATGAATCCGACACTTAGACTCATACGCTCACCCGACACCTGCACTTGAGTCCATGCAACATAGATCATGTGTTAGGGTCATTTAGTTAAAAAAAATAAAAAATAAGTGTTTACCATACCAATGCAACTTTGGAGAAGTACAAAAATGAATTGAAGGGATGGCTGACAAATATTGTAACCGTCTTCCACAAGATTGTTTGCCTTTTGGAAAAATATGATGTAGATTCACGATATGAATCCAGATTTTTCCCTATGCTTCGAAAAAAGTTCTTATTGTTTCTCCCCTAGCAATTTCTCTTCAAGGTCCTTAACAGATGACATTATCGATGCATGCATGCACTACATCTATGTAAGTATCTAAATTCATGTGTATTCTCTATCAAAAATTTTATACTTTTATATCACTTATACGTTTTCTTCATAGGTATTAATCATTTATATATCTGTGTGAATATATGCCCTTCTATTTTTTGATGTCTTAAATTTGAGCTTCCTTACTCATATTCAGGTTCTTTTTCTTGGAGCCAGACTGCAGTGCTCGTGCAATCTACAAAGGTGGAAACCATCAAATGGACGGGCTCTGGGGATGGGATAATTTCAGGTGGTGTTGAGGTGGTCTTGTGGAGAAAGAAAAACAGGTCCTGGGAAATAGCTTGGAAGTTTAAAACAGAACTGCCTCAAACACTGGTTTCTACAACCTTCTCTATTGGGGGACCATTGGCAACAGCACCTTTGAATACTGTGCATGCTGAAGAGTCGTCATCCCGGGCCAGTGAGGCAATCAAATGTGTGTTTGTGTGTTATGTTGATGACAAATCCAATTACATAAAAGCTGAGCTATGCCATCCTATGCCTGTTTCTATGATTCAATGGAGACCTTTAATAGGAAGAAAATCAAAGCTAGATGCTAGACATTCCCTTAGGCATGTGTTGCTAACATGCTGCCTAGATGGAACTGTAAGGTTATGGAGTGAGATTAATGATGGGAGGGTCAGAAGAATAGGCAAGGACATTCATGATCAGAAAACCATAAGAAGATCTTTCCATGTTACTGCCATTATTGAGATTAACCAAACATTGGATGGAACTCTGGGCTCCGATATATTTGTTAGATGGGCAACAGAAATTGATGGTATGGTAACTGTTGGTAAAGCAGCCAACCAATATTTTTCTCCAGGAGGTCCTTATCAGAATGACAAGACTGGAAGGTGTGAATGGTTAGTCGCATTTGGGCCTCATATGCTGGTGACCTTCTGGGCCATTCACTGTCTCGATGACATTGCCCCGATGAGGTTTCCACGAGTGACTCTATGGAAGAGACAAGAGCTAATGGGTGACAAAATGGGAATGGGTGGTTTATTACTTAATAAAGTTGTTATATTGAGAAACGAACTCTTTGGTCCACCAATCATATGCTCTTTGGTTCAGTTATTACCTTGTAATTCCTTAGTGTGGTCACAATCTTATACTCCGGTATCAACTAATGTAGAGGAGGGAACTTTATGTAAGTTTGGGAAAGAGAACTTTTTGTCTTGTTATGCTGGTGGAGTTCTAAATATAGATGGTCATACTGGAAAAGTTTTACAAGTTGCAGTGCATCCCTATAGGTGTGACATTGAACTTGCTGTTTCTTTGGACACTGATGGATTGCTTTTATTTTGGTCACTTTCAACCATTTCTAATGGTGTCATGGGCCTACCAACTTTGAATCCAACATGGAAACTTTCTGGAAAAACTGTAACGCGGGATTCTTACCCCAAATATACGAGCTTGACGTGGGCACCGTCAGTTTTAGATGAGGACTCAATTCTTCTTATGGGACATGATCGGGGCATTGATTGTATTATGGTTAAGATTTTTAGTAATGAAGTAGAGAAGATATTATTTCAGAAGTTATGCACTATTCCTGTTACCATTCATTGTCATGGAAACGGGCCCACCAATATCTACTCAATTCCGTTGCCTTCGTCCTGTAAGAAAACCTTTACCTTTAACAATTTTTTGCTGTTAGCAGTATGGAAGAAGGGTTTTCAGGCTGTGTCATGGAAAATCACCATCCATTCTTATGATTTGGATAAAAGCTTTTGTGGATGCAATTTTGACACTGGAACTGCTGTTGGAAACAGTTTGTGGGAATTTGAAAGTAATTTTGCTGGTAGGAGATATTGTATTGCTGTTGATCCTTGCTCTTCGTCATTGCCAGATCCAAACAAGAAGGATGAGGTTACAAGTTTTGCTGTGGTTTGTCCGAGTATTTCTGTTCTGTCTGAAGCACAAAATTTGACTTCTGTTGATGAATTGTGCTGCAATTATTCTGCATATCACATGGCCACAGGTTGCACTAATGGTAGTTTGAAGCTATGGAGAAGTGTGTTGGCTAAACAATTGAACTCAGATATACAGTGGGAACTTGTGGGTATGCTTGCTGCTCATCAAGGTCCCATCACATCAATATCTCTAACTGATTGTGGTCGAAAGATTGCTACCCTCTGCCCTACAGGCCCTTCAAATACTTCTAGCACTATTTATATATGGGAATCTGTGCACCTTGTAGGCGCAGGCAGCTTTTTACTAGAAGATACATTATTTCTTGATGGAGAAGTTGTTAGTTTAAAGTGGTTAACCCTGGGGAGTGGCCAGCTATTGCTCGGGGTTTGCTTACAAAATGAATTGCGGGTATATGCTGAAAGACGCAGTGCTGCTCAGCCTCTGACGAAACTGGGAAAATCTTTAGGAGGAAACATTTGGTTTTGCATTGCATTTACTCATACTTACCCTGCTATTAGTGACTTCCATTGGGGCCCTAGAGCCACAGCTGTGGTTGTTTATGATGAGTATTTTTCTCTCTTCAGTCAGTGGTTATTTTTGGCTAATAAAAAACATCAGCCTAATTGCAATTCAGGAATTAGCAAGGACAATTTCCTTAATTGCGAAGGTGGACCACATGAAGATATGCTTGATGCAATTTTCATTGATTATGATATTTGTGATTCCAAAGAATCAACAGCAAAAGACGACTGCGAAGAATGGCGGTCCACACTCCCTATGAAGATGAATATGAAAACTGATATTTTGTCAAGCAGATATGTAGCAAGTAATCAGCAGAAATATATTTCAGATATCAAGGCTGCTTTCTGTAGTTTGCAAGATGTAGCAGAGAAGTTACGGGGATCTCTACCTGTGTATCATCCTGAGGCACTTCTAATGAATATTTCTTCAGGTATTGTAATTTATGAGGGAATTTGCTGTTTCTTTTAGAAGCTCCTACACTCATCTTTAAGCTTCATAAATCTGACTAAACATCAGAATAAAGTTTAGGAAAACCATCTATTAGATACTCAAATGTACACATGACATATCTGTCAGATTCTCCTTTCTATTTTTTGACAAGAATATCTTCTCAATTCAGTTATTACACTACTGGCGACAATGTATTTGTGTGGAATGCTGTCATCTTAACAGTAACGTTGAAATGTTTTGCATTGTAATGGAGAGGGGAGAGTAGTTATACTCATTGGAAGAAAAGGCTAGCCTGTACTATATATAAAAAAAAGAAAAGGAGTTTATTTGCCCGACATAGTTGGAAGGTCCTATGACATACTTAACCAGTTAAAATAAGTTGGTCACTTTTGGGAAAACAGGAAGACAGTTTATTCATTGATGTACAGAATTTTACACATCTTGAATAAAGCTGGTCATTACATCTAGTAATCTATGTCCATATTTAAGAAAGACAAGCCGTTATCATCCCTCTTTAAATTCAAAACTCGTAATTAAACCATAGGCTCTATTATCATAAGGGCAAGTAATTCCATTCTTAAATCTGCAGATCAGGTTATGTTTATTGCAAATTTTAGCGGCATACTCTGTTTTCAACCCGTTAGGAGTTTTTTCTAATGGTTTCCAGTCATGAGTGGAGGTGCATATATTGTTCCACGTGTACTAATTTGTTATTTGGCCATAAGTATATTTTGTCTGTTCTTGCAAAATTAAGTGAACATATTTCACATTGTAAGAAGACATCATCGAGTAGCTCGATAAGCGTTTAAAATTTGCACAATAAGTCGCATCTAGGTGATCCACATTGATTTTCACGCACATGAGATTTTGCACTCTTTCTAAGAAGCCTGCATATATACGATCTGCGCATTGTGGAGGACACTCCTTGATCCTAACTACAGGTTCCATCATCAAACTAGTTTTAGAGCTTGTAGATTCAACCATTGAGGCATCATTTAGTTATGCTTTTTGAAGCACTTATTGAAAATTAAAAAAATAATATGTTTGCCTTTTCTCATTGTTTGAAAATTATGTTTTCCTTTCCTCTATGTTTCTATTTTCTTTTTCTTTTTAAAAGATAATCAGCAGAGGATATGTCAAAAGTCTGGACTTTTTCAAACAACAAAATTTTGGAAAAATTGCTATTCTACTAGATATGGAAGATCATGTGCGGGGTTGATGATAGCAATGACCTGTTTTTTTGGTGGCAATCATTCTAGTGGAGTGTAACCGGGGGAATAAGCAAAACTTTTATGTTGAAACTTCAAATTTGTGAAAACAGACAATTGCTTCTCAGAAAAGGTACTCTTGTGCTCTAACCGAAGACAGCCTTGTTTTCTCCGTTTTACTGTTGTGTTTCCAAAAGCCATTAAAAGTTCCTATCTGCAACATTGTTATCCATCCGGTGTTTATATTTTAGCTCTCTATCTATAGAATATGTTCTTTTGCTGCTATATTTGAATGTTATCAATAGATAAAGTCAGACAAACACAAGCTTGTAATAAGTGTCTTCTAATGTTAATTTTAACCAAAAAATTCATTTGTGTTCAGGTCATTGGAAACGTGCGTATGTAGCTCTACAGCATCTTGTTGAATATCTCACTTCCAATAATGCTTCTTTGGAACATCGCTCTGTGAGGTCTAGTAACGTGATTCCACTGGTCCATTTGTCAAATTATGTTGAAGGAGTTTTGTCAACAAGTTTGAGTGATAAAGCACTTCAGTTGAGTGAGGATGGCTCTGTAATCACGTCACATTTGCAGCTTCCTAAAAGCTCAAACCAATTTGCATATGCTTGGGGGTCTGATACTTCCAGTAACACATCCACTTCATCTTCGACAGAATTTGAACTTAATGACTGCGTTGAAGCAGTTGAGAAGTTTTATGAGATTGGGGCTACAAGCAACACAGAAAAGATGCAAATTCTTGCCATTGTTGATCTTCTCCGTGAAGTTAGTAATCCACACTCTGCCTCTGCTTATGGAAGTCTTGATGAACCTGGTCGAAGGTACTTCTAAACTTTTGTTGATTATGTGGTTCTACAGATTTAAGATAAATGTTGTTTGCCATTTGGGGGAAGATATTTCTCACATAAAGACTTCATGTCTAGTTTATGATTTTACTGGATTTATTGTGATTTTAATGTAAGTTTAAGCTGTTAGGATTTCTTGTACAAGAAATCGTGAAACTGATTGTGTGATGACCTAGTTGCTATTGAGGAGGATGTGACTGAACTTGTGTGATGTGGGTAGAAGAAAACGCTGAACCAAAAATTAAAAACCGCAGTGGAGATCGATTCACTCTTGGGCTCTGCATTCATACAAGTACTTGAAGTTACCCATGCTTCGTAATAAGTTTACAGAACTTCTTTACTGTTATCAGCTTTGTCTATACCTCATTTATAAAATTCAATACATGTTGTAGTGGCTGTTATTGCATCAGTATGTGCCCTTAAAAGATGTACTTTACAAATGAACTTAGTGGGTTTAGGTGCTCCTTGGAAATAAAAGTTCTCTGATTACATTCGAAGGAATTTTTCACTCCAAGTATTGCCTGACAAAAATGAATTTTATGCATACCCTGTGAAAACACCTTTTAGCGATTTCATTTTAATAGTATGCACATATGGCCCTTGACTGTACATTCTGATCTCCACATTTGAAGTATTGTGAATCACAGTCCCAACTTGTAGGCATTGAGGTTGTTTTTTTTTTTTTTTTTTCCCCTAAAGGTTGGTGAAATTTGATGGTCACCTAATTGATAGACACCATTTGACAAGAAATTGTATGTATGTTTACTGTTATATTTATTTATGTTGATAAGTATGTATCGCACTAATATAATAGAAGAACATCATTATACCAAGGGTATTTTGTTGCTGGTAAGCGAATAAAAATTTAAAGCCTGCAAGGACAAAATTTTATATTTTTGTGATGGCTATGTCACATCGCCAAATGTTGCTATCATATCCCTATTTTATTCCCTTTCACATAGCAATGCTTGTGGCATTTATTTCAATTTTTTTGTAACAAGTCTAACAAGACCTTCATGTGTTATGGTGCCTTTGCAGCTTTGAAATTATTGTATGGAGGAACAGTGTCACACCCTATCTTGGGTGGTTAAATAATACTGCCCCTAAAATGGTACGTGGCAAAAACTTGCTAACTCCCACACATAACCAAATACAAATAAACCGGTTAAAGATAAAATGAGAAGACAAACCACCGGTAGGTATCAAGTACTATAATACAGGCATCAAGACATCACTAATCTCAGTTACTAAATATCAAGGTATCACACCTTGAAACATCAACTTATAACCCACAACATATGTACAATAATATACCAAACATCTCATTACAAGATGACAAAATATACATTGAGCACTACTTACAAAACTTCACCTCTCTAAGACTCTAGTTGCTCAGCGGACCACTTCTACTGTTGTACACCTGAAATGTGTTCCCATAAAATGGGTAAGCTAACCACACACTTAGTGAGTATATTGGAACTATATAAATAGAAAACAAGTAAAACAGTTATGGATCAAGATTAAATTCAAACAACTTTCTCGAAGAGCATTTCAATAGAAATCATCCATAATAAGGATATAATTTGATTTGTCAATGAAATATAATTGTCTTGAAATCAAACTGTAATCAACATCCATTTTGGGTTCAACAAACTCATTCCATATAGCTAAGGGTTGATAACCTTTAATCAAAGTCATGACAACTATTGATGTTGGATGAGTCAAGGGCCATTAATTATTTTCCCAATAGTAGGGATCCGCTCCCACAAAGCTTGGAAGCGAGGGATACACTTCCCCATGAAGCTCAGAAGTCAGGCAATAAGGCTATAATAGCATGGATCCATCATTGCATTTAAGAAAACATACTTGATCCAATAACTATAATATTTCACAAAATCACTTTCATAAATAAAACCATTCCATTTCAATAAAAAAACACAAGATTCATAATCATAGTATAGTTAAGTTTTCAGTTCATATAATTCCATATACTCACCTTACACCAATTGCTGCCTAACTCTAATTTTGGCTAATTCTTAGATGGAGCTGAAGTGGACAAAGGACTCTCTTGACACATGATGCAATGAGTAATGGATTCACATTCTCATATCCATGCATTTAAATGCAAAGTCCACTTCCCACATGTGTGCATTATCATCAATGCACATGGAATACAAATGTATACCAAACTCACTCATTCCAAGTTAAAGAACTCCTAATCTCATTAACATGTTTTAAAGTAGTTAGGGATGATAAGATACCCAAAATATAGATTACCCGATAGTGAATACCTTAACACAGGTGTACTCTTCTCCTCATATCTTTTAGAATGGTAAGAATCTATTAGTGAAATTAATGCCATTAGAAAGTAGATTTAAAGGGCTTTAAACTGATAGGTTATAGGTCCAAAATGAACTTTGGTTGAAGGAGATACATCCACTTGAATATGAGTCAAATAATCTGAAAATGAAAGTTGCTGACAGGATGTTTAAGGTAACTTTAAATTGAAATCTGAATCACTCTACAATGATCTAGGTTACAAGCCTTATATCAATGGAAAGATATACAAGTCTAGTTTCTAAAGAATCAAACGGAACAAGTTTTAGAGTTTCTTAGAGAGAGTTATGACTGTTTTCCCAAAGTGCAACAGTGCTGACTGAAGCGTGCGAATTCCTGTCCCAAACCATTTCCATTTTCTTTTTCTCTCCTAATATAGGATTTAAAGTATAAATCATTAACATGAAATTGTTTAAAGAAGATTTCTAATACATAAATGAAAAGAATAAGACATAAGAAGTCACTTCTTACCAAGGGTAAGGATTGCACAAGTCACTTTTTCTACCTTCTCTCTCTTTTTCTAACAAACTCCTCTCTTCTTTCTCTTTTATCTCTTATTCAAATCAAGACAAATAGATATAGCTTTGTATCTAATGCAACACATGTCACATACACATGCACACACCTCGTTGGTGAAGCACACACCTAGATGTCACCCTCATAAGACATATTAACATGCACCTCTATGACTAAGTAAGTGAACATAATCACTTGATTAACACTAATTAATCCTTAAGTTAATTAATTGAGTTTAATTACAAATGAAAATGCAAGAAAATTATGAATATTAAACCATGCTAATTATGCACCTTGATTAGGCTAATTCATGCTTAATTAAATTAAATGCTTATAATGAATGCATGAATGTCACAAACAGCGAGTCAAGTTCTTTGCTCGTCGTATTTATGCAGTTATATTGTTTCTTGCTAGGAAGCACAGACAATTCTAAGAAGGTGCCATGTTCGGACACATATGCTCTTCAGACAAACTAATTGACGTGTCCTAAGTTTTTGTTTATTTATTTTCAATAGACACGCAAGAGACACGTATCTATCACATAAAAACATATGAAACACATTGCTAGCTTATAATATAAACTTGTTTTCATCATGTTTTGAGTTAATAATGATCAAAATTATGGATTGAATGGTGTTTTCATGTTGAATCAATATTATTTTCTTATATTTTTGATAGTTTTTGGATGTTACTTTCATATGTAGAGCAAATAAAATATATAAGAAATATATTTTTTGTCATATCTTTGCCGTGTCTGTGTCCTCATTTTTTTAGAATTGCTGTGTTCTGTGTCCGTGTCAGTGTCCATGCTTCTTAGGTATTTTGGTTCATTGCTATGCTTCCATTTTTATTGTCCTTGCTCTTGATGCTGCGATTGTGATCAGTTTTCATCATTCTTTCTTTGTTACTTATTCTTCTTCTTCCTATTTATTTACTTATTTCATTATTATTTTTTGGTCAAGGTTTTGGGTGGCAATAAGGTTTCAACAGCTATATTTTTTCCGAAGATTTGGTAGATCTGCATCCATGGGAGAATTGGTTGTTGACTCGGGGCTGTTTGCTTGGGCTTTCCACTCTGATTGTCAAGAAAATTTGTTCAGTTCTTTTCTACCTAATGAACCATCTTGGCAAGAAATGCGGATTATGGGCATTGGATTTTGGTATACAAATGCATCACAGTTGCGCTTAAAGGTAATATTTGGAGCTAATTTACTTTTTTTTTTTCCTATAAGATGTTTGTTGTTACTTTTGTAATATTTTTAATTCTATTTTTGATGCACCATTAGAAATTTATTTTTTTGACAAAACCCAGTCTATTAAGGTGATTACAGCATTTTGGGCTTGCTTTTGTTGTTTATGTCATCAATTGTGTTTTCCTCCTCTCTGTTGCTCAGTTGAAAATGAGTAATTGAAGGCAATTGCGAATGGAGAGAATTCTTTTCCTTTTCCTCGTCTTTTCTTTTCTTTTTCCCTTTTCTTGCCCTTTGTGAAAGATAAAGAGAGATACCATGGTATTCCATTTGAATTGTTAACCTTACGTTAGGCTTTATAGTTGAGTACTTCAAAAGTCCCGTTTCTTTCTGCCATCAGTGTTGTCATATCTGAGTTGCATTGATATGTGGATGAAATAAGACTTATGTTTTGTAAATATTGCTGGTAATTACATCATATATACACATATATTACCTGTACTCTTGTGAACCTTTGGTTCATGTTTACGCAATTTAGCAATTCTTGTCTAACATGTTCCGTATTATAAGCGATGAACTTGCCAGGCATATGGGATGCAAATTTCTATTGGGTATGCCATCTATCTATCATTTTTTTAGCATTTTCAATGGCTGTTTTATTCAGTGTTAACCTTAGAGAATTGCAATGGCAGCTGTTTCTGAATGAATAGGGAGTAACTCAAGTTCTATTGGATACAGCTTCCCCTGACTTTAACAAGGTTGTTATATTGTAGATGGAGAAGCTGGCTAGACAACAATACTTGAAAAGTAAGGATCCGAAAGCCTGTGCACTTCTATACATAGCATTAAACAGGCTTCAGGTTTTATCTGCTCTCTTTAAAGTTAGCAAAGATGATAAGGACAAGCCATTGGTGGGATTTCTTTCACGCAATTTTCAGGTATTCTGTTGATTTATAGATATTGAGTACTTGGTCCTCTTATTGGACTCTTGAATAATTTCTTGGAAATTAACTTTTATCATCTAATGTGTATGAAATGTTTAATTTTTTTAATGATAGTAAGTCATTGATCCTTCTCTTGTTACCTTGGATGAACTGGGAGCACAAATTATTTCCAACTTTTGTCTCCTCCTATTGGACTTAAACTAAATAAACTAAGTTTCTTACCCTAGATACATCACATCACATTTATTTTCTTCAATTTTATGGCTTGCATTTTGCTTAGGATGCTGTTGACTCTGGCAATTCATAAAGTGGATTGAAATTTTATCTGTTGTATCTAATGAGCACTCATGTTTGAGCCACTGTAACAGGAGGATAAAAATAAAGCAGCTGCTTTGAAAAATGCTTATGTTTTAATGGGAAGACATCAGCTGGAGCTGGCCGTTGCTTTTTTTTTGCTTGGAGGTGATACCTCTTCTGCTGTTACTGTGTGTGCAAAAAACCTTGGGGATGAGCAGCTTGCTCTTGTAATTTGTCGCCTTGTTGAGGGATATGGTGGGTCATTAGAGCACCATCTTATATTAAAGTTCCTGCTTCCATCTGCAATTGGAAAAGGCGACACCTGGCTGGCAAGCTATCTAGAGGTGCTGGTTATTTATTTAAGTTTGTTCATAAAAAAAATTGTTCAGGACTATGGCTTCATTTATGACATTTCCTTAGTTTGCAGTGGGTACTGGGGAATTATGCACAATCCTTTCTAAGTATGCTTGGGGTTCAAAAGGATTCTCCAGTCAGTAACTCTGCCCTTTTATCCAGTCATACTCCCTTTTTGGATCCAAGCATTGGTCAATACTGCCTAATGCTGGCAACCAAAAACAGCATGAAGAATGCTGAAGGAGAGCATAATGCTGCAGTCCTGCGTAGGTGGGCAATTTTGATGAGTTCTACTGCCCTCGATAGATGTGGCCTGCCTGTAAGTTTATCTGAATTTATTTTGTTGTTATCTGGTCTATGGTTGCCCTCTTTCAGAAATATTGACAGCAAATCTTCCTAAGTCAGTTCTTTTTTGGGTCACTTGTATGACTTATGAGCTAAGCATTCTGTTGTAATTATGACTTTATAATCTTCAAATACACATTTGTGATCATTATGTGCGAGTAATCCGTTCGGGAACAACTTTTCTGGCGGAATAAGCTGTATAAAAAAAGGCTTGGTTGGGGTATTTGGTAATCTGTTGAAAAAATTATTTTTTGGTTATTTTTTAATTAAGCTGTTTGGCACATGTTTTTTGGTTTTTTTTTACTTTTTATGTAAAAATAACAATATTGCCCTCTAGGCGGTGGTGGGAGGCGGCGACGGTGGTGGTGGGTGGGGTGGTGGTGACTGTGGTGGTGGGTGGTGGTAGTGGCAGCGACAAGGAGGTGGTGGTGGTTGACGGCGGGCAATGGTGGCGTTGTTGGGTAGCGGTGGGTTGCAGTGATGGTTGGCGATTGGTATTGATAGAGGACATTTTAAAAACTTGATAAATTTCATTAATTTTCACTACGGTGATTTAAGCACAAAAAGCATCAAATTTTTAGCCTTTTGCTTATAAGCTTAAGCTAATAACTAAATGAGAGAGAGAGGGGGGGGGGGGGGGGGGGGGGGGGTGGGGTGGAGAGAGAGGGGGGGGGGGGGGGGGGGGGGGGGGGGGGGGGGGGGGGGGGGGGGGGGGGAGCTAAAAAAGCACTCGACCAAACACTTCGTGCTTTTTTTAAGCAAAAAGCCGAATAAGCTCCAAAAATAAGCTGTTTCCAAACGGGCCCATAATTAGCTTGACCTTTTGATGACTTTTATTGTCTTCTGATAGGGGTCATGTCATTTGGCTTCCCGTTTGATTTTATCTTCTCCTTTCATTGAGAAGTTGAGAGATTCAAAATACTTATTTTTTTGGTTGAGCCTTTTGCAAAGTTTTTACTTTCTTTGTGTTTCCTAATTAATACTAAAGAGTGCCTAAACAGATGTGTTTATGTGATAGAAAGTTTTCTTATTGGCATGTAAAGCAGAAAATTGGCAGTCAAGGTATTGTCCAATTTTGAGTGTGAAAGGCAATAAAAGCTAAAAAGTAAATGAACTGCCTTCTGTAACTGAAGGAATAAGCAATACAAATAATGAAAGATACCTCAAATGGCATGAGCTGTATGAAGGAACATATTAAAAAAATGAAATGCTAGAAATGAGTGAAGCAGTTGTGTCTGTCTGTGGGTGTGGCCTGAGAGTTGGAGCTCTCTGACAGTGACAAATAATATACGCGAGGGTAGTTCATGGCTTCCTCCAACATAGCACTATTTCACTTCCTTTACCACTACGCTCATTGGTCTTCTATCTTAATATTCCAAATAAACAGGGATCTCTATCTTCAAATGTGTTTTCTCACCTTTCTTTGGAAATCTGTTGCATGGTCTTTACATGTGGCCTCCTCAGACTTTCCTTCTTGTGGCATGTCTTTCCCCGCGTTCATTCTCCATCCAGGCCCAGAAAACTGTTTAATTTCCAGTTCCATCTTCTTACTGCATATTTTTCATGTGTATGCTATCGCATAATGTTTATGCTGGCGTATGCATGACAATGACCCTTTAATGGAAAGATCCAAGTCTTCTTCAGAAAGAGGTGAGAATTCTGCTAGCGTGTGCATCTAGTCTACCCTTTACAATAATCTCAATTAGTCTATAGGCCTAACACCAACAGAATTCAGGCAACCACTTCTCTTTAGTTGAGTGCTTTAAATACCGAGCTATTAAACCCCTTGCTATCCATAAACAAGGATCATAATTTTGTTTCGATGTGCTGTTTTGATTAGCACGGAAACATAAACGTATCAGAAACATTGTGGAAATTTTTCGGAAATGTTTAGGAAACATTCAGAAGTGTCAAATTTGAATGTAGACCTTTTGCATTTTTCTCAATAAAAATTGGATAATCGTTATGAAAAGTTCTAAGTTCATGTTGACACAACTTATTGTTTGGGTATATTGCGCTGTGTTTTGTGGCATTTCGCTATATTTCAGTGTGTTTCAACACAAACACTGTAATTGCATTAGTCCACTACTGTTTCATTTCGGTCTCTTAGGAAACGGAAACGTTTTGGCCATTTCGACGGAAACAAATGGAAATTTGGTTCCTTGTCCATAAACCATAATCCAGCCTCAAACCATTTGTCACTTATTTTGGTAGCCTCATAACCGGTTTTAATTCCTTATATGGGAAACATACTACTTTTTAAATGGGGAAATTTAATAAGGTTGGGGAAAATAGAAGATGCATTTGAGAAAATTCAGTTCTTCCTTTAGGGATTATTGAATTCGGAATGAACATTACACTGGCAAAGCATTGTAGTTAACATTAATGAAAATTTGGTTGTCAAAGTTGCTCATAATTCCTCGTATATTTGTGAAAGCACGTCCCCCATATTTCATGTTTTAATTCATTGTTATTTGTTTTATGTAGCCTTATAACCTGTTTTAATTGATACATAGAAAGCACTTGTTGAATTAGGAAATTTCATGAAATATTTCCATTGCCAGTATAGTTTCTCAATATTGCCAAATTTTGAATATGCATTTTGGAAAGTAATGTATCTTATGCACACTGCACACCCAGGCCTGCATTGTCAAAGGTGGCAAACTTTCTTGTTTACTTGTAGACACACTCTCAAACAATTGTTCTTCATATAATTATCATTAAAGCCAGATTAATTCTTGCAAAAAGTGAAATCATATTCTATTTAGTCTATAAAATGTAATATGACAATAACTCTTATTTGAGCATGATTATAATTTTCTAAGGTTGCTTCATATTTGTTAATCACGCACATTGCAAGTAATGTGACAGCATAATCATTGAAATCATAACAAATGGATCATCAGATAATTAATTCCCTTTTTTTCTAGAAGCTGTGTGTGTGTGTGGGCGCGTGTGATATCACCTGTCTATTTTGCGTAATTTTGTGCCCAGATGGACACATTTAACTGATCTATTTTGTATGCATTTGAAGATTGAAGCTTTGGAGTGCCTTTCATCTTCTTTGAGCATGCTTGGGAGTTCAGATCAAGGAAGCACGCCAGATATTGGAAAATGTGAAGTTCTGAACAAAATGCTAAAGCCATCCCCATATAATTCATCCTCTAACTGGATATCCGAAGATGTGGCTTTTCATATGGAAGCACATGCTAAATTAGATTTAGCAATGCAGTACATCTCAAAATTGTTAAGAGAGCA
Organism: Euryodendron excelsum; assembly: GCA_033060915.1. Classification (NCBI taxonomy): domain Eukaryota; kingdom Viridiplantae; phylum Streptophyta; class Magnoliopsida; order Ericales; family Pentaphylacaceae; genus Euryodendron; species Euryodendron excelsum. Next base: position 80,672,338 of record CM065377.1, on the reverse strand, counting down.
TCCAAGCTGGCCAGATACCAACATGGTGCCTATGGAAGCATGTAAATGCTCTGAGTTTGAGATTCAACAGTATAAGATATTGCTTGAAAATTTTCAACTCAAGTTAATGGCAGGGCTTGCTTGTCTTGAGCTGAAGTTCTCTTTGATTCCTTTCCATCTAATTAACATGGTATGTGGTTTGTTAACTCATGCATACACATCTCATTGTTCAGCTGTTTTGATGCATCTCCCCTTTATTTTCCAGGTGAGACTGATCTGTTCTTTTTTCTCATCCTACAGATTGTAATTTCCCTGTCAAATAATGGATTATCGTTTATTGGATATCCTATAGTGCATGGCTATGCTTCTCAATATTCCTCACAAGATAAGAGGGTTGCATTTGACAGTTTTCTCTTATATCCTTTCGAGTCCAAGCTACTCCAGAAGGCTACTGAAGAAATGTCCTGCTTTTTTTCGAGATATATTGTTGCCTGTTGTATAACTTGCTCTCAGCCAAAAACACATTCCACCAGTAGTAATGCAACTGGTGAAAATAGATTCAGCTCGTTGGCTGCTTGGGAGTTTTACATGCAAGGTCTCATGTGGTCATTGTGGAGGTTAAGAGCCACATTGAAGTTGTTCTCTGGCTCTTGTGTTGAAGATCACATCAGGATACACTCTATCATTCTTGATTTATCTGAGTATTGTGTATATTTTGCATCAGCTTGGCTTCAGAGGAATTATAAAGCTCTTATTTTGATTGTGAAACCCCTCTTACTCACATGTACAAATGGGTATGTTCCTTATGAAATCACCACAGCAGATATGAAGAAGCTCCTCCACCAGATTGAAGAGTTGCTGGCTCACAATACGTTGACTGACAATATGGGAAGTGCTGTTCAGTTCAAAAAAGTGACACAACGTGATCAAAGTGAGGTTATAATATCTGCAATACCAGAAGACATGAGATGGCAAATCATTAGGGCTGCTTTGTGGGGACACATATCAGCTTTTCTGAAACATCAGCTGAATTCTTTTTCTGAGAAACTCGAAGACAGTTATTCTTTTGGTCCCTTTTATAGACTTTCCTCCTCCTTATCTGATCCTGACATATCTGAACCTGATGGCAACAATATGCATAAACAAATGAGGCTGGTCTCAGTGGTTTTGGCTAAGTTACTGAAGACTACATATGCGCAAATTTCTTCTTCTTGTATAAAGCAGCTTGCATCATTTCTGCTGCAGAAAATGGAGGATGGGTCCATTGAACCTACTCTTCTGTGGTTAGAAGGGTTTAATGAGTCAAATCCAAGAAGTCTCCATTCGAATCTTAGTCAGGATGTGATGAATGTTGAAAATGACTTACCAGCATCTGAGATATTATGGGATTATTTTGCCGATCCTAAAGTTATACGTGAGGGACTAGCACAAGAAAACATTGAGTGGCAACGGTATATTAAGCCAAAGGCCTCTAAAGAATGGAGTGACATATTTATGGGCATCACTGGGCCCGGTATAGGCAATCCAGTCCCATTGCCAGCAGAACTTCTGCTGAGCGTATCTTCCACTGAGAAGGTTATGCCTTTCCAGAACCCTAAAGAAGTTCATAGGAGAAATGGAGAACTGTTGGAGGTACATCTTCTTTCCTTCCCTAATTACTCCTTTCAAATCTATTATTGCTTACAGCACAGACATCATGGATGTATTGGATGATTACTAAATCTCCATGAATGAGCAGGCATTATGTATCAACTCCATCAATCAAAAGCAAGCTGCTCTTGCTAGTAACAGAAAGGTGAGAACCCATCCTTGTTTTTAGCTTTCATCAGAATTATTTGAGGATGTGGCTGCTTGGTGAAAGCTGCATATCTTATTCATCAATTTTCTTTGTTGTACTCCGCTTCTCTGGGTTTGCATTTTTCATATAATTCACATTCTAACTCACAGTTGAAAGTTAGGCGTGTACAAGAATAACCATACAGCTTTCAAGTTAAATCTCTCTCTCTGACTTTTTTGGGTTTCACCTTTTAAGACCATGAGCACCGGTGGACCTATATATTTTTTGTAACCCCCACACACACCCACACACCCACAAAAATAATAATAATAGAAATTGTATTGTCTTTCGTAGGAAATAATTGATGCAAGACAAGTTTAGGAAACTTCGCCTAGTGTTGCCTAAAATTGGTTTATGGTAGGTTTTGGTTATGAAAAGCTTTTAGGCTTTAGAGTTCTATAAAATAGGACAAAGTTTCTAGGATTCCGAGATGGAAGAGGGTGAGTTTTGGCTTGGGTTTTCACTATAAGTGGTCACAAGATTTAAGGAACCAACTGGTGGAATTCTTAAGAAAATTGGATTTAGCAGCCAAAGGGTAAGGAAAGGGTTTAGGGTTGGGTTAGGCTTGATTTGGAAGAGTCTGAGGCTGAAATTGGGGCTGTGTAGTAAGCTGAGAAACTCAACTTTGGTGATTTTGTCCAGAGATGAGGAGCAGCAAAAGAAGAGGAAGAAGAAGAGAAAAAGAGGAAGAACAGCTTATCCTCCCAAGGTCAGGGATCAAAATTTCCTTTCGAGAGGTTGTTTCGGTTGGCTCGGAAACGGAAACGTTTCGGAAATAATTCGGAAATGTTTCGGATGTCTTGGAAACATTTGAAAAGTAACAAATATTAAAATACAATATTTTGTTTTTTTCTCAATGAAAATTGTACAACATCTATGAAAAGTTTTAAATTTGGGTTTAACACAATTTATTGTTTTAGCATATAGCATTGCATTTTGATGCATTTTTCTATATTCTAGTTGTTTTGATGGAAATAGTAGTGTTTCGTTATTCCACTAGTGTTTCGTTTTGGTCTCTTAGGAAATGGAAATGCTTCGGCCATTTCGATGGAAACAAATGAAAATTTTGTTCCTTGCCCAAGGTTTAAGCGAGATCACAGGGTTTTCGTAATTCTATTGGGGATATGACTTAAAATAGGAAACTAATTGACCATAACCAAGTAGAATATTTTAAACCTGATAAAGACTGCATATAAGACCCAGTAACATTATTTGACCTGTAATACGACCCATGGACCCATTCAACAGCCCATATCTAACAAGAATTTAAATCACCAACCACCCGTAACTCCTACAACCTAATAAAATATTAACAAATCAGTCCAGCAGCAATCTAATCCATAAACATATAATTAAGACTCAAATCACAACCTTCCTTAGAAGATGCCCTAAACATGCTCCATGTGAAATTCCTAATTTTGCACCTTTTCTTCTTCCATGCTCTCTACATCAATATCATGCTATTTGGCTTCACATAAGTGTTTAATTATTGATTATCAATACAGAAAATTGCACGGCATAACATTTACCATCCCTTGGCTGTATTTTTGCAGAATTTAATCCTTTTCCCAATTCAACTTCCGAAATTTCTTCTTATGTGACATGACTAGAATAGATGTTAATAGCTAGTATTATTAGCAATAATAGTTCACATTTAACTAAAAAAATTTCATTGATATTTTAGTTTCCCTTGCATATGGTTAGGCTCTCATAGAGAAGGCTATATTCTTGTCTCTAGTCCCCATTATTGTCAGAACTTCCATTGTATTGTGACAAGATTCAGGTAAACAAAAGAACTGCCAAATACTGTAACTTAAAGATGAGCAACCTGATGTGAATGCTGGTTTTAGTCATTTTACAAGTTAGCAGGAATACATTGAGTTTAATACTTCGATTAGAAAAGCCAGTCTTTCAAAAAGGAAGAATTTGAGAATTGATTTACAAAATCCTGTAGCATGTTCCTCTTCTTGTAATTGAACTGGTTTATGCTGTAAAAGATTTTCTCAATCCTGTTTTTTCACCAGGACAACATGACGGTGGATGCTGTCATCATACCTAGGAGACTCGAATTTCCTTGTACAAATGGAGCAGTACTCATGTCTGCTTTAGACTGTGTCAGGGATTTAATTTGAATAAAGTAATAATATTTACGCATACTTGGAATTAAATGTCTTTTTTAGTTAATGGTGTTCTTCTTGTATATCTCAATTATAAAAATCTTATACATGTCCCTTGACGTCATATTCTATCTGATTCAGGGGATAATATTCATTAACTGGGAGGCTGAGCTACCTCTCAGGGATCATTCTAATTATATCTGGGAAGAGGCAGATTGGCCACAAAATGGGTGGGCAGGATCTGAATCTACCCCGGTCCCTACATGTGTGTCTCCTGGCATTGGTCTTGGGAGCAAGAAGGGGGCACACCTTGGGTTGGGTGGAGCAACCATTGGCGTAGGTTCTTTGGCAAGACCAGGAAAAGACTTAACAGGTGGTGGAGCATTTGGAATTCCAGGTTATGCTGGTATGGGTGCATCTGGCCTAGGGTGGGGGATTCAAGAGAATTTTGAGGAGTCTGTTGATCCACCTGCGACTGTGGAAAATATTAATACAAGGGCATTCTCGAGTCACCCTTCTAGGCCTTTCTTCTTGGTTGGATCAAGTAACACACACACATACTTATGGGAGGTATGGATTATCAACAAAAAATTTTGTTACTATGCGCCAAGATTGATCTTTTGCAATGTACCAGCTATATCCTTCTGCCTTTGGAAGTCATTCTCTTCTAATATGTTCTTGTAAACTTTGTCAGAGCAAGAAATTGTTCCGGATTCCTCTTATGACGATGGAGTCCTACAATCCCACCTTTGTTTTCTGTGAAAAAATTCTTCTTGTCTCCAAGTCTCATTCCACGGTGTAATTCTTGGCACAATCATGATCTTCACGATCTTATTGGTTGGACTCCGAAATATACTCAGTATGTGACTGATTGAACCTCAACCAGTGGTTGGGCTCTGAAAATACATGAACACTAATTCAAATTCTACCCCATGTATTGGGTTGCTATTCACATACTCTATGAAAGCATGGCAAAAAGTTCAATGGGAAAGCCATAAAAACATCATTCATACATATAATTTCCGAAGTAGCAGTCTATAATTGCAACTTTTAGAATTGGTACTGGTATCTCTTATGAACTGATATAGCAGCTAACAAAGACTGTATAACTGCAGTTTGGTAAAAACAAAGCTACTGCAACATACGGAGTGCTTCCTGCTGCAAATGTACCTCCGCCATATGCTCTTGCATCAATATCAGCTGTGCAGTTTGATCATTGTGGACACAGATTTGCTACTGCTGCATTAGATGGAACTGTATGCACATGGCAGCTTGAAGTGGGAGGAAGGAGCAACATCCATCCGACAGAATCATCTCTCTGCTTTAACAGCCATGCATCGTACGTATTATATCTCAATTAACTTAAATAGGTGATTTTGGTTACTGTTTTTTTCTATGGAAGAAATTTGGGTACAGTAAATTAGATGCAGGTGGTACAGGTGGCCACTATGAGCATGCACAAGTGTGCGATATGTGCAAGTCAAGCTAACATTTGCGGGGCCAAGATGGGCACCCGGCTTGCTCTTATTAGCCACCTGCACCACTTCCACTTAAAGAACTGTACCTAAGGTTTTTTCCTTGTTCCATTCATGCTTTGTTGGTTCCAAATTTCTCGTACAACGCATGTTTAACTGATGAAATTTAATATTTTGTTGACAACGAAGAAATTTGATAGTTTTTGTTTTTTGGCAGCGTGATTTGATAGTTTACTGTTCAAAAAGAAGAAATTGCTTTCCTATAAGTTCAAGGGTTTCTTTCTTTAATGGCCTGGCTTTACAGTCCCTTCTTTCTCTCTCTCTTTTATGAATTGCTTGATGGTAGTTGTAAAACATAAGATCAGCGGAAGTCCTGTGGTGCTATTTCCTCTATATAGGGTTTGCAATTTCTTTTTGTCTCCTTTTTTCATATCTGGATCATTATCCACTGAAATTGGTTCCAAAATTGAGTGGTATATGCATAGTCTTGTCTCCAAAGGTGTAATATTCCTTCGAAATCTGTTATGTGAAAAGAGATATCACATAAATTATGCTGTTAAGGTGTTGTATACATGGACAGCAATCACTGAGGTTTCCGTTTTATATTATTCTTGGTACTAGATGTCATCGGTTCATAGGTTATGTCAGAGTGATACTGCCATGTTATATTTGTATTTCTTGATGCTTCTAAATTTTGAATATTTATAAATCCATCATAACATTTGTTGCAGGGATGTCACTTATGTTACTGCCAGTGGATCAATCATTGCTGCTGCTGGGTATAGCTCCAATGGTGTTAATGTGGTTATATGGGATACACTTGCTCCACCCACAACCTCTCGAGCCTCCATCATGTGTCATGAAGGTTTATTTATGTGTAAACTGTTAACGGCATTTGGTGATGTTTATTGTATTTCTTTTCTCTCTAATTTTTATTTTATCACAATGAAGTGGGTTACAACTCTCAAATGAAAACTGGTATACCTTTCTCTTTTAATTTTGTCAGAATACTGGAACCAAAGCTCTTGTTATGTTAGTAGAGGTAATAATACCATTTGTCTTTTTGATAGGAACTGGTAATTTTGTTGGTGCTGAGATAATCACTAGAGGGAAAAAACAAAATTGAATGTGGTTCTGGGAATTTGAGGTCACGTAGTTATCCTATCAAATCGATGAAATTCTGAACTAGGTTATGCAATGCAACGAAAAGGAATTGTGAGCTAAAGTAAATACGTAATTTCTCTTTTCGTTCTTTTCTTTCTTTCTTTCCCCTTTTTTTCTTGTTGGGGAAACAATTGTAAGATCAAAAGCATCAATAGTATTCATCTGCATCAATAGTATTCATCTTTCAATGTAAATTTTGATATTTTCAACTATCCTCAGGCATCATGATTGGCACATCTAGGGTAATCCTAATTGCCTTTTCCTTTTAACTTTCAGCCATGATGAGTTTTGCCCGTTAAACTTGCTTTTGGATGTATACTTGCATGTGTAGGTGGCGCCGGCTCCCTTTCTGTGTTCGATAATGACATTGGAAGTGGTTCCGTTTCTCCCTTCATTGTGACTGGTGGAAAAGGTGGTGACATTGGACTTCATGATTTCCGTTATATAGCTACTGGAAGGATGAAGAGGCACAGACATTTTGCTAGTGGTGAACCAGACAGCAATACATCTTTCACTGTTGACTTACTGAACCAAACTGGGGACCAGAATCCAGATGGAATGCTTTGGTATATACCAAAGGCTCACTCAGGTAATGAAACATTGTCTTCTGTGGAGTTATAATTGAATATGATAAATTTTCTTAATAATGTTTCGATTGATCTTATTGAAGGGAGTGTCACCAAAATATCCACCATCCCAAATTCCAGTTTATTCTTGACGGGAAGCAAAGATGGTGATGTTAAACTTTGGGATGCAAAAACAGCCAAGTTAGTATTTCATTGGTCGAAATTGCATGAAAGACATACCTTTCTGCAACCAAGCTCACGGGGCTTTGGTGGAGTTGTTCGGGTAATCTATTTCACTACACCAGTTGATCGTCCAGTTTTATTCTAGATTCAATATATTGGAAGCATATATTGCTTTTAAACTCTGTTCATGACCTAAAGGAATATATTTCCGGATATTGCAGGCTGCTGTAACAGATATTCAAGTGATTTCTCATGGTTTTCTTACATGTGGTGGAGATGGTTCTGTAAAGCTGGTTCAGCTTAAAGGTTCTGTATAGGAAATTTTAGTGAACGAAAAATCAAGTTCATGTGAGTTGTCAGAACATTCTTGAGTAAAGCTACAAAAGAAGCTATGTTCTGAGTAAAGCTACAAAAGGAAGCTTTGTTTTCTCAGAAGCCATCCAACAGAGCAAGGTTGATTTCGCTGTCCATGTCTGCCCAATGTTTTGATTTGTCACCGACATACTTATTTGGTTAACAATGGAGACATCTTACTTATTTTACGATTCAGCTTGAAGGGTTTCAGTCTTGACTTTGAAAATACTCTTACCTCTGCAAACTTCTGTGGAGAAGCCAAAAAGTTACAATTGTTCTCGTTCTTCTTCAAGTCACACCATGCCATTCTCTGCTGGGAGTTGAAATGGATTCCTAAGAAGCTATAGCTCGGTTAGCATCAGCTGCTATTTGAACCAAACTGAGTAATGGGAAATATTCTATCAAAAGCAGTGATTGATTTAACATGGTTACTTCTTGAGAAGTAAAACAGCTGATTGACTGGTTTTCTGGTTCTTCGCGCTTTCTTCTGTCTGAATTCTTCCTTTTTTGAGCCGAGTTCTCTGAAGTTCCATTTTCAATTTGTGGTTGAGTTGACACTAATCTTATTCACTGTCCTGTGTTATGTCTTCCTGCCATTCTATGCCCTCGTCCATCAGGTTTTCCTTTTTTCCTTTTCTTTCTAAAGAGAGGAGGGTTGAGGAATTGTATTATGGACTGGTGAGTAGTTGAATGGAGCTTATGGAACCAGATGAGCTAAAGGGCACAGTGAATGTGTAGTCGGTCCCAAAGCGGCTGGGACACCAGATTTTGTTAAATTTAAATAAATGTACATATTTGGAAACATTTCATAAATCAATAAAAACTATGATTGTTGCTTTTTGCTATCCCTTCTAGGTGTTTTCCTATTTGGTTTGTGAAATCTGAAACACTGATATCTTGGTCTTTCGTTTAAGTGTTCATATCCCCAAGGATCCCAGCTTTTGTTTGGTATATTTTTATTTTTATTTTTATTTTTTCCTTTTTTTCTTTCTGATAGGTAACTTTAGGGGATGCGAACTCGAGTCTCGTTATTGGGGGAATGCAGCCCAAGCCACTAGGGTGTTCCCAATAGGACAGTTCTTGGTTGGTGGATTGACACCTACAATACAGGCCTCATTAAAGTGAACATGAATATTTTTTGTTTTTGGTTTTGGTTTTGTTTCATGTAGGGTGTTCTTCCTTCATTGTGTATTTTGAAGCAGGAATTGATATGCACATGGAGTTTATATCTAACTTGTTTACTGGGGACAAGGGACGCCTGTAATCAATGGAAAATATCTAGAACTTAAAAGGTCCCCAATTCTTGGCTTGTTCCATAGTTTGGTCAGCTTTTAGTCATGTATATGTATGTGTATATATATATATCTTTGTCAGTTTCGGCAAAGCTTGACTACGAAATAGGATTGCCCCTAAATTATTGAAGGGTATGCATTCAGGGTTGATTGTGAATACCTTGTGCTTAATATTGTGGGTTATGGTCCATAGATTTAGATTAAAGCCCTTTAACAAGGAACCTTTTGGGGGATGATATGGCTGCTGGTGTTGGTGCTGGAGGACCTTTTAATAAAGGATATAGTATGTTACGAAAGTCCAAAAAGGAAGTTGCATTAAAGCATTCAACACTTGGTTCCGTCTAATAAAAAGTCTACGGTCAATTATAGGAAAGCTTTTACTAGAAGAGAAATGATTCTTCCATACAGGAAGAGATTCAACTACCTCCCATAGAGAGGGATTAAACACTCCTATATTTTTTCTATCTTGGCATAAAGGGTAGAAGGGGCAATCAATGTGTGGCAATTATACCTTTTTGGGCATGAGTCGCCGCATGACTCTTATATCTTGTATTTGCTAGGAAGCTGGACAGGAGGAGGGGCCTTCGGGGTAACAAATGCATAGGGAGGAGGGATCCATTGGCACTTTCTTAAGTCGAGCTTGAGCCATAACTTAATATTAATTTTAATAAGAAAGTATTGATTGTCTAATGCTCATCCACTGTTGCAGACCTGCAGGTGGGACTTTAGATGACGTGAAAAACTTGTCCAAGGCCGAGCTTTTCGGACTCACCCTGCCAAATAACCCACATTCTACATCTTATTGCAGGAGTTTATTATCTTATAGCTCATCAAATCAGATGGGAATAAACTTCTAGAATGAATTGTTCCACGCAAGTTTTCAAGTGACACGTGGTGTTCTAACTTCGAAGAGTACTGATATGACATGATACCATGGGCACAGTACACTGATTAGCACAAAGTTTCTATGCCTTTCAGCCTTGAGAGCCCTCAAAGTAAGAAATTCACCATTCATTTCGTTTTAATCGTTTATGTATATCACTTATATGTATGATTTATTTATAGATAATGTTATACAATTAAAAAATTTATACATAATTTATTATTAGAATAATGTGGTTAAGTTATGGGCTTACCACTTTAAAATAAAGAACCTATCAAGATGTTTATTTATTACAAAATTATTATCGTCATATTATTTTAATATAAAATTTTGTACAAAAATTTTAAAAAAATAGTATTTTCTTTTATTTATACTTCTTTCTTAGGAAAAGCCGATAGGGGTAGGTGTTGTTTGGTAACACAGTTCCTCTTAATTAAAGGATTCTGAGGTTCCCTGCATTGTTGCCCTGCTGTGAAAAACAATTGGTGGGTTTATTACCATTGCGTGGACCACCCTCCAAATGGGGCCCACACTTTGAAAAATGTGTTTTCTTCCAAACTTGCTCACTTATTATTTTGGAGGTCTCTTTCATGGTGTATATCTATCATTTAGAAGAAGAAATACATGATAAAAATCTACCTAATTACCCCCTCCAAGCCAAGCCGTGCAGAGTCATGTCATTATACTCCCCAAGCCTATCCTCTCCTGTGTACACAATGTGGGACCCACCCACATATTTTTTGAATTATTGTGAGGTGGACACGTGTACTGTGATCAAACTGCTCTTTAAGCTAGTTAGTGAGATTTTCCCAAATGTTGAAGGTGGACAATTGGGACAGAGTTGTCTGGGCCATATACTACACGACACCGTTTTCAGGAAAAGTAAAATAGGCTGCATCCTCAAACGCCGTCGTTGGGTTGTACTGCTGAAAAAGCAGTACAAACCTACAAGAAATAGATATGATAACTGAAAAACAAAAGGGGAAGGGTCCGGTCTCTCTCTCAATTCATTTGGATTCAATTCTTCTGTCTGGGTTCTCTCACTCAGGTCCCTTTCTCACTCTTTATCATATATATACATATAACATGTATGTATTTATGTATGTATGTGTTTAGTTTTTCATTCTGTCATTTCTTTATATCCCCTTTTGGTCTACTTTATTCGGGTTATATTATCTTTGGATACGATGATTGTTGAAATAATGAGTTGAATGGATGCTATAATGTGCTGTTATTGAAGGTGCTTCAACTGCGGGTGATTCTTGATTTTTTTTCCTTCTTCTGAGACTATTATGGATGATCGCTTTTTCTGGGTATGAGTTAATCCTGGTCTTTCTTTGCTGATTCTAAACCTGTTGATTGTGTTTTATTTTTCCATCCCTAAATTAAATTCATTGATCATCTGAATAATTGAGAGACTTTTATCATTTCATCAGTTGTTGGGCATGAAGGTTGCAAAATTTGTTTTGGGTCTGGTGGTGTTTGTTATGTCTTAATAGAGAAAAATTTTCTAACTGTGAACTTCTGCATTATACTTTAATATAACCTTCTTAAATGATTCAAGTTTAATTACTGTCAACCATTTCACCTGGGATTGTAATTTGTGAAGGAACATTGAAAAGTAATGTATTGTGGAAGTTGAAAAGGGTCACTCCGGAGATAATTTTCGTCCTTGATTTGCAAGTTTTTCAGCTGAAAATTTTCACACACAGTTACCTGATATGCACTGTGTTTTCAACCAATAATCGAGATATGGCACTGTACAGTGTTTCTGTTTTTCTATAATTCCACGCCCGGCCTCCCCATGGGCACGCAATGCAAAAAGTTATTGATGAGCATTTAGTTGCCTTCTCCAGTCTTCATCCCCCAGTAGCGACTTTGACATATACTAGGAAGTCCAAAAATCATGGTAGACATGTTGTGGGTTGAAATGTCTGTAGATAGTTATATCACAAGTGCAAATACACATAATTAAGATTGTGCATCTTTGACTAGTGATGGAGCATATGGGACTTAAATCTGAAGTCTGGTTGAAGCTTCTTTGCGTACTATATGCCAATTAGATATCACCTTGCTATGACTTGTTTCTCAGACATTTTTGTTATTACCTTGACGTCTATGTTCATTAAATGTTAAATGATAGTATTTGGTTAGTATTTCGAATCATTTTGTTAGTTCAGTGTAGTTGCCACGTGTGTGCACACAGGTGCACCCCTATTAACATATTTCTTTGGAGGCTTGTGTTTAAGTGACTTGGAATGTGTTGATTGGAATCCTCTTTCTTTTAGGCGATTTTATTATTCTCCCCAAACTGTGAAAGAGTCCGAGTTATTTGAAAACCTAAACTGAAAAGAAGGAAAGCGTATGATATCATTGGTGTGAAACCATGATAACGAACCTTATTGTCTTGAAAGGGCTGTGTTGTGCTACTTCGGGACTATGTTTTGGCTTCACTTTGCATTGTGTGCCAACCTATATTCTATTTCAGTATTCTACAATTCCAATAGCTGATTTTTTAGTACATAGAGTCAGCACTTGAAAAGTAATACATACTGTTCTAGCAATTATTAATTCTTATTTCTTCATGAGCTTTATTTTGTTTCATTTCCAGTATTAGTTTTTTAAGCTGTCACAGGTGAGGGAAGATAGTCATTTGCTAAAGTTTCTAGTTTTCCTTAGTTTTTTCCTTCTTTATTTTTTCCTAATAATAGATTCTATTATTGTGGCCTGTCTAGGAGTCCAGGTTTCTTAGGAGAGGGCTTTCCATGTGCTAAGAATAATTTTTGACTCAATTCAAGTATAGAACCTCATATATTGCATGAGGGGTGGTAATAGTGAGAGGGAGCAGATCCTTCTATCTACCATTTTGAATCTATATTATCAAATTTCTGTCTGTTTTGATCTTACAACATATCTATGTTCATTTATTATATTCAATATTTGGCTTTTACATACCTCCTATTTGATGTTGAACCCTTCCTTGATTCTCAATGTGCATCCTTTTCTGAGAGATTCTTCTTCTATGCAGTAAAATGCATGGAAGAATGGGTGAGTGATGGCTGCAGCAGAAGCAAGGGCTGCTTGGCAGAGAACAGCTAATCGTTGCTTTGTCCAAGAAGATGCCAAAAGAGCTCCGAAATTAGCTTGCTGCCCTTCAGCATCTTTATCATCCAAACAGGTTGATGCAGGACCTGCAAATGCAACGGAAGGGCATGATAATCCCAATGTAGGTTTCATGCCTCTTAACACGAACTCTTCATATTCCAATCTACCGCCTGAATCAAGATGGTGGCTGCAGCTGCAACCTAATTATGGGTACCAAAAGGCTTTAACAAATGAACAGTTAAATACCTTCGAGGCAGAGATGGAAACTTTTGGGGCTGGTATTTTAAACTCAACCTCTAAAGCTAGTGAAGTCTACCCACAGAATGAAGATGCCAGTACACACATTGATGACCACTTGAACGCTGAGCCTTCCTTTGACACTTATTGTAGAACCTCTGCAATTTGCACGAGGAAAGATCCTGAAGTTGAAATCCAAGGGCTAAAGGCTGTATATAGTAAGAGTGCCCAAGAACCTCTTAAACCTAACAACATGGGGGAATCTTATGAGTTATTGGAGATGGATTGCTCAGTTTCCAAGCAAGAAAATGAGCTTAGTTTTGATTCAGACTCCCCTTGGATTGGGGGTGTAAAAACAGAGCCATGGTGGCGTATGGCTGATAGAGATGAATTGGCTTCCTTGGTTGCACAGAGATCACTTGACCTTGAGAATTGTGATCTCCCCCGGCCTCAGAAGACGCAGGTTAAGACGGACCCACATGCTTATCTTGGGCATTTTGACCGTGACGGGATTTTACCCTCGTGTAAAGTTTTGAAGGCCCAAATTGGTGGTCTGTCTTGTCCAACTGATAATATACAAGGCAGTCTCACCTTAGGAAGTGCATGCGGAAAGCGGTGGGCCTCAGGCGACGAGCAATCACAATATGGTTCAGATAAGCAAAACAGGTAAATTTTGGATTTTACTTTTCACTTTCTCTACTTTATCATTTTCTTCTTGTACTATTTCATCTGATTTCTCTAAGCTTAGTAAGATAATCATTTGTTCTTGTATTTTGCTTGTTTCGTAGTTAACTTCAATGGTGAAAGAGCACAAAATGTATTGCCTACTTGGGGAGTTGGCAACACATCCACTCTCTGAAATTTAGGAAAACCCATCTTTTGTTGAACCTTGAGAATACAGTTTCTGACATGTCTTTGTTCAATTTTATGTGTGAACCTCTACTTATGAACTTGTGGCTGCTGGATTGAGTTCCCTATGGTTGAGGACTTTTGTATGATCTATTTGCCTGCTTTGCCTTTGCTGTTAAATTGAACAGTTCTGGGAAAATTAGGTCAAAAAGTTTGAAACTTAAGGACTGAGCACGGACTTGGTTGGACCTCATTAGGAGGTGCAGCTGATAACCATATAACGATCAAATGCACATCAGCGTCTGTTGCCTCATTGATAGTCCCTTTTTTGTTTGCAAATTTAGCAACCACCACTTTTTTTTTTCCCTCTCTTTTTAGGATCTATTTATAAAGACTTAATGATGTTGGCAATTGAACATCAAAAGCACGAATGTTTACATTGTTTTCTTTTAGCAAACACTCAATAAATAAACCTACTGCATGCCCTGAGGTTTCACTGACAAAACCTACTGAATGCCGTGAGATTTCAGAACCATGTGAACAATCTCTGTGCTACAAGTTCTTATATGATTCTATGGTAGTTAATTCTTCAATATTGAATATGAACCCTCAGTGGAGAATAGTTGGATTTGGATTTTCTGTGATATCCAAATCTTTTAACCTTGTCCTGGTTGGAATTTTGTGACGTCTAAAGCAGTGACGGTCCAACTCACAGAGGTATGACTGAGACACACATTTCTGATGGCAATCCCAGCAAGGCTCAGCTATTGGAAGCGCTCCGCCATTCTCAAACACGTGCAAGGGAAGCTGAGAATGCAGCTAAGCAAGCCTGTGCAGAGAAGGAGCACATCCTTCAGCTCTTTTTCAGACAGGCATCGTACCTCTTTGCCTACAAGCAATGGTTCCAACTTCTGCAGCTTGAAAACCTTTACTTTCAGATTAAGAACAATAACCAGCCCATAACTACTCTCTTTCCTGTGCTGCTACCATGGATGCCTCACAAAACTAGGAAATTGCGGAAGGGCTGGCAGAAGCCTGCCAAAGGAAAACGAGGCCATCCTAGACACGACATTAGTAAGCTCGCTGTTGCTTTTGCATTAGGCTTAAGTCTCACTGGTGCTGGCTTGCTCCTGGGGTGGACTGTTGGATGGATGTTACCGACCTTTTAAGATGTATGTATTGTATCCAGATTTTCCTGCTATTTGGGAAGATTGGTTATCAGGAAAGTTTTTCTGGGCTGTATTTCTTTAGTTCTTGTATGTGTGTGTATACTTAGATTCATTATGTTATTTACTAGAACTTTTATTGATGAGTTTGTACTTCCTGTACAAATGCTGTAAAAACGATGTGATGAAATGTTCATATATTTGGAAACATCAGCAGCTCTCATTTAATTAGTCCTTTGATCAGTTGATGTTTATTTGGAAACTCAGCAGGTCTTATTCATGAGCTCTTATTTGTAAGTTTAATTATACATAAATTGAGACACGTGTTTTAGCGTACGATTAAATATTGTGTTATGATTTTGTTGTATCCAAAACTAAAGTCCTGAGAAAGAAAAGGATGAGTCGAACACATAACCCTTTCATTTTCTCTTTTATCCCAATTATTTGATTATTATTTTAGTTTTATAGTGTGGAAAGGGTGGGGATTTCTTGGGTTTTAAATTGGGAAAAAGACAACATGAGCTTGAGCTCACCTAGCCATTCATGAGCCCCTTATTTCTTTTATTGGAATTTTTATACAATTGGGACACACGGTCTATCATTCGACTAGACATTGTATGATGATCGTACGGTCAGAGATAATCCATCTCTCCTTTGAACAAATTTGATCTTAATCTGTTTGATTGATTTGTGTAAGCCATTTTTAAGCATTTTGTTTTTATTTTTTACCTATTGGACCATCTCGCTAAGAGAATGATGTTAATATGGGTTGTATACATCATTTCATTGCTTAGGTAGACAAATAACAAAAAAAAGAGTTCACGAGAAGAGCCATTAGCTTGTGATATACTTGCTTTACAAATCTAAGGCTTTGGTGAAAAAATTATTCGATGCTTTTGGAGCATACATGGTCTTACTTTTTTGTTTATATCTAAACTTCGTAAGTTTCATCTGTCGGTGCTTGGTGGAGGCAAATATCCCTACCTAGCCATGAAATCCATCGATATTATGATCTTGGTAGGGGATGTAGTAATATAACGTGGTGTTCTCGGAATAGTGAACAATTTCTCGATCTATTGAGTGGCTTTCGAAGTATAGTTGTTAATCTCATATCAATCAGTGTATTAGTTTTGTTATTGAGATAATACGTACTGGTACCGTATTGTATTGGCACATCATATCAGATTTGTCACTATAAATACTATATATTTATGTAATATATATATATATATATATATTTGTATATGTCATAAAGGCATAAAATAAAATCTCACTCTAACAAAATATACACAAGTTATAAGTAATTCAAAGAAGCTTTAAAACAGTAAATTATAAGTTTTAAATACTTCAAAAGAACTTAAAACATATCCTCATTGTCTATTACATACCCAACAAAAGTCTAAGAGTCTGTTTGATAAATATTTTTTGTTTTTTTTTTGTTTTTTTCAGTGTTTGCTTTTTGTTTTTTGTTTTTAATTATTTACAAAATTCAAAAAATGAAAATGAAAAACTCTAAAATGGGTGTGTTCTCTATTTTTAAAATATTAGTTTGGCACTGTTGACACAACGGTAACCTATAAATGCTCATCACCAAATCACAAAAAACACACAGTAAAAATACAGAGTAAAAAACATATAATAAAAAATAAAAATTAATAGCATTACTAAACGTACCCTAAGCTTTTTAATATAACAAACCACTATCAAATAAGTTTTTTAAAAAATCTTAAAAGAAAAATAGAATAAGAAAAAAAATTATTATTTATTTATTAAAAATCATTGAAAGCGTATAACCGATATAAGATGATAAGTTAACTAGAACTATATTTAAACTTTTTTATAGCATATGAGCACTGATGTGTGCCGACCGGTGTGGTGTTAATAATTATGGTTTCAAGCGGTCCAAGTCCAGCTACTTCGGCTCAACATGTGGGCATCAAAACAGAAAGCCGATCCGACATCCGGCCCATATGGCCTACTGTTGCCATAGCGAATTGTAGCTGTATTTCGATCGAGAGAGAAACGAACACAGAACGGAAGTAGAAGGAAAAAGAAGGGAGATGGCAGTGATGGAGAAGTTGAGGATGTTCGTGGCGCAAGAGCCTGTCGTAGCGGCTTCTTGCCTCATCGCTGGCGTTGGTACGTCCCCTCCCATCCCCTCCATTTCCATCCCATTCATTATCCTCTCTGCGAACCCTAACTTCCTACTTCAAATCATCTTTCAAATCTAAACCTGAAATAAATCACAACGCAAACTAGTTTACAATTTTAATTCTTTCTGTGTTGTTATGTAAGTGATAAATCGAATTTGATAGTGATTCTATGTTGTTGAAGGATCTTTCTTTTAAGTTCAGATAATGCTTTGCGAGCTGTTTCTGATATTTTTTCCTTAATTAGTTGACCAACATCAATGTGACTATGGTTTCGTCCTATTTAATTGATTTTTTTGTAGTTATGTTCTAAGTAGAAGGCGTAGGATTCATTGAGATTAAGGCAAGCTAGAAATCATTGTAAAGGGAAGTAGCACTGGAATTGTGTGCTTAAGTTAATTGATTTACCCTCCATTGCTCTCCTTTTGTATCTATTTCACATGTGTTCATGTGGGTGGATGTATTTTAATAAGTCTATGTTACAAAGTATTTTGATAGTATGCTAATTGTAGCATGTGGTGAGATTTGACTTGCAATTTCCTGAAAGGTTATCGTCTTCTGCTGATACTGGTTATGATGTATCTCCTAAGTCTAAAGTTTGTAATCGTAGCTACTATTTGCTTCGGTAGACCTTGGTTATGTTTCACTCTTGTTGGAGGCTTACTGTCTTTAGGATGTAGACTTATCAAATTAAGTGATTTTGTTCATGAATATTACTGAGTGACATGGCTGTGAAATCATTCATAACAATATGTTTTGAGCTACCCTTGTGAAATGCAGGTCCCAGCGGAGAGAAAATCTTCCTTCTATTTTTTCAAGTAACATTAGGGTATTCATCATGTGAAAAATGGTCCCATAACTTAATCTAATCATAATTCAGGATATCATGCTTGCCCTGCTGTTGCACGCTGTTCTGGCCGGTATTCTAAAACTCAAACCCAGTAGCATTGGAGACAATATATCTTAAACAAATCTTACAGGAAAAGAGCACATCATCTAATTTCTTGGCCTAGTAGTATTAAGCGAATCTTATTCAAATCCGATATACACAACCACAAATGTGTATATAAAGGAACTAGAAAAAATGAACATTGAGACGGTTAAGAGCAAACCCCCTCAGCTTAAGGGGGATAGAAACAATCCCTAAACTCTTGAAGATCATTTGCTTCTTTTTTAACCAAAGAATCAGCTTCACAGTTAGCTTCCATGGCAGCCCAAATAAACCTTCCCCAATGAGATGGGTTTAATCCCGTGGACCCCAATACCTGTCCTTCATCTTTACTATAAGAACAAAGCAATCTCTTGGCAACTGAGTTCCTGAAATTCATAGAATAAGCTTCTTAGAGCCCCTCAAGTTAAGCTCAAATTGTGACCATTGTGGCAAACTCCACATCCGGTGCTTGGAGTAAGAGAGGGAAATTGTTACCCAAATTTATTCGTGCATGCCTCCAATTCTCAATTAAGCTGGATTACAGAGAAGGGTAAATGCCAAGAAGGAAGGCACCCATTAAACAAGTGATTGCCACTGCAAGGGAATAGTCAAAGATAAGTTTTACTATCTCCCGTGGCAGAGGCTTCCAATCAGAAGAGGGTTGGTAAATTTGAATTTGGGAAGATAACCTAGTGATCTGCATCAGTAATTGCCAATAGTAGATTTAAGGGAACACTATCAAATTTCTTGCAACCTTTTCCATAAAGAGAGAGGAAATAATTGTCACTTAGAGATCTTATCTTCAAAGAAATTCTAGCACTTCTTTTTAACCAAATAACCAAATTTAAGGTGAATATAGATTTATGCAAAAGAAATTGTCCCTCTTTGACATACCAAGGCCACAATGAGAAATCTCCAAAAGCAAGTGCTATTGACCCTCACTCTTATAATATTGGGCTAGCAAACACAATCTCTGCCACCACTAATATATTAGCTGACCAAATTTATTCGTCAATTGATGTGCATCAGCTATTCAATGCATTGGTTGGCTTGGTACCCTTGTACAGATAATGTTTTATGACTCCTTTTCTACTTATTAAGTTTTGTTGAAGGGACATTGGGGAAACCTGATGAATACGTAGTTTTGCTTTTTACACCTTTGGTGTCAACTTGGGTTTCAGTATGAAGTTGAATCTAGAAATTGTGGCTATTTCTAAGGTCCTTAATTATAGTTATAGTACCTAAGATAACTTGCAGATTTTTAGGTGATACTTGGCATGTAATTATCCGGTGAATGAATTCCAATACAGTTAAGACAATCATGCTTCTATTGGTTAGCAACAGTTCAAAGAATAGAGCAAAAATTTTCGAGATTTGTACCAATCCAATCCAAAATAGTTGTAGCTTGTGAGAGTCCAAGCTTGTTTCTTTCTTTCTCTACAGCAAAATGGAGCATTTTTACCCCAGTAAGTTAATTGGAAGTTTAGGATTTTATAACATACGATTCTGTTCAATAATCATTACTGATGACACTAGTGCTAGTTAAAAAAAAAAAAAAAGGGGCGGGAATGAATGAAACAAATGTAATCTAAAGGTACTCACAGTGTATGGCAGGGTTGTTTTGTCTTATTGGTTCCTTTGCTGTGAATATTTCAGGCCTCTTCCTTCCAGCTGTAGTGAGGCCCATACTGGACTCCTTCGAACCATCCAAGAAAGTACCGCCACCTGCTTTAAATGATGTGAGTATTATAAGTTTCTTGCGTGTTTACTGGGATTAAATAACATCTTCTTTTGCTTTACAATTGGACTTGTTATCTGCTTAATTTCTGTAGCTTGTTTTTATAACGTTAAAGGATGTTACCCAGTGTTAGTCCCTGGTAATTGATGGTGCTGGGAGGACTAACCTTTGGCATTATTTGCACAAAATGGCAGCTCTCATGACTTGATCCTACTAAAATGGAGATGTCTGCAGCTCTGTTTGCTCACCTTACATAATGTCAGGACCTAGCTCCCCTTTGTTGAAATTTACCAAGTCAGTCAAGTGGAATACTGACTTTGCTATGTCAGTATCCCCGCCCTTCTGTGTCATGATTCATAGGAGTTTTATTAACTGCATGTCTTATCTTATGGTGGACCTATATTACTTGTGGTGCTGACATGATGAATTTAGGAAGCTATTTTAATTACCAGGCCTCTTCCAAATGATGGCTTTGTAGACCCATGTGCTACCCGACCTTTGATATCAGGAGTGTTGGGCTCATGTCCGTTGACTGTCTTGACATTATGGACATTTTAAGTACTCCTTTAAATATACATATGTAATGTACCTGGTGGAAGTTCTGTGCACAGGCAGTTTTAACTAAATTGATAATTCGGCTTGCATCTTTGCAGGTGGTTGCAGGTATGACTGGTAAGAAACAAGGGTAGTATGGATGTTAGATGTAAACAATGATTTTTCTTATCCTGCCTTCCTTCCCCTTCCCCGCTTACTCTGACTAGAGATGGGAATAAGATTTGAGTTTATCTTGTGAGAACGAAGAATTATTGTGTACACTGGTTATTTATTACCTTTATTGGTACATTGAACGGTTGGATTTTCATGCTGTTTAACTAGTGGTTTCTCTTGCTATCAATTGGAAGTGGATAAGCTCCATATGAAGCTTAATTATGCATGTTGGGCTGTCTGTAGTTGGGGTGGCATTTTCTTGCCCCGTGGTAGTGACACTCCCAGTCCTTTAAAGGCCTCATGTTAGACTGGGCTTTTGAAATGTTTGTGGTTGGTTGACACTTACACACATTGCATTGTTATATTTGTACTGTCCTTTAACTATACAACTTTAAGATATTACCTCAACTGGTATATGATTAAAGGCATGCTCTCTTGCTTCTGTTTTAGTAGCGTGCTCGTTTTTTTTTATGTGCATATTGATAAATGGCTTGCTTGCATTGTTCTTACACATTGAATTGTTGTTTAAGCTAGACACAGTTAGCTTTTAGAATTCTACTTCCAAGTATGAAGGTTCTTTGTAGATGCACCTGTAAAATACTTATGGTAGATGATCCAATAAGTTGAGAGAGAGAGAGCGAAAATTAAAAATAAAAAAAGGCTTGCCTTTATAGTCTTTATACGTGCAAAAGGTAAAACAGAGGCATTATAGGGTACAGGCAGGGAAGTCTGCAAGCAGTGATTTTGTCTTGCATATTTTACATTTCACATTTCAATCTAAATCACAGGAAATCCCGAAACGAAGAATAAAGAGCCAAAGATATTGCTGTTGATATTCAACATGAAAGATCATATTCAAATTACGAGCCCCTCCGTCTTCGATTTTCGACCCTTCCATGGAAGCACTTGCTTAAAGCCTTTACATATGGTAGCCTGTAATATTGAGAACACAGAAAACAGAAAAACCAGTGAGGAAGTAAACGAGGCTGCTTAACTTAGCAGACTGTTCCATCGGATGTTGGATTGTGTATGACGGCGATAAGAGCGGAAACTCAAGAATTGTTCCTTTGGTGAAAGTACCAATACTAATTCAATAAATTTTTCTTAAGACATTGCTGATATTGCTAGGACAAATCTGATTTATATATATGTGTGTATATCTAAGCAAGGTACAATCTGTGATTTGTTATGTCACTACGACAAAAATTAGTACTACTACCTTGATAATTCGATTACCCTTCGGGGGAGATTTTTTAGCATATGAGCTCGTTTATGTAGCTTTTTTATTGTTTTTATTCTTTGACTTGTAGGCTTTTTTTATATTAGTTTACAAGCCAAAAACTACTTAAAAAAATGTCATCAGCCCAAGCAAAAAGCAGGGAACCAAAAAAAAAAGAAAGTGTCCCTACTTTTATGTATGTGTGACACTTTCTACCAGCCCCAACTCATGTATTCTTGACAGCTATGGGGTTATTATAGCCATAAACACAAGCCAACCCCACCCAAGGGTGAGCCAAAGACTTTACCTGCAAGACCTTTTGGTCTGATTAGCCAGCTGTTAAAAGTGGTGCCACCCACATTACAGTTGCCCTTAGGACTAAGGTTTTAATGTCAACAATTCAATTATGCAATGCTAAGCACAA
This sequence comes from Euryodendron excelsum, assembly GCA_033060915.1. NCBI lineage: Eukaryota > Viridiplantae > Streptophyta > Magnoliopsida > Ericales > Pentaphylacaceae > Euryodendron > Euryodendron excelsum. Next base: position 80,649,961 of record CM065377.1, on the reverse strand, counting down.
CACAAAGCTATGATGAGCTACAACCATAGGGGAGCCCACTACTCGGCTGGCTTTGCTGCTTATCTATCATTCTTATGGTTAGTGTGGACATATATATATATATATACATATATATGTATAGTATAACTGGGCAAAATCATTACTTTCCCACATACACCACACACTTTTTCTGGGCATCGGATTACTACTTTAATATACCATAACAGGGCAATAAAGTCACTAGCAAATAAGATATAGCTACCCTCCAAATGGAAAATTGAGCAACAGTCTCTAACAATGATGGACTTGGTTTGTTGATCCACAGCCCTAGCCAAGAATTAATTATTATTATTATTATTTTGGTAATTAGGAGGCCGAAGCCAAGGACAAACAAGAAACACAAATAAAACACAGAAACACCAACACATAAAAAGGGAATAATCACATCCTTCTAACAAGATCCCATCCCAAAGTATCCCAAGCTAAGACTGCTTTGAGCGAAACCTGGGGGGAACATGAAACTCATGAAGGTCCATGGAGGCCAATAACCAATTATTAAGCACAAGAATGCTAGTGGTTTTAACCCTTTAAAAGAGTTTTGAGAGAGGAGAACTACTTACCCAGAGGGGAGACCTGATTTGAGAGAGGTTGGAAAAGCTTCCGTTCCTTCTTAATATCGATCTTGACATCATCTTCACCCTCCCAGTAGTACCCCTACTACTACCACACTCTTTTGCCACGCTTCCGCCATCAAACAAATCTGCTATCTCCATGGAAGATGAAAAGTCAAAACTACCCCCACGAACTTCTCTTTTGCCACGCTTGAGGTTTGGCCTTCTTCCCCAAGAACCAAAGATGAATCCTGATCCTCTATCCTTGCTGCTTTCAGCTGGCCTCTTGCTTAGGACCATGGCACCCAGCTGCCCTCTCTCGGGACTCCCACAACTACTCCCAAAAGACCCCTGACGACGCTCCCTTCCGATGAACCTGAAAGAAGATGACTGAAATAGAGGCATACCCGCATAATCAGGACCCTCCAGGACGGTGGTGGGGGAGGGCATTTTGGTCATCTTGGAGTCCATTAACTGCAGCCTTGGAGGTAGCTCCAAGCACTTGTTGGTATCACAGAGGGTGGTATTGGTGGTGATGAGGGCAGTGCAGGGTCGGGGCTTGCCGGGCTCTTCCTCCCACCGGAATGGAACCGATGCTGACGTGTGGAGTGGTGGTGTCATCATCCCTGAACGCTCCGGTGACTGCATGGTTGGGATGGTAAGCAGTGGAAGCTTTGGTGTGGAACTTGGCTCCGGTTCTGCCTCTGATCCCATCTCTCTCTCTGAGTCTACTGTTTGGAGTTCGGAGAGTTAGGTAGTTTAGAGGAGGAGAGAGAGAGCGAGAGAGAGAGGGAGATAGTGAGGAAGAAGATAAGTAAATAAACACATGGCCACACATACTCGCACTTGTACGCATCATGTGCTCTTTTTGACTCTGAATTATAGTTTGCAAATGTCATCTTTTGGGTAATACAAAATTTAATTTATAGATGAATTTTACACGCACGGTAATATGAAACTTCTTCACATTTAAAACCCATAACTGTGCTATAGTCCATATGTTAAAATCAAAGTGCTAGCCACAATGGCTGCTGCCATTAGCATTTTTTTTGTTTTATGTAAAATGCATCACTGTATTTTATATGTTCAAAAAAATTAAAAATGCTATAGTTTACTAGATTGTTATTACGAATGTCTACAAGTAAGTGAATTTCACATGTATTAAATAATATAAATCTTATTATCTAATGTCTGTTCATGATAATAATTCAGTAAACAAAATCGGTGATTCTACCATTACTTTTAAAAAAAAATTACTATTACGAACGCAAGGGATGACCAGTGGTTAGGCACTTGCCTCTCCCGCTCATCAATTGGGGTTCGAGCCCCTGCCCCCCTCCCCCATTCTCCTTTCCGATTTTATCCCTCGAAATTCTTTCCGTTGAACTAAAATAAAAAAATGTTATTGCTCTCAAGTCTTTCCATGCAAAATGAAAAAAATACTCTGTGAAGTCTAGTTATTCATTTTGACATAAAAATATAAAATTAACTTTTTGGTGGTTCATTTTGAAGAGATAAAAATGATAAAAATACTCTTATGACATAATTATTATTAACTTTAACAGTTTTCATCCATTCTATAATTAAGTGTAAACCACAATAAAATTATATGTTTACTTTTAAATTTTACTGAGTAACGTGATTTTCGTTGAAATCAAATAGGTAAGTTGTAATTATTCTTAAATTTTTTTGTGTTGTACAATTGAGTTGTGTATGGGATGGATATGGGCTCGATAGGCTGATATATAAATTATAAGGTTTGAAAAAAACCTTTTACGCCATATTAATTTAATAAGCGAATTTAAAAATAGCCTTTAAAGTTTGGCTCAATATATATTTAAAATAATATTTTTTATATTTTAATATTATATATAAAATTAAATTTGATGTTATTTAATATTATTTATAGAAAAAAATATTATTTATTAAATAAGTTTGATGTTAAATGGGCAGCTTGGACGAATTTAAAAATATAATTTTTATAATTAAACGAATTTAAAATTTAATTTGGAGCACAATAAATTTTGTTTTGGGGGTAGACTTGTCCGATCTCTCCAATGCCCACCCTTTCTTGTGTATTAAAAAAAAAAAAAAAAATTAGTTCTAAACCTCGCGCCAGTGACAAGGGATGATGTCTCAAGTCTCATGGTTCCAAGGGCAAAGCGGAGGACATCTTTTACTTGAGAATGGTGTCTCTGTAGACTGGCTCTCTGTGCGAGTGACATCACTTCTGTACAGCAAATTCTTTGGAGCTTCTAGGTACATATATATATAGCTTAAGTTGTCAAGGACCACACCACACAAAAATAGTCATCTCTCTCTCTCTCCCTCTCTCTCTCTCTCTCTATATATATACACATTTAATTTGATCATTATAATTGTTATGGTGAAAGCGAAATCACATTAATACTATTAGACTAAACGATGGGATCGCAAGTCCAAAAGTCTATATGAATAGATGTGTGAACCGACCACTACCGTCATAAATAATGACTGCTCTGCCCTAACCAACGAAAAATATTCATATGTATTGTTCATATTTTTTTATAAAAAAAAATTAGAAACGGTAAGATATATATATAGCCATTTTTCTTTCCTGCGAATGGGGAGTTAAAGGTAATATTGAGGTGTGCTCCTATGGCTTGTTTGGATGGTCCTTGTATACTTGCCATATGAAGGGATAATATGCCACAGAGTACGAATTAATATTTTGGTTTTTTCTTTAAATGACAGCCTGAGACATTGGGACTATTGTACCTGTTCCCCTTTTTCCTGTATCATGCATTGGATTCTATGGAAAAGGCAGTTTTTCAGAGGGCCGGACTTTTTGGACTTCACTTGATCTGTAAAATGCCGTTCCAAACAAGTTATTCCACTTAGCTATCAACCAAGAGGTTAATGCTTTCCAGCAACCACAAAGCAACATATATGTATATATATATATAAACAATAATGATCATCACAAATACAGATGCCCTAAATGAGAAGGAGCCTAAATTGGCTCATAATGACGAGGAAGGAGACAAAACATAAGAATTAGGAAACATCTTTTTTGTAGTTTGGATTTAAAGGCTTTTAAATCAAACACAGTAATTGTGAAAAATTTTAAAAGCAAATAATAGAAAAGATAGAGAGAGAAGGCCAGATTGTTAGATCATCAACATGCATGGTGAGATTCATCCATGTTAAAGGGAGAGTAATGGATAATAACCAAATTATTTTCTGATTTTTCAAGAAACAACCAAATTATTGATCCCAAAATTCACTGTTTAGGCAAGCTGAAATTTCTAGCTAATCCATGTAAGTCAACAAAACCCTAAAACAAGAGACTAACAATAGTGTTGATATGAACATTAAGCCATCTTACCACCTAGCTCACTCCACGTGCAGAAGTCAAAAGAAAGAAAGAAACAAAGAAAGGAAGAGAAAGCGTATCCCTCTTCTTCTATGGGTTTCAAGCCCATCAACCTCAGCTGACCTTTCACTCCGATCAATCAAAATTTTAGATCAGACTAACCAGATGAATTGTTTTTATGGCCACACAGTTCATCTTAATGAGGTGGGTGCCAGCTCATATATATATATATATATGTGTGTGTATGTGTGTACATCTATGCATGGCCCATAAAGCAATTAACACATCGTATATAATGAAATCCTAATCCTAATCCCAAATCAGCAAATTAAAGTGCAATTAAATTTTTTATTTTTTTTTGAGAAACACAAGGAATACAACAATATATATTTATACTATTTAAGGGGAAGGGGATACGAGGGAAGGGTTCAAGCTTTGGAGATACGAGCAAATGAGGAGGGCATAGCTTGAAACCGCGAGATGAGGCACGGATATTGAAAGTCCCTGCTAACTGTGACACCCCTTTGCTCAGTGGGATTTGATTTGATTTGCTTTGCTTTGCTTTGCTTTCATCACTACTATAAACAAAAGTCTGTTCCCCAATAAGTAAGCAAATACAATACTGAACAATGATTGCCAGTTTTGAACAACTAGCTGGCCAGAGTGGACAATGATTAGAGCTATATGTATATATATACATACGAAATAATGCGAAGGCCACAACAGAAACACTTACTGAACTGAAGCGATTTCTTCTTGGTTTTGCATGACCTAATTAAAGAAAGGGCATACAAACAATATGTGATCATCAGGGCGGGGCTCAGTTGCACAACCTACCCATTAAAAATATGGAGACTTCAACTTTGTTTTACACTAGCATTTGAAGACAGACAAGTCCATCCACTTCTCTGAAGTTGAAACAGAAAAAAATTATACATATATATATATATATAAGCACCACCATAGACAGATATTGCAAAACTACATGATTTCATTGCATAAGATTTCGTAAGCACTAACCTCCAAGCACCACCAAAGTCGGATAACTCTTCTGAGTTCTGTCATCAAGTCTTTAGAGGTGTCAAACAGATGTTCCGGTCCAACCTGGTTCGTTTTAAAACCATTGATGGCCCAATAGTCAATGCTTAGCCCAGCACGGTATGTGATCGTGCCGTGCTATGCTTATGGTCGTGCTGGTGCCCGTTCGTGCTATGTTGTTCTGAGTCCGCTCTTCAAATGGGCTGTTCTCATGCAGTCTGGCCTGGCCAATTTTACAAAATTCTGGTCATTTTGGGACCCTTCTTTGTTCTTTTCTTTTTTTTCACAAAACCTAGCTAGGAGCCGTGGCCCATCTTGGCTGGTACTGAGCCCAGTCCAATTTCATAAGCCCAATACATGGGCTCTGCTATTACTTCCTTTCCATCAGTTAAGCTGGTGATATCCCAGAAATGGCAGTAATTCGCTTTCCTTTTTTGTTTAGGAAAAAATTTAAAAAAACGAACAAACAAACAAATAAATAAGACCTTAGGAACAACAAGAAGAAAAAGCAAAGGAACCTTGGCTAGTTTGCCACTCTATGTCGGTTATGCCCAGGAGACACCAGCAAGATCCAAACTCGAGTCGTTCAGATATTCCATTTCGTTCTCATGTGGCTCCAAGAGTAACATATACATATTACTCTTCACTTCATGGTAATATCACATTGCTCTCACTCGCATTTCACTTACAATTTCTTAAGCATACTTGATGCCTTCCCCAATGCTACTACATATGCGGGATTGGCTATTTTTTTTTTTTTGGATCTAGAGAAGGCCGAAACGTGGACGTTTTTGTATACACTAATATGAGACAATGAGGTGTAAATGAATTTTTGAATAAACCCCAATGTGATTAATAAAGAAAGATACATGAAATTCTTTTCTCAAGGAAAAAAAAAACTGAAAAAGAGAAGTCTCTTTGAAGAAAGATATCCTTTTTCTTTTTTTTTTTGGTAGATATTTGACTTATAGTTGAGATTCAGTATATAAAGTTGCTGTGCTAAGTATTATTAGTTTGAAAATAAGTATCAAAAGAATGAAAGTACTATTTTTGCAATAATTATTAATCAACCCCGAAGATCTTTTGGCATATATGTACAACTAAAGACCTTGTTTATAAAGTCTCTTTCATATCCATTTTACTCCGAGTCATCTGACCAATATATGTATATACGTGTGTGTATAGATAATATTTTACTTGAAGTACCCCCGCTTCATAGCTTAACAATGTGGGTGTTGAGTGTTTCTCACCAACCTCTCTCTCTCTCTCTTTCTCTCTCTCTCGGGATACAAAAGAGTTGAAATGAGAATAGATAATGTTCTTCCACATTTATCGCAAGTCCTTGTCAAACAGATATTTGCACCTTTTTCAGTCATTTTTTCTCCATTGGAACAAATTCCCGTCAAAGCAAGTAATCTTCATGAAAACAACTCTTAAGTTGCCCCTACATATAAAGACAAAAGCTTTTCTTTCCGATGTACTTAAAAAACTCAAAAAACATCCAAACGAGACGCAAAAGATCCCCATAAGTCTCCTCATAACCAAACTAAGATCACATCCTCCAAAATTTCCCCCGAGCCTGCTTTTCTACAAGCAAAGTCTGCCCTAGTTTAAAGCCATATAGAGGACTTGGACTTGAAAAAACTGACACAGCAACAGTCGTATAATCCTCTTAGAGGGCGCTTAAGGCATATGCGGCTGCCGGATCGAAACCACATCAGCCCGAGCCCACCAACAACAGGTGAGCTATATAGCTGCGTAAGATCGATCAAGTAACACTTGACCGACAGCCACGCTTGCCTTTAGCCTTTTCCAATCCTCTTACGAGGCTCACCTGCACAACATTTCAGGACCAATGCCTCAGAACTATGTCCCCACCTGCAAATTTGTTGGGTAAAAATAATTCCTGCAAAAAACAGACCATGTTTTGGCCCCTGAAATCTTGTGGCTAGAAAGACCCTTTGCCTGAGACTAGTCCAGGTGAGTAGGGACAGAACAGAGGACGAGCTGAAAAGACTAGGGGCCACATAGTAGTTTTGTTTAACCTAGCTAGGCAAGAGCTCAAGAAGATCATAATGAAGACTATAGATTCCACTCATAAAAATCCAAAGACCATAGTTTCCCATCAAAACATAACCAAAATATATATTTTTACAGGCTGATCATCCCACAGGCAAGGTATTCACAAATTCCAAATCTACCCTCACCGTGTTTGCTTACTAGAAGAACATAAAATAAACTACCACTTCAATCAAAACCCAATCAGTCTACTTTTAGTTCTATCTCTTGAGCAAGCTCCAAAAAAACTGAGCAACCACCCAACTTCCTTACCCCTTTCTTATACCCTTTTCAGCTATGAAACCCCCAAAAGACTAAAAAGAAAAGAAAAGAAAAGAAAAGAAAAGAAAAAACAAAAATAAATCAAACTTCACAATTAAGATTTGAACTCCGAATCCAAGCTCACAATTATCCCTTCACTCTCTAAACATGACAGAGGAAGCTTGGTTCTAGGATTCATCTTCTTCACTTCGTCACTTGAATATATGAAGATCTTCCTGACCATCTCACAAAATTCCCTGCAACAAGAATTTTAAACAATAATAGAAATAAAATAAGAAATTTAGTGCCAATCAAAGGATATTGAGTGGGCCAAAATTTTCAAGGTACTCACTGCCATGGATCATCACCCACGAGCATGATATCCCCCTCATTGTCAGTATAAATAACTTCCCATTTGTTTCGAGGGTGAAGCTCCCCTTTAATCTCAAACATTTTCTCCAGCTCATCAATGAGTGAACTATACCCGTCCAATGCAGTCAAGTCAACAGCACGACCAACAGCAACCCCTTGCATTTGAACCTTCTCAAACAACCAACAAATTTTTCTTTATAAATTAATGGACCATAATACATTTGAGGTATAGCCATCAGAGAGTTTGTTTTTCACCTTCGTACGAGTTCTTGTGGAAGTAGTGGAAGCCTGCTTAATCTGTGTTTCTTTCGGTAATGCCTCTGCTTGAATTTGCTTCTGTTCCTTTGAAGACTTCAAATTGTCTGCACTTTGAACCCTATCAGCATCTGACACCAAAACTGGGGTGGGACTTTTGGCACCACTAGACATCGCACTCAGACTTGCTGATTCCTTCTCTGGACGAGCAAGGCTGCTGTTGTTTGCCAAATTAATCCCAAATAACCGACAACCAGTAAAAGTCTCACATATTTTCCCCTTCTCCACCTGCTCAAGTGTTACACTACTGCCCGGCCTTGATGAGACATGAGCGGTATAATCAGAAAGAATAGAATGAGCTGCTGCATTTTTGTTGTCTCCTACTGAGTCTCGAAACAGATTTAGAGAAACATTCCCAAGTGGAGGAGGAAAGATTCCATCTGCCCAGGGCCTTGAGCTACAGCAGCTGCTGCTACTAATGAGATTGCTATTAAGGTCTTTCTGCTTTGGAGGCCAGACTGCTTGGCTTTCATTGCTTTGCCCATCAGTCGTACTACCTAAGTGGCTGAATTCAAGGGATGTTGCCGATCCAGGAAACCAGAAAGCAGAAGCTGCTGAACTGGTAGTATTTTCTGCATTATGCAAACAGAAAAATCTTCAAACGCGACCTTGCTTCACTTAAAATACCTATTCAACAGTTTTATAATCATACCAGCAACTGGAAGATCAATAGATCGAAGCCTCTTGCTCTTCATTGTTGGTGGAGAAAGGTTTAAGGCAGCAGAAGCTACAAAAGGTTCTATCTCCCATGGTGACACCTTCTCTGGCCTTTGTATGGTTGCAGGTTCATCCCATTGGATCTAAAAGAGGGGATACAATTGCGGGAAAAAAGTATCAAAACGAGGCAATAAATAAGTTAATAATCAAATATATTAATCAAAACTACTTTCCACCTTTAATGACCGCCATTTAGAATCGAGCCACTGTGGCGAAATATCCCCAACCCCAACTATAGTGCCTGTGAACCTGATCAAAAGAAAATTCAGGAATTTTGGATCAAGAAGCAAACTCTTCCCAGAAATCTCTCTCCAGAACATAAGAGGAAAATTACAGTTACCTTCTCTCAGGAGAATCGTCTCCTTCAAATCTCATCTTGAACCGCTTGCCAACTGAGAACCCATTTTTAACAGCCTCTAGATATTTGTTCAACCCAATGATAAATTGGCTTGTCCTGGTCAATAGCATGGATCATAAGAAAAGCAATGCCAAAATATATTAGAGGACAACTTGACATCCATGAAGAACAAACTAATAGAAAACATCTACGCGATTAAACCTTGGCTTGTAGTACACAACAAAAAGGGTTTGTGTAGTAATGGCATGAGATGCAGTGGCAAGCACTCCAAGGTGCATGCTCTGGCTGGATATCACCGATGGAGGCATAGGGCTCTGTTGCCGAGTATGCCGCCGAACCCCAACTCGCAGTTCCCCATTATCACCTCTGTATAACACGTGATCATTAATTTGAAGGGCAAAAAAACTAGCTACCGCAATAAATTTACTCTAAAACAGCCTTCCTAACAGTAAAAGAAAGCAAAAAAGAATCCAGCACCAAGTACCTCAGGAAAACAAAAGCATCCCCGGCAATTAATCTCTTGGAAGTCACAAACGTACTCCAGCCTGTTGTAAGCAAATGTCTCCGGGGTTGACCTGAACATTACCAGTTCATGCAAAGAAACAGAAAAATACAGATTCACTTCTCAATTTGGTTTCTATACCTGAATCAAACAAACTGCACGAGTGCACAAAGCAAATGGCACGAAGGTGGAATTTACCTCTGAATATATGCTTAAATCGCCACTCATACCCATGAAGATCTTTGGCAAGCAAATCCTGAGTCGGGGTTGATTGGGTCATATCCTTAAGGATACGAAAGAGCACTTCATATGTGAGAAGATATAGAACACTAAACACAATTTGACATAATAAAGTGTTTACCCTGTTTGGTTGACTCATAATGTAGGAAACAGGCCGAAACCTTTTAATTTTTGATTATCAGCTAATTCATTCTTGGGAGCTCATTGATTAGAACCATTATAACAGCTCTTACTACAACCAACTTTCCATTACATTGGGCAAATTTTACAATTGTCGGAAACTGAAACAACGTAAGTTTATTTTCTTTTATTTTCATCAGCCTGCTCACTGACTAAACAGGGAGTAATGAAAATGAGACAAATTACCAATTGAGGCAGGCATTCATTGGCGTGCTTCCGAAGAACAGAGAACCCTCCGTGGGTGCTTGTATCAGATGCAGTTAAAATCTTGCAAAACGAATGAACGGCCCGTTTTGGTGCCTCAGGAGGGCATGGATCGGGACTTGTAGGTTCAGTTTGCTATTAGCATCACCATAAAACATGCACAAAAATTATATACTTTATAAACCCAATTCTCCCAATATAAGAAACCATAAAAAGAAATGATAATTATAATAATTACAGCACTAATTTCTTACATCTGTTTCTGGGTATAAGGTGATCTGTGCATAGACTTCATCTGTTTCTGGTTCTGCCTATTAGTTCAATCAGGGTAAATGCCAAATAAAAGAAAGCTATTCATAAACTCAAAAAAGAAAGCAGAGATAATTTCAAAAACCCAGATCAGAATTCAGAAATGGACTACCATTAAATGTATGTTCACAACGCGACATAGGATCTTAGACGGAAGATTAAACTGTGGAATTTGTTGATGAAGTTCTTGATTTGTTGATGCCTCTAACTGCAACCGCAATAGTTAATCACACAAATCAGAACGAAGCTCCAGATGGAAAATGAAGAGTCACACAGAGAGAGGCAAAGTGACGAGAGAGTTGCATACTTGTTCCATGTGACCTTGAGGGAAGTAGAAGACTTTCTCTCCAGGCCGAGGTACATCAACCAGAGGGCCTGCACACGCCTTCCATAGCTCCGTATAGAGATCATTTCCCAAACCTATGCATGAAAAATTTTCAAAAACAAAAAAGTGGTAGAAAGAGATGAAAAATTATTAGCTTCGGACCTTTTTGTTCTCCGTTTGGTTGCCGAGAAAGTGAAGGAAAACAAAAGACGAGAAGAGTTGAACACTTAGTTGCCAGACGGAACAATAGAGTACGTAAAAACACAATTTCTCTTTCGCTTTCCACTTGCCTCAACTTTCTCAGTAACCAAACAGAAGATTTAAGCACATCATTTAAAAGAGAAAACACTAAAATTCCCCGAAACAACACAAATCGACCGTTTCCGCACCTGTTTCATGGCGTTCCCCTGGGTGAGTATCTCTGAGACTTTCATCATGCGCCATTAAAGCAGGTGAACAAAAGCTCCCAATATGGAGAGAACTCAGAGAAGAGAGAGGAAAAACAAATTACCACAGCTTCAGAAACCTCTTCACGCTCTTCAACCTATCCCATTTGTCATCATCTTCATCTTCATCAATCCAAAAAAGCGATGTGAAAGCCGTTTTCAATTCCCCTGAAAAAATTAACACACCTTTTTGATTGCTGTATATATACACACTTCGTAACAGTCTCTCTAATGTAACTGACTCCAATCGATTATCTCCTCTCTCTCTCTCTCTTATCAGTTACAAAACCGCTCTAGCTTTGTCTTCTCAGGTCCAAATCCGCCTTTTTGTAGCCCAATACTGCTTTTCCCGAATCGACGTTACCAAATCCCCAATACTGCAATCCAAGCGTCGTCTTACACCCCTCACTCTCTCCCTGTATAGCGTTTGTCCCTCTCTCGAGTTTCTCTCTCTATATAGGCATTTCTGCCTCTCTCTATATAGTGCTGCCTGTCTCTCTGTCTCACTTTCTCTCTCTATATAGGCGTTTGCCTCTCCCCCTAAAGTAGAGTTTAACCGTGGTTGTGTTTGATTGGGAAGTAGGGTTTGTCCGTACGCGTCTGAATGGGAGCCGTCGATAACGGCGGCGGGGCGTTAATGAGTGAGCCACAATGCGCCGGCCGGTTAACGGCCCAAGGGGAAGTGTAGTGATTATGGTTTGACAGGAACCGTTAAAGTTGACGAGGTTATAACGGCGTAATTGCCGTCTCTCTCTTTGTCTGCACTGTGGCAGGCAAGCCTCTGTTGGCTCCGAGTAAACCCGGCAAAAAACAATATTTTCCAGTGAATTTTGCATTTTTTCGGTTTACGGGATTTTTTTTGTGGTGGGGTTGCTTTCATGACCTTGGAGATGGACATAATTACACAAGTTGCCAGAGTCGTTGGGGCCCACCTGTTCACTCCTTATACTGATGTGTTCGTTTCCAATGTACTTAGTCCAACGCGCCGCTGTTGCCGCGAGTATCCCACCGGTCGAACTATGAAAGATTTGTTGGATCGTAAAAATGCAAGAAAATTTCGAAGTCTGCATATTAAGTCTTCTAATTTTGTAAAATAAATATTTAATCAATCAAAATAATTGGCTAATAGTGGCAGATTACTCCTTTATGCTTGCATTAAACCTCAACAAATAATACTTTTTAATTTTAAACTAAGTAATTGAAAATAAGATAATTAAAAAGAAAAACTAACATTTTATATATTACAGAAATTTTTTATTGTAAGTTTTTCCTAATTAACTTTGTAACACTTTTCTTATATATTTTTTATTGCGAAATCTCTTGGTAATTGTCAAGTAGTAGCCTATAACGGCTCTTAAGAAATCTTCTTTTCTCTGAACTTGACACCAATTTTTAATATTTTTTAGGTGGCGCATAATAAATAGTCCATTTATATTAGTAACTATCTTTATTCTTCTAAGTAAAATAATTTTGTGAAGCATTCAGGCGTGCCATCTTCAGAATGAAAGATCCTTCCTTCAGGTGATTAAACTTTCCAATAAATTCAATACCCCTGTTGCTGGAATTGGGTTAATTGATGGACATTTCCAAGTCCAAAAGTACAAATTGATATGGTAAAAGTAAGAAAATTGCTTCTCCTCCCTCCCCTAACATGATTGTTTTCTATTATAATTACTTTTATACCCTTTTTATTTTTTTAAAATTACAACTCATAAACCACCGCACCTGTTTTTTTTTTTTAATTTTGTTTAACTTTGTTTATTTTTTTAATCAGTTTTGTTCATTATTTTTTTTTATCAATATTCTTTTATTTTTTTTTGTTTTATTTAATTTTTTATACATGTTAAAACATCTTCCTACTTTTAAATTATCCTCAAACCCTTGAAACATGACAGCACATTCTCTTTCCTTTAAATTATTCTCCCAACCCAACATCAAAAATTGTTTCTTCCCCCTCCCCTGACACCGCCCCCCTCCCCTGACACGATTGTTTTTTATTATAATTACTTTTATACCATTTTCATTCTTTTAAAATTACAACTCATGAACCACCGCACCTGTTTTTTTATTTTTTATTTTGTTTAATTTTGTTTATTTTTTTAATCAATTTTGTTCATTATTTTTTTATCAATATTCTTTTTTTTTAATTTAATTTTTGATACATGTTAAAACCTCTCCCTACTTTTAAATTACCCTCAAACCCTTAAAATATGTCAGCACATTCTCCTTCCTTTAAATTACTCTCCCAACCCGACAGCCCACTTGCTTTTTTTTTTTTTTCAGTTTTGTTTAATTTTTATTTAATTTTGTTAGTTTTTTTATTATTTTTTAATCAGTTTTGTTTATTGCTTTTTCATCAATTTTTTTATTTTATTTAATTTTTGACACATATCAGAACCTTCTCCTCCTTTTAAATTACCCCCCAACCCTTAACACATGTCAGAACCTCCCCTTTCTTGAACATGGCTAAATTAATATTGGCCTAAGAGACTTTTCATTTAAAAAAAAGTATTTGTTTGCAAGCTATTACTGCGTTTGCTTATTAATTGTTAGTATTTTTATTATTTTCATATATATACTTTTTATTTTGATCTATATTTTTATACTTTTTAAAATTTTTACAAATAATGTCTTTCAAAATTTACAACTAATAAATAAACAAAAGATTACAAATATATAATAAAAAAAAAACATTTTATCCAAAAAAAATAAAACTGATAAAGAAAATAAAATTGATAAAAAAATAAAAAAAAACTGATGAAAAAAACAAAAAAAAAAAAAAAAAAAAAAAACAAAATTTTAAAAAAAAACAAAATTGAAAAAAAAATAAATAAATCAAGGTGATTAAGGGCATAATAGTAATTTCAAAGAGAATTTTGAGATAGAGCCGGACGGGAGTTGCATAAGAAGGGGTGAGAAAATCAGCTCTCTAAAACTAACCTACTATGAGAGTGGTTTCTCATTATCATGCCATGTGTGCTTTATAGTACCAAACATTTGTTATCTTTTGTATATATTAAAAAGGATGGCATACAAATAGGATATTCCACGCTTCTTTTGTAACACCCTAAAATTTTGTGATGATTTTAAAATTATTTATTGCTAAACCCATGATAATATTATTAAGATAAATATTTGAATTAGTGAATGTTTTTAGGGAGTGCGTTGACTTTTTCGGCATTAATATAAATTATGGTATAAAGTGGGTGAAGAAATGAGGATATACGGCTAAGTCTTGCAATAATTAGAGTGAGTAATAATTAGTGAGAAGTGAGGTGTCATGGCAGAAACCTCCTTCTATCTACTTTCTCCACATGTGGGATCCAAGTGGCAGAGTAAAATTGTGGTATCAAGAGTTAGGCTTCACCTTCATTCACCATAACAGGATGTGTCATCTCTCACCAGGTGAAGGCAACAAATGGCCCTTTATGTAACAATTACACCTTTCTTCATGCAAAGCCAACAAGTGTGGTGTCAACTTATCAAGTTTCTTCCCATATTATGACAACAGGTGGGGGATACGATGATAGGGCCTAAGGCCATTCGAGTGCTTATATAAGAAGGCCATTCGGCCATTGGTTTTTCATGCAATGCACTAACCAAAGCAAGAGCATAAAAAAAAGAGGGGTGCCGAATGGCTGCCAAGAGAAAGAGAGGGAAGAAAAGGGAAGAAAGAAAATAAGGAAGGAAAAAAAAATAGAGGGAAAGGAAAAGGAAATTGTGAAAAAATTTTATTACTTTGATTTTAGTTTATATAAAATTATTTGGAGAGTTGTGGTGATCTCATCAAAACTGATAGAAATCACTTGAGGTAACTGGGTTGTATACAAGATGTTTCTTTTCAAATATCTTTGTAAAGAGTTTATTCCTACTATTCCTGAATTGTATTCTTGTTGAATATTCGTACTCGTTGTTTAATTCCATGTTTATATTTAGTGTTCGATCCATTAAATTCCTTCCAGCACATTTTTGATTATCATGTTCGTTGATTTATTCATTGATAACATTATATTTTTAAAAATTGTTAGGTTATGTTTTTGGCTGATGTGCTGTGAAACTAATTAGTACATGTACAAACATACCCGTTGTCCTATTGTTTGGAAAATGGTTATGAAATAATGACCCTATGAGGTATTGGTTATGGAATTTGGAATTGTTATGTGGCACGAGTGATGTTTGGCAAGGTACTGAGAAGGCCCATGTATTAAACCCAATAAAAATGTAAAAATTGATTATTACACAGGGTGAATTTTGGTTGGCTTCTGATAATAATAATTATTATTATTTTAAATTTCATCGGTTGAACTGATTTATTCGTTGAGTTTTATTTTTAAATATCCTGAACCAAGCATCTGTACTCTTGGGTATTGTATACTTCCTAATTAAATTTTATTTTTTAGGTAGAAGCGTATAAGGTGCCAGTGGAGCGTTATTTTGAGTTTATAAAAATTCATATTTATTTTAGAGACATTATTGTTGGGAGTTATTTATCTTGGAGCCTAGGAAGAATTATTATTATTTTTGTGAGTTATTTGAAATTGTAATTTTATTTCAAGAATTAAATTTGGAGCCACTTATAATGGTACATTTAGAGTTGTAGCATGATTAAATCTTATTTGAAATTAGTTATTTTATTTATTAACGGTCCGAAAAAATTCGGGTCGCTACATCCTCCATGGAGTATTGTATTTAGTATTGTATTTTAGTATTACACAGTAATCCGAAGGATATCCCACCTCATCTATATCGGGATCAAAATTTAGGTTAATATTAAACAAAAAAAATTAGGAGTTCTTACTTTTTACCCACTTGACCAACCGGCATGCTTATGAAATGCAAACAAATCCCAAAGTAACCAATTATAAACAGTTATCAATTTCGTACCATATCGATTGGTATTGAGCGATACGTACCGAACTAGTTATGAATCAATATTAATGAAAGTGAGTTTTGTACTGGTTAAGGTACCGACTAATATCGGTTGATACCGGGTAGCACCGATCAATACTAAATTTATTGAATGATACCCAATTTTGTGTAATTTATTTTAAAATAATTTAATTTTAAAATTTTAATTTTATTATATTTTGATGATAATTGTCTTAAAATTTATGTTAAACATATACTAGACAATAACATATCTTTTAAGTATTTTTAAATATATATTTGAGTTCGATACACGTGTTTATATTATATTAAAATAATTTAAATTTGAATAATATTTGTTAGGAATAATGTCAAATTTTATAAGTGAGTATTTTATAAATAAATATATAATATTTACAATAATAAATTTGAGACAATATTTGATATTGTACTAATACTAATACATACCGTATCAATAACAAAAATGATTTGTTGACCGGTACAAAATTAATAATTATGATTATAAATCTTTTTCCATCTATATGTAATAAAAGGAAATGGAGCGTGCTGTACACTACCCACGGAAGAGCGTGGGTTCTACTTTCATCAAGAACCCTTAGTGCCCTGACATGTCCAAATCATTTTAGCGGGACCCAAAGTACACGTCATCGTACTGCCTCATTAAGCGTCGCCACGTGGTCTGGCCATGGCCGTACCCACGTGTCTACAACGCACTAGCCTGGCTTCTTCAATGCGGGACACTCTGTGATCAGTACTATTTTATTTTACTTTTATTTATATGGTTATTTATTTATTTTTGTGGTTTATATGAGCTTTTTTATCAAATTTTTTAAATTTTTTTATGAAACCAATCTCCAAATAATCCGTTAAACATTAATTAACATTAATTTTGTGAACTTTTTAATTAACATTAATTTCTACTAATTTATGGTCACTTTATTATTTATGAATGACTTAAAAAAAAAAAGAGAGAAAGGTTTTGACATTCTAGACAACATACTAATTGTTTGCATCAAATAAGTTATATAAAAAAAATCATCTAGCTATGGTTGAATTAATTTTTTTTTCTTTTCCTTTTTCTTTATTTTTTTTATTTAATTATTTTCCCATCTTCTCGTCCTTTCCTTTATCTCTATCTGTTTTCAAGTTGTTGGCTTAAAATATTTGCCTGACCGAGTCATGTTCTCAATCTCATAACAATCTTTTCTTTTTCTTTTTTGTTATTTCCCTGATCGCCCGTGATAAACTTTGGGAGGATGGTTACTTTGACAAAGAAAAGAGGTCATTGGTCATATCCTTAAGAGTCTTGATTAGACCTCGGCGTACCCGGCGTACTAAGGTACAAAGATTTTTGTTCTTGTCTATATTCGAGTTTTTTGGAGTTTCAGCACCATTGAACATGTAAGGCATGTGATTATGTTAGAAAAATTGGGAAGAAAATGAATAAGCATTTGTTAAAATAATTTATTTTTTTGTTTAATTACTTAAAAAAAATAAATATGTATAGATCATTTTGTTTCTTTATTTTATTTTTTTTTTCCTTGATAAAATTTAAAATGCAAACATTGCGTAAATAACTAGTTGAGTAATGAGGATTCCACATATCATCAACACATATAAATGTCGTACATTTTAGCACAACTTTGAACATAATGGCCCATAATGAGATAGAAGAAGTGAACACTAGCCAAACATTTATTTGATTACCTAACCTTGCATTACATTTTATTGGGTGTATAAAGCTCTAGATTAGTCCAAATGGATGTGATGTTGATCCTTTGATAGAAACCCAATTCACTATACTGGACCAAAATATCAAAGCATTTGTCCTTTTTTAGAGAATAAGGTTGCCACCCAAATACAATAAGAGAACACCTATCAAGATAATAAAGAGATTCTTGAGAAATTGATGAATATGCAAATGTCTAAATAAAAAAGAAAAAGTTGAGTTGAAAGCACGGAAGGGTAAAAAAAAGAAAAAAAAAAAAAAAAAAAAAGAGAAGCCAAACAGAGTACTAATGAAACCAAGTGGGTTAAAAATACCCTTATCCTTAAGCTATCTGAAGGCACCTTTTGTCTAGGGAATATTACATTCTTACTCATTTATCTTTGGTAATTACATTTTGATTATTGTAAGTGAAGGAAAAAGAATTAAAGCAATGTTTGGTTATTGTTAAGTATTTTCAAAGTGTAATGAGGACCGCTACTTTGAGAGGACCAATCAACGAGCCCAAAATCCTATTATATTCTATATCAGCGCACGGATGAGAATATTTTTAACATTGCATTAAGAAAAACTTAGTGGTGGAGTGGGATCCAGATCATAATCCTAACTATTATTAATTAGTTACCTTATATTAAGCTAATATGTTTCATTAATCTTAGACAAGGAAACAACCAACTTCACATCAATATGCCTAATCTCCTCGCATTATTACACATCTACCCTTCCCTTGCAAACCATCAATGGCACTTAAGAGGGCCATTGGATTGATTATGGTGGGTCATTAGAGGAATGATTAGACTAATCTATGAGTATATAGAATTGATTATTTGCAGGCATCACAAAGTGGATATATAGGTGGACTAAGATCAATGTGGGAAATGAATCAATGATAGAGTGCATCATTATTATGCATCTTGTGTAGATTAACTTTTCTTTAACCCCAGCTTAGAGAATAATCAAAAGGTAAAGGGGAGGGCCAGTTTCAAGAACCAACTCTTTTTTTGCTGCAAAAGAGGATTTGATTCCTATATATTTTGCGTCTTTTTAACGTTAAGCAACTGCTTGGACTACTTTTTTTTCCTTCACAAAATTATGTTCATTTTATGCCACATTTGGTTTTCGAACAAGAAAACAATAAATAAAGAAATTGCTTAATACGAAGCATTTTCGAACATTTTCTCAAAAAAAAAAAAGGAAAGGTCTTACCGAAATAGAAAACAAAGAAGCTTGTACACCCAAATTACTTCAGGGGTTTTTTTAGAATTATTAACACTAATATATGTCGAATTCACTAATTATAAGACTGAGCATTGGCTAGTGGTTGTTTTCTGTTTAGAATCATGATGTAGTGGAGCAATGTTTTCTAATAAACATATCCATTAGTCTAACTAATACAGCTCTTGAAAAAGGTTATTCTGGTTGACTAGTAGCTAGGATTAAAAATATGGAGAGACTAAGCTTTTCCTAAGTTGTTGTAATCATATACTTCCTGGCAGTTGCAATGTATTTTCTTGGAAAATTGACATGAGAAAGTCATTTATAATATCTTTGAATTTGGATAATAATAGCTTGATTAGGTGGTAATATTTATTTAGTGCTGTTGGTATGGGACATGGACATGGAAAAGGACGACAGACCAATCATATTAAGTCATGTGAATTTTTTTTCCTCCCAAACCAGTGTGCTAACATTATATTGAAAAATCCAAAAAATTTCAGACCCTTATATAGTTTATGGAACTAATGGCTATAATTTAAGCTTAAAAATGACTCTTGCCCCTCCCTAAGGGTTAAGTATTCAAATTCTACTAATCACTCCAAAATAAAATAATTAAATATGTTGAACGGATCTCATCAAAAGATCGTATCCACCCGATCGGCAGATTTCAATTGGATTACAAGATACTTTTTTCTTCTCTAATTGCCAAAAATTTATGTATTTGGATGACAATCTTATGAAAGTTCCAAAGAAGATGCCTCCTTTTGTCCTAATCACTGCACTAACCCAAGTGTTTCTTTTGATTCTATTCCTCTCTCAAATTACTCATTTTTATTTGTATATGTAGAATTTTGGTATCTTGACAGAATCTTCTGAATTCCTTCCCATTGCTTTGGGTCCTTCAAAAACTAACCTTTCTCATTGGGCCATGGTGAAGTTAATAAAGGGATGAGAGAGAGAGAGAGACAGAGAGAGAAAAGTTGACCTCTATGTGCCCTCCTGTAGCAACATAATATAATGAAAAATCCATGATTGGTGGGACTAGACCAATCTGGTTTGTGTTTCTTGGCTGCCCTGGCACCCCACACACTACTAAGGATTAGCCACTCCAAGTTCTTTATCTTTCTGCCCACATAGGTTTTAGTGTATTTGATGTAGGGTAACCCCATGCACAATTATTAAAGAATAAGCAATTGGGATTAGTTTATTTCATCTGGGTACCCGAGGAAACTTAAAAGAAAATGAGCTTTGAGATTAAATTTCATGTCAAAACATGTGTAAGACAATCATGGGCATTAGATCATATATATGAGGTTTCAATGGAGTGGAGTCCCTCACTTTATTTGAGTCCATGTAAGCAACTTTGTCTTTGCTATGTCAATTTCAATTAAGAAAGACACTACAATTAAATTAAGACCCCCAACTCTGGCCATCCAATTAGGGTTCTTCACAACTCCATTATTTCTTTGTATTTTCATTGTAATATTTCTAGTGGTTTCATTTTATTAGTGTTTTATTAAAAATGAGGACCGACATCAACATAGGACAAATTTTTTGGTAATGGTCTAAGAGTCGAAACCTATAACTTTATGCTTGTCTGGATTAGATTATTTAAGTTTCTCATTTTTATTAGTTTTTTCAATTAAAATTTATTTTTATATCATTTTGTGAGATTATAGGTTTTAGTTTTGACTTTTAACCAAAAACTCAAAAAATTCATAAAAAGGCATAAACTATACATAAATCAACCAGCTTATAAGCTGATAAAAAAGACCATTAGGGTTTCCAAAATAGAGGGAAAATTATGCACTTGACGAAAGAGCAACCAACTAGCTAGAGAAGCTTTATGCGAGTTGAGGTTTTTACCTCTTATCATAATATGTTTTATGACAAAAAAAAATATGGGAGGACGAATAGGTTATATAGGTCTGGTATCGTGCAACTTGTATTCTTCTATCCATGGAAGAGTGGTTGAGTGGGATTTTGGTCCCCTACCCCTTACCAATAATGACCTACTTTTGACCTCCTTTGACACTTCCTAGACCGTTGGATCCATTTTTTCAAACTAAAAATCTTGGGATCGATTGGGCCTCCAATTTCTTCCACTTTTTCCTTAAAAAAAAAGAAAAGAAACTCTTTTTGTTATTCTTTTTTAGCAAATAAGATTCAACTGATGTCAACTTTTGTATAAGTAGGAAGAAAAGGACCTTAAAACTCCTTTTTTGTGGAAGTCACCCCCCATTACTATACATGCACTCATGGTGGGTCCTAATCGAGCATTAGTTCTCTTGTTTATAGTCCAGTGACTTCCTATTAGTTTGCTTTGTTTTTTAGGACCATTTGGTGAACATGGTCATCTCTCTCTCTCTCTCTCTCTCAGCTTGAGCCACCCAAATAGTGATAGAGGTTGAAAAAGAGAACCAAAATAGTGATCAATGTTGAAAGAGAGAGAGAAAGAGAGAGGGGGTAAAGAAACATGGATTTCTTAGCCAATCATGACTCAAACTACAGTAACTACTGTCCTAATGTAATGCACAGTTAAGTCAGATGAAAGAAGGCAAATGATTGGCCAAATTAGGAAAGACTTGCCTCTAAATCCGTCAACAAGCATTTTGTTACATTTTGATTGGTGACTTAAAAGGCCTATTGAACGAGCAACTCAGTGCTGAAAGTAGGTAATTAATCGGATCGAGAAGAGGAAGAAGGCGAAGGAGTTGGCGGGGACCAGAATTAATAGAGAGGTCGTGGGGTCTGTTTACGCATGAGCAACCCAAAAGTTTTAATGGAATATCTTGCCAATTTTGCAAAATTAAGGACTTGCATACCATAAAATGTTTAAGGAGATGTAAATTAAGTGTAATGACTAATGAGTTGTTTTGTTATTTAAACGATCCATTATATCAATTTGTCGTTAACAATAGAAACAAGAAAGATAATACAAAGTTAAGGACTTAGATAGTTATAAAATTCAAATCAGTCCAAATCTTGTAAAATGGCATGTAGGGCTAATATTGCTTAAAGTAATTAAAATGGGTGCTCATCCTTGGATTTAATCAAGAAGATTGGGCTAATGAGAGGCTCTTTTTTTCTTTTATTTTTTTATTTTTTATTTTTTAAACCTATTGTCTTAATGGGGTTTAGGGATGATTAATGAACACTTGGTTCAAGATTGATGATTGATGGCTTACACATGCATGTCATTAGCATGATGTTAGCCTGGGATTTGCACGCTTGTAAAAAGCGCAAACCCCGTTTGTTTAAACTATTTTTGTTGCTTTATTAATGCTTTGTGGAAAATAAGATTTATTAGCTAAAATCAATGTCTTATATTACTTTATGCATGTATAAAAATTCTCAAAGTATGCCACTTGCTACTAGTCCTTTTTGGCTGAAAATTTGCCACTTGTCAATCAAATAGGGGCCTCAAATCTTCTGTGTTTCGCCTGGCATATACCTTTGATTATATTATCTTGCTTCCATAAGCTACTATTCAAACAGAATTGTTATGAAAGGGTATGAAATACATTTTGAAATTTTCAAAAAAATGTTTCTAATACTTTTGAAATATTATATGAAATATATTTAAAAACTTGAAGTATTAATTATTATACATTTTTGTGCTTAAGTTTCAATTAAGTATCTATTGAATTATTTATATAGATTTTCACTAAATTTTTCAGAAATTTCCACTAAGATTCTTTAATTTTGCAAAATTGTCTTACCAAAATTCATGTTAAGATTCCTAATTGATTCTTAACTATTTCACTCTTTGTTTCCCTTATATTTTTTTTTTGTAGCGTTTTTTATTGTATTTTTTCTTTTTTTGTTCTGCATCCTATTTTGATTACTATACAAATAAAAAAGATTATATATAATTGTTGTGAAAGTGTGTGGTTTAATTAGAATTATTCACTTTAAAGTAAAATATATGACTCTTCATTACAAAGTATATCATTCTAGTGGACTTTTTTGTATAATTCTATAAGAAGAGAATTTTCTCACATCTCATTCTCTAAAAAAAAAAAATGTTTAAACTTGGAAGCATAAATCGCGTACAAAGAAGGCCCATATGTGTTAACTCTGGGCCTTCAAGGTTGGTCTCCCTGGCTCTATCCAGACCTAGAGAGAGAGAGAGAGAGAGAGAGAATCAGTAGGCCTTGAACTGCGTATAGTTAGTTGTGGACTGAAGTGGGCCTTAGCACTAACTAACATATTGAGTCATTTTATGCCCGATGAGACCAAAAATAGAAGGGAAAAAAAATGAAGCTGGGCACTGGTGGCCCGCTTTAAAATAAAAAAAGGAAAGATTAAGATCATCACCAAACATTTTGTTTTTACTTTTGTTAAAATAACATAGGACTATAATGTTATAAATTAATTGTACCTTGTTTTACAAAAGTCCATATCAGTTTAGCAATAGAACCATGTAGCAGGAAAAAAAGAAAAGAAAAGAAAGTGGGTGTCATGTTCTTTCAGCTAGCAAGAAAATGTTGGAACTTGAGTTCCATAGAACACAATGTCTTAAAAACTAAAGCTGAATGTCATATTTCTTAAACCACAAGGCCTAGAAAGCCAACGGTGTAACTAGGATAACCACATGACCTTCCTAGATTGTTTAAGATCTTTGAATTGAAACTTTTTATTTTCTTAATTCATCGATTAGGGGCATTCGAGCCAGCTTGCGCGTTGCTCGACTAATCCCCTTCCTGATCCAATTAATGGCAAGCCATCTACACCAGAACTAACATATTCACAATTGATAAATTCTTTGCGGCCAACTTTTGTGCTTGGTAAAATCGAACTCTTAGATCTCTCAAAGAAGATCAAGAATCCTGGCCAACTGGGCTAATTCAGTGTAAATATCTATGAAGCTGGGTACACTTTAGATGCAGCCCAAACCCAATTGCCCTCATCTTGGAGTGACAAGGGCAACTGTGATCTGTGGCTTGAACTCGGGATTTGCCAAGGCCCAAACTATGGAAAGCAATGACAATGTTTAGTTAGGCTTTTATTATTAGCCTGCTCTAGTACCGGAGATCCCAAAATAGAAATAAGATAAAACCCTGTTTAACTTTTAATGCTGAGAATAACTTTGAAGCAGATGACTCAATTTATTCTTACAGTATTTTTGTACATAAAAGGTCATGGGTGTTTCTATTTAAAATAAAAGAAGCACAAACAATGACATCATCTTAGTTTATCAATTTTTTAAGCTTATGCTTACAGTTCATGAACATAAGATTATGCTTATAGCTGACCCAAACAGTTAAAAAAAAAAATGCTTAGTTTAGTTGAGTTGAATATAAGATATCAGTGAATATATTTAGTTGTCTAACGTAAGTGTAAAGGCTTCATGGACTGTGAATGGATTATGCAAAACGACAATAACTAGAAGAGTAATGTTATATAATAATAATTTTTATACAAAATGTTCTGCCTCTTGTAATTCTATTATTTTATATCAAAATACCCACCACAGTATTTTATAATTTAAAAAATATTATTACCACGTCGTTATGAATAGAGTATCTGTATAGAAATTTTATTTATGTGTATACCATATAACTAACTTGAAGGAGTCACTTATTAGCAGCCTTGTAGTTGTAGGTACATAATCTCTATTTTGCTCATTGATCATGAGACCGCTTCTCTTCAATGATGCATTGTTTTTGGGATGAGTTGATTCCACGTTCAAATCCATGATCTTCTAATGTTGGGTGCATGTGACGAATATCAATGTATTGCCTGCCAAACTAGCCTCTCTCTCTCTCTCTCTCTCTCTCTCTCAGAGACACACAGAGACAGACTTGTAGCTAGGAGTCCCACTAGATGAATGCCTATTGTAGCCTATGCCCACCAACCCTGTATCTTTACACTTGCACGATCCTTTCAACAACAGGATATTATGTACATTGTAAAAAACATTCTTTCTGAAAGCTAGCTAGGAGAATTGCAAATCATGTATTCATCTATATTCAATCCCTTTATTCCACCCCACAAACGAACGAACATAGAATTCCGGTTCATCTACAATCACTAATACATATATATATACATGATATATCTACATGTTTGTGTCTTTCAGGGTAGTGGACCATATTAATAGCTACGTATTGTATTCATGCAGTTTGGAGGTGGGATTTTGAAGACTCCTACGTCCTTTGATTCTCTCACTATAGGTACTGCTCTGTGGCTATATACAGTATATGTATCATTATATATATATATATATATATAACATGAAAAATGCTATTCTTTCAGAATTTTTGTACAAAATTTTGAATCAGAATGATGTGGCAGTGACAATTTTGTAATTAAAATACATCTTGATGGGTTCTTTGTTTTAAAGTGATAGGCCTATAACCCAGCCACATCATTCTGGTTATATATTCTGATTGTATAGCATTACTCATATAACATATATGGTTGCATTCATTATGATTTGTTAATGGTTAAAATGATGATGAGCTCTATATGCCGTTCTTGAAACTCGAGCTTTCGTGAATATTGAGATATTCCAGAAAGTCCCTACATTTTTTTTGACAGAAAAAGACTTGAGTTTTTCCATCACTTGCAGATGTTGTGCAATGCAATGTTTGCCTGTTAGGTACGTTTTTTCCATACATATATTATATCTCCCTATATATATATATGTGTGTTTGTGATGCTTTCCTCTATGTGGTGGGTTTGAATTGCCCTCTGATGCTTTCCTTGATTGTCTTTAGTCCTTTTCATGTTACAATCCCGTGGCGGTTTGTTTCGAAAGCGCTCAAATCATTAAAGAAAACTTGTGCATCTAAGCTTTTACCTAGGAAAAGTTTTGCCTTTAGAAAATGATACTACATGGACTCAAAAGTTCATATATTGACATAAGTTCCATATTAATTTGGAATCATGGTAGTATATAACACTTTAAATACAAGCTTTCAACGATAATGATAGTCAATAATTGGCAGTACTTCAGTAAATTTCTTAGTTTATCTCAGACACTGTGATTCGAATGTCAAAATCATTATTTGCCTTTAATTGTATTGATGTGATTAGATGTACAACAATTTCGTAATTGAAATGAACGTCATTGTTGTAGTTGCCTTTACAGCTTGTTTATGAAAAGGCTATTAGGGCTATTTGGACTTATCACGAAAGCCACCAAATTGACAACTGAAAGTAATATTGTCCTAATTGAAGACAGCAACTTTGATTCATACAAAGAAAGGCAAATACAAACACAAAAACTTCTTGAAAACATTACTATATGGTGGCTACCTGGGAAAACCTCTTTGGGCATGGATACCCTTCAAAATTGGATTACTCCATTTACTTTCAATAATACTGATCAAATGTTGACTAATCCGGCCCCGAAAAGGAAAAATTGGAGGCATGGTTAAAGAAAGATCGAGCTCACTGGGGAACAACATCAGAAAACTGAAAATCAGATCATCTCATGCAAGTCAAATAAAAATTCTGTGTGTCAAATGTAGTGATGGCTTCAGGGGGGAGTAATTGTAATTTTGGCTTACTAAGGCATTGTATATGATAACTTCTTACTTATGGAGAGTTGTAGCATGCCCTTCATCATGTATATGCCTGTATTCCAGGAGAGAGAGAGAGAGAGAGAGAGAGAGCTGATAAACTGAATTATTCTATTTAGCTCAAACCTTATCATGAACAAATATACATATACAGTCATACAAGACATATACAGGATAATTATGACAGGTACAACAAGCAGTAGGTAAGTGTATATGGACCTTTAACTACATAGCTAGCAAGCACATATATAAAGATAGTACCACAAAGTAGTGCAGGAGTCTATCAATCAACCCACGTGGCATCATCACCAGGGAACGTCCCACCACAAGAATTCCAGTACCACACCTCAGCCGAGTAATCACTCACGGTACTCTCAGACCAAGCCTCTCTACCACCCTCCATCAGCTCCGGCAACTCAATTTCACCCCAGAAGTCATCGCCGCTGTCACTGCCCAATGCGCCGGTCTTCTTCTCCATCACCACCGCCTTCGCTGCCAATGCTGCCGCTGCCTGAATATCTCTAGCTGCGCAAGTGGAGGGCCTTGGTAAGATCTCAATCTCGTCGGGAAAGTTGAGTTGCGCTTTACGTCCTTTGAGACAATATGCGGCGACGTCGTATGCACGCGCCGCCATCTCCGGTGCCGGAAATGACCCTAGCCATATTCGAGACTTCTTGCGGGGCTCTCGAATTTCGGACACCCATTTGCCCCACCGCCGCTTTCGGACACCCCGGTAGATTGGGTGCCTTGTGCTGGCGGCTCCTCTTTGGACGTCGGCTTTAGGGCAATTCTCTCCGGTGGCGTCCCACGACGTCTTTAGGTCATCTTCAGTGCACGGTGGTGGTCGCTCCATTACAAAGCAACCACCTTTGGCATGTGCACCTTAAATACTCAATTGCTTCCATGAGAAGTCCCATTAATGGTACAATTACCCTTTTGCCCTTTTCTTGCACTTATTTTTTTTAAAGCGATTAGATAATAACACCTGTTGCCTCTCAAATTTAAGACTCCAGAGTTGTTTAGCCAACTGAGTTATAAGTTATAAGTCATATGATATAAATTATTTTTAAAAAAAAAATATGATTAGACTTAAACTGCTTTTTTAAGCTACTCACCCAAACATATTTTAAAAAAGTCATAAGTATAAGTCATAAGCTATTAAATAAGTTACGTCCAAATATTCTTTTACAGTGAGCACCCATCGAATAGACCAAAAAAAAAATAAAAATCATAGTAGAGATAATACTTTAAAGCACGGGTGCTATCTACTTACTTATTTTTTTTTCCATCAAATTGATATTCATTTTTGAGGCCTTATATAAAAGCGCATGATATATCAATAATTACCTAGTACGAGTCGTGTCTAAGGGAATAAAATCAAGTAGGAAGTATAATCATAATTTTGGACACGAAAAGTTTAAGTTTGAATATCTGTAATAGGCACTTACGTATCATTAAATATCTACCCTGAGCTAAGGGAATGTTACTTTTGTAAATTCTTTTTTTATTTTTTTGGTAACTTAAATTTAATTTAGCAAGTCCAACACAAAATATTTTTCATTAAGCAAAAGAAGAAAAAAAATTCACAATTAATTGGGATAATAAGGATCTAATATAAGCTATTTAACATTCATAATTAATCTCATTACACCCTTTAAGGTATTAATAATCAACTTAAATTATCTAAATAACAAAACTAGTACTTTTTTGTCATTCTCTCTAATAGATCCATCGAAGTTTAGCTTCCAAAAACTGCAATCTCACGGATGCCACTTAATATCCTTTAATGGTCTTGATAGTGCTTTTGCGATGAAGTAGGAACTTAAGCAGTCTAATGACTAAAATAGCATAAATTTTTTTTTTTTTTGGTTTAATAATAAGAGGTGTCCGGGCCAACTTCTAAGAACCTCAACAATTCTCTGCCTAGTTTGATCAAAAAATTAAAGTATTCATAAGAAATAAATCTGTTACGACCAATTTTTGTACTTGACAGAAATTAAACTTTTTGACTTGATCTTACTTTTATATATATATATATATATAATGTATAAATGTTCATGCGATATGCTTACCAAAGCACAAGCTAATGAAATGACTATAATGCCCCTTATACGTAAAATTCGTTGTCAGAGTTTTATGGTCCCATTCGGGTTGGGAGGGTTCACATGTTGATGGTAACACGAGATTTTGATGACCCTTTGGTTTTTTATGAGCCTTTTTGGTAGGAATTCTCACACGATATTTGATGGTCCATACTTGCGTATTCCATTAGAAAGATATATATATATACACACATGTATATATACACATAATTGAAGTTCCATGGCTATAGTGCAAATCTATTACAGACAAAGCCGTTTCTAGCTTTCTGTACAGGGGTTTAATGGAATTGGCTCTTGCCCTATTTCATTTCTGACGTCAGCCATGAATTATGAATGCATGAATCCAAAATAACCAAATATGATCATTTGGTTCACTGTGATACGTACTGAGTTAATTCCATAGTTCTAACATTCTTGAACCTTATAACTTCAAATAAATGGAGGCAAAGATGACATCAGTATACGTATATTCTAGAGAATATAAATAATTAAGTTGTACCAACTTATCAACGAGTAATTGGAATAGGCAGAGGTATAATTATCAAAATGAGAAACGGAAGCGCAAAACGTTTGAAAAACGGAAACGAGAAACATAGCTTAAAAATATAGAAAAAAAATGGAAAGTGGAAACGATTGAGAAACTGTGACAGAACTAGAAATTTTGATGAGGGGGTGCCATCGAAAGCCAACATAAAATTTTTTAATTTTGTCGAGGGGTTAAGATAAAAATTTTAAAATTTTGGAAGCTCAAGTTAAATTTGTTTTAATTTTGTTGGAAACTTTTTGGAATTTGGGAAGGTTAAAAGTACATTTTTTTTAACATTTTGGGGGTTAAGATAAAAATTATTGAATTTTGAAAAGTCTTTGAAAATTTTGTAAAATTTCAGGGGGGCCAAGATACTCTTTCTTATCAAAAATACTGAAAATCTATCGAACTTAAGTGAAATTTTATCAAAGTAGGGGAGCCATGGATGGTTCCGTCTCACCACAAGAATTCTAGTACCACACCTTAGCTGAGTAATCACTAACGATACACTATCTAAGAATGGTTTCATATCTAAAAAAACTTAATTGAAATCTTATTAAAAAGTTTTTACAAAATTCAAAGGAAACTTTTAAAAAATTTATTGGAGACCTTTGAAAAACTTAGTGAAAATTTACATGAATAATTTTATAAATACTTAGTTAGAACTTAAGAAAAAAAATACATTAAAATTAATATTTTAAGTTTCCAAAACATTTTTCCTAAATTTAACAAGAGTTTTCATCAGGTATCTCAAAGTTTCCTAAATATTTCTTAACAGTTTTCAAAATGTTTTCTCAAAATTTTGAAATGAGTTTCGTACTCCTATCAAAAGTGCGTTTCTTCAAAAACGGAGAAACACGCTTCTTCCTCCTCCTAAACGAGATAGGTTATGTTTAAATCTTACTGTGTACCCATTAATCAAAATACTTGCAAATGTTTATCCCACCTATAGCGAAGAGTTTGACCATACGTGACAGAGTGTCTCACTGCCTCCTCCGTAATTATAATTAGGTATCCCTCTCAAATTTTTAAAATCTAATTTTCTTTCCAGTGATGGATTTGCTGTCTAGCACATCTCTTGCCCAATCCACATCGGAGGCAGATGGGAAAGAACACTTTTTATTATGAATGTTTCTCAATTTATCCCCTGATAATTTATAAATATCACTTTTAAATAATTATTTTTCAAAATTTTATTTATTTATTATACATAAACTTATACAAAATTCTTATACCGTGTAATATGATTGAATTTAGACATATTATTTTAAAATAAAACACCTATTTTTAAATGCCATCTTTCTTGGCAGCTAAGGTAGCTAAATCTTCCTGTTTCCCTAGATAACTTTTGATTGGTGAGGGCTTTGGATAAAGCCAACATCAAGCACATTAAAGAAGAAAACATTGCTTTTTTGTCTGTTGCCAGCTGTATCGTTCAACCACACAAGGATATGGACTCGCGCAATACTAGAAAACAAAATCTTTCCATTTATTTCATATTTTTTTATCTAAATTTTGTATTGTTCCAGTTGGAACCCAGGTCATCATTAACCTTTTTTTTTTCTTGACATATAACGAAACGCTGATCTAAAACCATTTACCCCCAATTTTGCATCTATACAACGAAAAGTCTGCCAAGATGAACAACAGTATTTGAAAAAGAAAAATGTTATATATAAATTTATTTTTTCACTCTTAAGACACAAGTAAATCAATCTCACGAGCATTTAAGTGAATCAGTCGATTCAATTACTATATTGTAATTGAGAAAATAAATTAAAAAATTTATTTATGCAGCATTACTCTGTTGATTATCAATTAGAGTGACCGTTATCAAGAATGAAAATATAATCAACTTTCTTTTTCTTTCCTCTTTTTTTTTCTTTTTTCAATTCTTGAGTTCCAACTTTTGTTCACCAGTCTTCCTTTTTCACAATGAGAAAGGCTTCAAATTGTCTCATTTGCTTATTAAAAATATTCTCATTTCAATATGCTCCAAGAACCATAGATTTGGTAGGTGACCACCCTATACATGTAAGTGGTAGGGAAAGAGGTCCTCCAGAAGAAGGTATCTTTCTATATCCCCTTAGATATTTATGGAGATGAAAGCCAACCCATCATTCAATATTGGTCCTGTCAAAGGCGCCCTTTGTGGAAGGACATGTCTACTCTTGTGAGAACATAACTACCCAACTTTTGTGTTTGTTAGGATTTTTTCATCTTTCTTCGAGCTCGTGCTGATCACTGTTTATATAAACAATATAAATGATAACTAGCTACAAGGAGGTATTAGGAGGCATCGAACTTAAAATCACCCCACTCTAAAGGCCAACCAACTACTGAGCTACCTCTCAAGTTTGTTTGGATTCGTTTATTTCATATATTTTCCATTGAGAAGTCAGTAAATGATAGATATATATGCTATGGATATTTTGTATAATAAGTTAATTTGTTATTATTAAAAGAACTTTTACATATGATGTCTATTATGTTGTTTTGTCTTTATTAAGTTTGTGTCATGTAACGAATAAATCTCAATTACTTTGACATAAACATTAGGTTAAATAGTTGTAAAGTCTTTGATATTAAGAAATTTCTAAAACGATGATATGCGCATACCATCTTATCTTTTTTACGCGATAGTGCTTCTTATTATATGATCATAACCCTTAAGTAAGAGTTAAACCTAATTTTCCTGACAATTAGGTTTATATGTCTATCAAGCTTTCAACCTGAGTTGTTTTAATGTGATTATGGTGAGCTTAGTTTTGCATGACCAAACCATTACGTTTTATTATAAATCCTATTATCTTTTTTAATGTTAGTGTTATATTATAATTTTTTGACGCCAAATTAGCATGAAATGGACTGGGCACATGGGCTTACGAATTTCCGAATTGTGTTGAAATAAGAGTATTCTGTCAAAGAACAAGCACATCTAGAGCCCGTCAGCTGAGTGGATTCCTATCTCTGATAAACAGCCCAAGGCCTTTCAGCCAGGTAGATCGGGTTCGGAGAGGCCCATTATTATCACAACCCAATCTTTAAAGGGTTATGATTAACAAGATGTAAGCCGTCTCTTCTCTCTCTCTCTCTCTCTCTCTCTCTCTCTCTCTCTCTCTCTCCTGAAGTTTTATTTTTCAGAACAGCCTGTGCTAGGAGTTAAAAACCATAGTCTTTTATATTCGCTGACTAGGCAAAACAACAAGAGAATTTGAACTATTGACATCCAAGTTTGAGGGTCAAGTTAAGGGTCTAATCCAGTTATTTTTCTAACCTAGCTAGAGGGTTGGTGGTGTTAGAAACTAGTGCTAATCAACTGTGCTCTTGCTTCATTTTGTTTTTCTCCTCAGGTTAGTCGGTAAAAGTTGTTAAAGCTCCTAAAACTGACTTGACCATAGCTCTCTATTATGTGTAGAAGACATTACACCAACTAAATTCTGCCATTTCCGGATCACCAACCAAGTCATACATAATTTTGGAAGAGTTCTGTCTTATCTTTATCACTAGTTTGGTGAACTTAGAGGCAAAGTAGCACGAGCTCCACAGCAGATTCTATGTGTTAGGTTTTTGAAAATGGCAATACATTCTATGTGTTAGGTTGATGTACATAGTTGAAGTCGTTACTTACCAGTTTAAACTTTGAGTTCAATGGTGACTGACACAGATGGATAGACGGGCCGCCTCTAAAATTTAAAAAAAAAAATAATTTGACTCAATTAAAAATAGAATTTGTCCGATTATATTCGATACTTATTTCAAGTGTAAAGTTATCAAATCAATAACTTTAGGTTCCTAATTTTTTTAAGGCCCCTAAGTTTTATAACCTTACTTATTATAGTTATAATTTTGTATAATTTTGATATTTTATTTTTTATAAAAAAGCCTCAATCTAAATAAGAAAAGACTTATAAGAAAATATATATATAAAAAAAAGGCCTACATCAAATGAAAAAAAAATTCTTGATTAACCACTATAATTACATAAACTTTTATCAATACAAAGAAGATCAAAAGTGTAATCTATACAACTCTTTCTCCCCCTATTGTATATATATTTAGAAGTTTAAACTCTTATAACGCACACATACTCTCTCTCTCTCTCTCTCTCCTCTACAAAGATTAAAGTTTTAAATTGAAGAATAAATTATGTACTTTGTTAGTTGAAAAATCAATTTTGTATTATACTGGGTGAATAATTTATCAAAAACTAATTTTTATTGGATGGTTAAATCCATTGTGATTTAGTAAATATTTCTTTGAAAAGAGCTGGAGAAATAAATTAATTAATAATTTTTCATCTAAAAAAATCAAATTTTAAGTAAAAAATTTACACCTAGTATAAAAAATGTAAAAAAAACGTTATTTAAAATTTTTTCTTTAGGACTATTTTCCGTCTCCACTAAAAAAAAAATTTAAGGGTCAATTTAAGGGTCTAATCCAGTTATTTTGCTAACCTAGCTAGAGGGTAGGTGGTGCTAGAAACTAGAGCTAATCAACTGTTCTCTTGCTTCATTTTGTTTTTCTCCTCAGGTTAGTCGGTAAAAGTTGTTAAAGCTCCTAAAACTGACTTGGCTATAGCTCTCTATTATGTGTAGAAGACATCACACCAACTAAATTCTGCCATTTCCGGATCATCAACCAAGTCATACATAATTTTGGAAGAGTTCTGTCTTATCTTTATCACTAGTTTGGTGGACCTAGAGGCAAAGTAGCACGAGCTCCATAGCAGATTCTATGTGTTAGGTTAGTGTACGTAGTTGAAGTCGTTACTTACCGGTTTAAACTTTGAGTTCAAATGGTGACTAACAGAGACGGATAGACGGTTAGTCAAGCCGCGTCAGCCACCTTCACTGAAATTTAAAAAAAAATAATAATTCAACTCAATTAAAAATAGACTTTACTCGATTATACCTAATACTTATTTCAAGTGTAAAGTCATCAAATCGATAGCTTTAGGTCCCTAATTTTTTAAGGCCTCTAAGATATATAACCTTACTTATCATAGTTAAAATTTTGTATAATTTTGACATTTTTTTTAAAAAAAAGCCTCAATCTAAATAAGAAAAGACTTATAAAAAAATAAAATAAAAAGGGCATACATCAAATGAAAAAAAAAATTCCTGATTAACCACTATAATTACATAAACTTTTATCAATACAAAAAAAATCAAAAGTCTAACCTATACAACTCTGTCTCCCCCTATTGTATATATATTTAGAAGTTTAAACCCTTATAACACACACACATACTTACTCTCTCTCTCTCTCTCTCTCTCTCTCCTACAAAGATAAAAGTTTCAAACTGAATAACAAATTAGTAAATCTGACCGATAACGTTATCAAACGAATTGTTGATATATTTTTATATAGATCGATATTTGTTTGATGTTTTTTTGAACAAAGTGTATTTTTTTTTATTGTTTGTGGTTCTACAAGTAGTTGTTACGATAAAACTAAACAGTAAATTATGTACTTTGTTGGTTGAAAAACTAATTTTGTATTATACTAAGTGAATACTTCATCAAAAACTAATTTTTATTAAATGGTTAAATCCATTATGATTTAGTAAATATTTCATTGAAAAGAGAGGGAGAAATACGTTAATTAATAATTTTTCATCTAAAAAAATCAAATTTTAAGTAAAAAATTTACACCTAGTATTAAAAATGTTAAAAAACGTTATTTAAAATTTTCTCTTTAGGAGTATTTTTCGTCTCCACTAAAAAAAATTCTTGAGTCTACCACTAGTGATTAACATGGTATCAGAGCTTTGATTCTAAGAAAACTCGAATTCAATTCTCATGACACGTATATGCTCCACTGTTCGTGCATACTATTCTGTCTCTATTTCTGCATTTATTATGTTACGTCTTGTTTGCACGTGGTTGTTAGAACTCTAACTTAATTGCTTGAGCATAATTGATTTGAGAGAGAGAGAGAGAGAGTAGGAATTGTTATTCAAACTGAAATTCCGTATTACTTGAATTTTAACCTAAATCTTTACCTATGTGATAAATGTATGCAATGCAAAGCAATAAAGTAAAGACACAGGAATTTATCGTGGAAACCCAAACCGGGAAAAAACAACGTCCAGCAGGCCAAGCATTATGTTGAACAGTTTACACACGCACAAACTTACAGCCCTAGTAATTGAACTCCACAATTACTGTTCGAATCCGCACGAACCTCGACTTAAGACTGCATGCTCAACTCCTCGAGTTTCTGCTCCCGTGCTTCAGCTTTAACACCGAATCCCCTCGATATTCTTCGCCTTTAGAATCCTCTAAAGACCGTCTTCTAGTCGTTCTTCAAGTTGCAAAATCAACTAGTGAAAATACTCGCTCTTGTACTCTCAAAACATTAACTTTTCACCCTCTTCACTCTCTTAATCAATTCTGAATATCAGGCCTGAGAGAAAATATCAAAAGTCTCTTCTACCAATTAATTCTCTTGACTCTTATAGCATTCCTAGGATCACCAAGAAGATAAGTTGGAACTACCTCTTGATTGGCTGAAAAAATCTAGCTAAAGAGTCCTAAAAAATTAACTTACTTTGTTGAGAGAATATTTCAATTCGAACAAACTTTTGTCATACCACTCAAGCGGATATAAGGCGGTGTTCGAGCGATGCTCTCTGATATTTGCATTTGCAGAATTTTCACGTACCGCTCGAGAACTTAAATTAACGAAAAATAACGGGAAGAATGCAAAATTGTTGAAGCTGTAGCTGCATATCCATAAACAATCAAACCATGTGAAAAGGCAAGTGGTGAAAAATATATAAATAACATAGTAATTATATCCACAAACAATATCACTTTCTCCACCTCAGATCAACCCCTTAAGTTAACACAAGCAACATAAGTCAACATATTTAATCTCATCTCCCCCCCTTTTTGTCACGAATTGACAAACCAATAATAAACACAAAATAACCAAGTATAAATAGAATCAACACTTATCTAACATCAAGAGATGGTTATGTAAGATATAGACCTAGCTCATCCTAATCACAAAAGCAATATACACGCAGACAATATGAACCATAGTAACTAGTCAAAAGATGACAAATTTTCTGAATGTGTAGTGGTGTTATTGTGAATATCAAACCTTAATCAACCTATCATTCAAATCCAATTAGTGATCTATACAGCTGCACCACATTTGTAAGATAAAGTAATGCATAATCTAGAGAGCACATATGTTGTAACCTATAATTAGGTTGAATTTGAGCTATGCTCCCCCTCAGTATATGACTACTTTTGAAACTTACTACTTTTCTAGCAATCACGTGGTGGCTTTTACGCTATTTGAACATGGTAGTCCTTATTATCGACTTGACACAACTTGCATCATTAAAACCTCTCAGATAGCGACTTTCACACATATTTATAGGTAGCCATTTCCATCATGCACAAGCTTCTCACAATTTTTTATTTTTATTTTTTTTTAATAGAGGGGACCAACACATATTCAGTCATACTGCATATGTTCAAACTAGAAAATGATTTACATTAATCACAAGAAAGGCACATAGAATTGTTTGATCACTCATGTGGACAAACAACCAGTTAAATCAGGCTAATATGTGCAAAAATTTGTACACAAACACATGAAAAGTATCACTTAGATTGGTATACACAAGAATCATATATGACCCAGTGTACAATTTTGTTGTGTAATCAATATAAGTCATGTTTAACCTTACAACACCTACTTAAGTGTATCATCAAAGCAAAATAATTTTATCTTTTAAAACAAACCAAAAATCTTTTTGAAGTTTTGTATATAAAATAATATTCGTAACAAAAAAAAACACACTAAAAAAAAACTCTAGGAAGAACAGAATCACATGTTTAGCTGTTGGGCTTTCAGTGCCGTGTGAACACTTTGACACCTATAGTCAGACCTTCTTATCCATATTTTCTTTATTTGCAGTTTGGTTTGATTTGGTGCTCTCCTAGGTAGTGCCGTAGCATTTTGGTTTAACACCAATCTCTATTTGAATTGTCTTGGTGGTTGAACCCACGTAGACTGTAAGAGTACATTAAAATAATTACTTAAGAAATTATACTCATACATAGGTCGGTAGAATCCATTAACTCTAGTCTTTATATAGTCAACTGGTAGACCATAGAGATTATGGCATTGAGGCCGGATA
Source organism: Euryodendron excelsum (assembly GCA_033060915.1). Classification (NCBI taxonomy): domain Eukaryota; kingdom Viridiplantae; phylum Streptophyta; class Magnoliopsida; order Ericales; family Pentaphylacaceae; genus Euryodendron; species Euryodendron excelsum. Next base: position 80,612,536 of record CM065377.1, on the reverse strand, counting down.
CGACCTCGAATCCCACAATGGTGACAGATGGGTACGGACTCTTATATAGGTAGTGGCCAATTTTGTCTAGTTTTAACCTGTACAGGTTTAAAATTCTAGCGAGTAACATACTTGATTCGTGTTTGACCTTTAGGTTATGATATACCTTGTGGCTTAAGTGTGGAGGCCTTAGCTTAAACTGTCTGAACTGGTTTGACTACATTGCTTGTACCCGCCTCATAGCCAATTCCCCTTTGGTCACCACATATTTTTTTAGCATCAATCATTTGATGGAGTTTTTTTGAACCTACATTCATCTTTTTAAGGCAATCTTGGGTTTTAGCCAACTCAGAGTCAAGTGAAGCAATCTTACAAATAAATAACATTTTCTCATCTAGATATGTATGCAATTCTTTTTCAAGTTCTAAGTTCTTGTTGGTAAAAGTCAGTCTATGTGCCTTGAGTTGACTAATTAATGCAGCAGATTCAACAGCTTCTTAATGAAGCATGTCTCGTTCTTTTTCAACTGTTCTAAATTTAACAGTCATGTCAAGTTTATATTTTTCCAGCTTGAGACAATGCTTTTGCAATTCAAAGTGAGCAAATTTTAGACTTTTTTCTTTTCTACTGGACTCACTCAATGAGTCATCATGAGAGTCATTCGATTTCTCACTTTTATAGTCACCATCAGAATCCAAGGTTTCTACATGATCAGTCAGAGATGCAGTGAATGCAGTGTAGTTACCTTCTTCTTCTTCTTCTTCATCTTCAGACTCATCAGAGTCTGAAGATTCACTCACTTCTTCTCTTGCAGCAAGAACAACAGTTCCTTTCTTTTTCTTTTTATTTGGACACTCATGAGCTATGTGACCAAACTCATGACACTCATAACATTAGATGCCTTGGGTTGATGATATTTTGCCAAACTTTTTATCACTCTTTTGTCCTAATCTAAGTTTGTCCTCACCATTATTCTTCTTATTAAACTTTAAGAATTTTTTAAATTTCTTAACCATTGAGGCCATCTTCTCAAGGTCAAATTTAGGCTCACTATCATCTTGTTCTCCCTTTACATATTGAGCTAGCTTGAGTGCAATACCTTTGTTTCTCTTAGGTGGACGAGTATTCAATTCAAAGGTCTGCAGAGAGCCAACAAGTTCTTCTACCCGTACTGAGTCAACATCCTTGCTCTTTTCAATGGCTGTCACTTTAGCCTGAAATCTCTCAGGCAGTGACCTCAACATCTTCCTAACTATTTTACTTTCCGGGATTCTCTCCCCCAAATTAAAGCTAGTGTTAACTACATCACTTAGTTTGGCATAGAATTCATCGAAAGCTTCAGACTCTTCCATTCTAAGTGTTTCAAAAGTCGTGGTCAATCTTTGGAGTTTAGAGAGCTTCACTCAGGGGTACTTTCATGAGTAATTTCCAAAGTGTTCTATGCAGCCTTTGCAGTCTCACAATTAGAGACTCTCCTAAATTCTTCAGGTGTGAGGGCACTATAGATAGCATTTAAGGTCTTACTATTCCAATTTGAATTAGCATAATCAATAGCATCCCATTGTTCATATGTCTTAGGTGCAGTCACGTTTACAACCGTTATAATGGGTGCTGTATAACCGTGTAACACAGCTAACTAGGCTCTTTCATCAATAGATTTGATGAATGCTCTGATGCGCAATGTGGATAATTTGAACCATCTAACAGGGGTGGTCTAATTGTGGACAATCCTTCCTTAGGCAAATCTATGTAAACAGAAGTCAGGATCACTCACTTAGAAATTTAGAGTAACTCGCTCTGATACCAACTGAAATTTCGTATTACTTGAATTTTAACCTAAATCTTTACCTATGTGATAAATGTATGCAATGCAAAACAATAAAGTAAAGACACAAGAATTTATCGTGAAAACCTAAACCGGAAAAAAATCATGTCCAGCAAGCCAAGCACTATATTGAATAGTTTACACATGCACAAACTTACAGCCCTAGTTACACAATTACTGTTCGAATCTGCATGAACCCTGGTTTAAGACTGCTTGCTCGACTCCTCAAGTTTCTGCTCCCGTGCTTCAACTTTAACACCGAATACCCTCGATGTTCTTCGCATTTAGAATCCTCTAAAGACCGTCTCCTAGTCGTTCTTTAAATTGCAAAATGAATTGGTGAAAATACTCACTCTTGTGATATCAAAACATCAACTTTTCACCCTCTTCACTTTCTTGATCAATTCTGAATATCAGGCCTGAGAGAAAATATCAAGAGTCTCCCCTACCAATTAATTCTCTTGACTCTTATAGCATTCCTAGGATCACCAAAAAGGTAGGCTAGAATTACCTCTTGATAGGCTGAAAAGATCTGGCTAAAGAGTCCTCAAAAATTAACTTACTTTGATGAGAGAATATTTCAATTCAAACAAACTTTTGCCGTACCGCTCGAGCGGATATAAGGCGGTGTTCAAGCGGTGCTCTCTGATTTTTGCACCTGCAGAATTTTCACGTACCGCTAAAGCGGATGTATGACCGCTCAAGCGGACTTTGCTTAAGTCGAGATCTCTGCATATTCAGATTGCTCTTGAAAAGTTCTATGGAATTCATATATTATGGAGCTTTAACGGAAACCTGAGCAAAGAGATATGACCTTCCAAAGTTTTAGCTCTACATGCTTTAAATACTTGTACTGCAGCTTGGACAGCTTGTACTCTGAGAGCTTGAACTTGAATCTTAGACTTTTTGACCAAAATACAACTTGAACCAAGGTTACAAACAAAGTGTCTTTGTCAACGAAATTAGCCAATACTAAAAATCCTAACATAAACCATAGTCAACAAAATGGGAAGCGGAAGCGGGAACGTTAGGAGAGACAGAAGCGGAAAACACAGTTAAAACATATAGGGGGATACGAGAAGTGAAAAATGATTGAGAAACTTAATAAAAATATTATTAAGAAACTATCGCGAAACTCAAAGAAGATATTTAAGAAACTTAGTGCAGACCTTTACGTTTTGTTTGGAACCCGGATTTTCAATCGAAAAAATAAAGGAAAAGGAAAAAGTGAGGAAAAATAGAACAAAAATACTCTTTCATTTTGTTTTCTTTTTTTCATCTTTTCTTTTCTTGCCGAAAATTCAAGTTCTAAACGGAGCATTAAGAAATTTAGTGAAAACCTATATGAATAATTTATAGATACTTAGTTAAAATTAAACTTAAGGGAAAAATATATCTAAAATTAATATTCAAGTTTATCAAGGGTTTCTGTTAAATATCCTAATAGTTTCATAGAAGTTTTTGAAACGTTTCTCCAAAGTTCTCGAAACACTTTTTCAAAATTTTAAACTAAGTTTCACACCGATATTAGAAGCACATTTTAAAAAAAAATGCACTTTTCCTTCACAATTGAGTGATGCGCTTCTCCCTCACAAGTGAATTTTCCGACTACTATAATTTAAACCATGATGAGAGCAACAAAAATAATTGATGTTACACGACCCCCTTACCGGAAAAGTTTATTGTACTCGGAACAAGGACTATAGTCGTCATGCAATTACAGACAAGTAGAGCAGTCCACACCCTGAATAATTGAATCCAACCCATAATTTCTGTCCTACAAATTAAAGACTAGATGAGAACTACTGGACAAGAAATGTTAATTGGTGCCATCTCCCAAAACATATAACATATATGAATCCCATACTAAAACAAAGAGTAAAACATGCAACTTTTAACTCATCATGAAGCACATGAAAGGTTTAAGCCAAAATAAAATCTATCAGTTCAAGGAATTGCATCATTTAACTAACCATTATTTGCAAAAAAACGCAGCTTTCTATAGACGTTAATTGATCATATTTGCATTAAGAATGGGAGGTTAGGGCTTCTAACACGTGAAGATTAAGCCTGCAATCCTGAGTTGGATTAGACATCAAAAATCCAATTATTTGGTATTATTCTAAAAGGAAATTATAAGATTCTCGCACAATGAATGAAGAGAAGTTGCAGTACTTCCCTCATTTTTAGTTAATTTGCTTAGTTAAATATGTCTTTATTCTTTTCTTTGTTCCGTATCAACCTTAAACATCACTACAAGATCATCAAGAAAATCATAGTTAGTAGTGTTGCCAATGAACACTGCAAAAAAGATCAAGTGGGTAGCATCAAACAAGATTGATTCTTGGTTATTATCAAAATTTTGTTTTTTTGGGAGGAGGCTAATAGAATAAAACACAGTAGTATTTGTTACTACTGTTGTAAGAAAATATTATAAGTTTCCCAAGCAATGAATAAAGGAAAGCGACAGCACCTTACACGTGTCTTTTCTTTGTTAATCTATCAATCCTAAAGAACATATATCTATATGCCTATATAAGATAGTCAAAAAAAATCGTAGTTAGTAGGGTTTTACACAGAAGATTCACAAAAGGTCAAGAATGTATAACAAACACTAAAGGGTAACCCTGAGGAAACGAACAACATTGAATCATAGTTGCCACCGAAATTTGATTGTTGAACATTTTAGGTTTTGGGGGAGAGAATAGATTGAAAGCCAACATGTTTCTGACGACTTTAATGGAGTGCTCGAGCCATTCTTACAAGCTTCATGGCTGTTTTTCGAAAACAACTAATCCTGAAGTCAATATTAGACAAAATTAAGTTTTTGGAGTACACAGCTTAAGCCTTCAAGGTAAATTTTAGATGGTAGTAGTAATATTTTTCTCTTACTGATATAGTGGTGGATGGTTTTTTGTTTTTTTTAAGAGTGAAAGAGTGGAAGGAGGCGACCGATGATAGCGACCTTTTTAGATGTGATTATAGGAGTTTTCACCCGCCATGAAATGTCTAATTTAAGCTATAGCTTCTGCCCGAGAGAGCGTACCCGTCACCAGAGTCCCTCCCGAATATAGTGGTGGATGTTTTCAAACCAAATAATTGATTATTTTTTGACAGAACAAAGGCACTAGTTGGATCCATCATATAAAACATGCGAATTATATTATATATATATATATATATGGTAACAAAAAACACATGTAACATGCAGTGAAATGTATTGATAGAGATCGCTAAATCACCAATTTCTTGTAATGGAGCCCAAATCAAGTCTAAATTCAAATGTTTCCCTTCAATCAAACACATAAAGTAACATGCGTGTTGAAATATGCTGTTTATGAAAGTTCTACATCAAGTCCAGATTCAAACGCCTTCAGACTTGAAACAGTGAGGGAGGGAAAAAAAAATCTAGCTAGTATGATATTTATATGCAAATCTTTCTTGTACAAGGTCAGATTTGTCAGACCCTTCTGCTAAAGTTAAAGTTGGGTTTGTCAGACCCTCCTACATCAAACTTCATTAGTGGTTGTCAGTCACATTAAAGTTAAAGTTAATATATACTCATCTATCTTCCATTCAACCACCAATCTCTTTTGATTAATATGGGTAATGATCTAATTAATTCATTTTAAAGACCAATTTTGCAAAAATTTTGGAATGTTCGAAGGAAAATGTTAATATCAGCCTGTCCATGTCCAACAAGTATTGTCAGGAGCAGACTCATGATTTTCTTTTGGGGTGCTGAAATACAACACAATTTTTTTTACATGTTGATATAATTATTATATTTTCAATTTTCGTAAATTCAAGCACTGGGTGATGGTTCCTCCAGTCAAATCATAAATGGCTCAAAATATTATTTTAGGGGGTGCTTGTCACTAAGTTGCGACAGACAAGAAGGTGGGATGCCTGAGTCTTGAGACAAGTTAGTTTTACCCTATTGACGGCAGTGTCATAATAATAATCTAACTTAGTACGAGAGAAACCGTTGATTCATACAATTGGTCGTTGCATTTATTAGGGTGCAAGATTAATTTTTTATATGAAAAATAATTAGCAAAATATGAAGAAAAAAAAAAGTAAATTAATTATTTCTTAGACAACAACTAGGTACAAACCACAATCCATTGTAAAAATTTTAGATTGTGAGTGTACCAGTAGAATAGATATTTATTAGGACTTACACATATATATAATATATATTGCATATAAGAGGGTCCGACAAGAAGGTGCCGTGGCACCTCCTACTACAAAGGTAGTTCTGTGCAAGAGCTTCTCATGTTTGAATGTAGGAACTAACTTCCAATCGTGCAAGAATTTGGAAAATTGCATCAATAGAATTCTAGCACCACTTCTTGATTTCTCTTCAACCAAACAAACACTTACGGGTTCCATTCCGTTTCTAAGAATATGACAATAGAGCAGAAAGGAAATTATGGCGTTACTCTACGAAGAAACATTAAGCTGGGCCCAAACAAGATTTGGCTAAAAAACTTAGTGGGCCACAGTCGGCAGCAATTTGTGGGCCTCTTAGGGAACCCACGGCCCGTGGCGTTGAATGAAACCACGCGCGGTGGCTTTCTGAATTCTGATGCTTTGTTTTTAGCCACCGAGGAGGTGGGGCCCACGTGATGTTGGCTCCTTGGCTCGTAACTCCATGTCCAAGGAGCACGTGAACCGTGTGGGTCTCCGTTCATCACTTTATTATTATTATAAAAATATCACGCTACTTCTAGGAGCCCATCAATGATAAAGCAACCCTCAAAGATATATACAAAGGGACCGGTTTGACCAAAATGCCCTGCGATAAGCGTCGCAAATAATCTAGACATATAGGAAAATAAAATCTTATTCTTTTTGAAAAATTAGTTAAAAAAACTACTGGTGTGATAATGATATTTTTATAATACAAATTATTCTTGATGTTTATTTTGATTTAAAATATAAAACTCTCATTCAATTATAGTATCAATTTTAAAACTATGTAACATTACTCATAATCGTATACGCACCTTTGAATTTATTCATCAAATGATAAAATAGTTGCACATATTTTCTTATAATGGTAATATCATCAATGGTTTTTAATGACTTGATCTTACTAAATAGAGAATATTGCTAGACAAACAAAAAAAATTATAAGTTGGATAGAGAATTGTGACAGCTTTTAGAAGGGGTTACCCAATTTTTATTGGTTGCAAAATTTTGGACTCATAATTAAATCGATCCATTAATGGAATTGAACCGAACCATCCCGAGTCGATTCGAGTTGGTTCGATTATGTTCCATGTCTTGAATTGATTTGGGTCAAGAACAAGTTGGATCGGGTCGGGACTCTTTTTATTGTATAAAACATGGCTTATGTATTTAGAAATTTTAAAAATATGATTAATATTGTATCCTCAATTTTTAAAAAAAATTAATAAAACAACATATAAACTTAAGTTAATAATAACTAAATTCAAATAACTATGATTTAAAGACATATATACAATATATGTAAACTTTAATGGCATATATAAGTTCGGATTTTGGGTCGGTTCTTAAGTTGATTCAGATCGGATTGGTTTTCAGTTCGGTTCAAGTTCAAAAAATACAAATATGAGAACCGAACTAAAATGATCGGATTTGCCTTTTTTAGACTCAAAATAGAACCAAATCTTTAATAAACTCGAACCAAACCGACCTAGAGTGGTCGGATTGGTTTGGTTCTTAAATTTTTTTATTTTTTTGTACACCCATAGCTTTCAGTACTATCACAAAAACTTATTGAAGATAATTTATGAGTTCTAAATGTCATGTTGCATCATTCTTATCGGAGTGTAGCATCCAAGTCATGTATTTAATAGTTTGAAATTTCTATTTTTTAAAACTTTTGTACATAATTCTTCACAAAAATATAGTGACAGTGTTATATTTATAATTAAAAATTATTTGTGCAGTGATTTTATTTCAAAATAAAAGATCCTGTTTTCAGCCACAATATATAGTATTACTTCTTTAAACAATTAAAATTAAAATGCTCTTATGTTGGACCACCAAATAAATTCATTTAATTGCAACATTGGAATCATCAATGTGTATACTATTGTGTCATGATGTTTATTAAATGACGGAACTAGCCTTCATTAATGTTTGAGTTTTGGGTTAAATTTGTAATCATCCAGTATTCGAAAAGGTGCACAGAATATTTTGCATGTGCCTCTTGAAAAGAAGAGTATGCAATGCGGTTGGTGCCCATCTTCTATTTTCATTCTTTCATTTTTTTTAAATTAAAATTCTTGTGGATGTCTATTAATATTTCTTTCCTTGTTTTAGTAATTTTAGCTTTATTTTCTTCTTTTTTCTTCAACTAGAATAAGTATAATAATTATTATTTGAGAAGTTTCCCTACCTTCTCTATGTGATTGTTCTGTATTGCGCCTTTTATTATAAGCACAATCTTACCCCACTTACAGAGGAATTATGACATTTAAAAATAAGTTTTTTCCTTTTATGAAAAAAATGAAAGAAAAGAAAAGAGTTTGACAAATAATAATGAAATTTACCTCTGAATATATGTTATAATAATAAATTCGTACATAAATTTGATATATATGTAACATTATGATTTTATCATTTAAAATAAAACAGATCTCAAAGAATTTTCTCAATCTTCTTGAAGGACCATTTGTCGCTCCCTACTCTACTCATTTTTTTTATGCTTCAGGAAGAAGCCCGCTCTTACTCGCACAATATAATTGGTTACATGAGTCTAATTCAATGCATTATCAGACATTGATGGACTCAGAATTTTAGTTGAAAGGTCAAGATAAAAAAAATTATTGAAAAGAGGGCTATGATAAATCTTTTTGATAATTTTTTTTAAGTTTTGAAGGACACCAATATACTATTTCATCCTAGATATTAAAAAATTTATAAAAATTAAAAATATAATTTTAAAAACTTTGGGGTACCGTGGCGTTGCCCGCCGAATATCGGTCCGCCAATGTTATCAGGGTACCTCAATCCTGAAATTAAAGCAAAGGATCTTCTTTTTTTTTTTTTTTTTTCCTTTTAGTGATAACTTGTAAAAACAATCGACGGACTACAATGGGAAAGCGACATCATTAACGTTTGTGATCCACCTAATCCAAATATTGTCATCATGCTCAAAATACAATATCGGACACACACCAGCTAGTAACCTCTCGTGTTTGGACACACTTTTTTCCGCAACCCTCGTACGTTCGGCGTCAAACAGATCACTCGGATAAGAACGACGACAACAATAACAACCACCTCAACAGCATTAATAATAATTCTCGATCCAACGGCTGACAACAAAAGCCCACATTACCAATTGCAGTACGAAAGATATTCTTCTAACATCGTAGAATTAATGTTTAGCCATTTGAAAGATTATAAAATAGACATCAATAAAGTACAAATGGAAATGTGCTTAGTGAAATACTAACAACTATATTTTTTCATTATTGATTAATTGAACCTCCAAGCTTTTGTTCTTTTTGGTTTCTTTGTTTGCAAATCTCAAAATTGCTAGGTACTAAAAAAATGACACATTTTTTTATGGGTGTTGTTAAAAGCCCTGGTACTATTTCACTGCTACCATAAAGGTTAAAATAATAAAACTTATTTTGGAATTGTACAAATGGAGGAAAAGGGAATTTTTTTATTTTTTATTTTTGTATCAATTTGGTATGTAACTCCTCCTCTACTCCAACATCATGTCCTCGAACCAAATGGTCCTCATATTTCTATAGCAGTATAGTCTATCCCGAAACCAAATGGGATATAAAATTGAACATCCTATTCAAAGCCTGTTTCACCCAAACACCATAATAGTAATAAATAATCTCAGTATTATTTGCACTACTAATTACTAAAATCTATCTTATTCATTGCTTAAAATAAATATGGTCAAAATTTACCTGAGTAAATAGTGCCTACTTTCTTTAACTACACAAATGTAGAATTTAAGCTCGATAAATAACTTATCTTAGCCGACAGACTGTATCCCATTGAACAAAGAGGCAATCAAAGGTTCATCCAGTCCCGTTGCAAAAATGTTGATTGATTTCTATTTTCAGAAAATAATTTGCCTAATTTGTATTTTGAAGTCTTGTCCGTCCTAATCGCAGCGCCTGAACACGACAAAACAAATTTAATCGGCAAAAAAAAAAAAAAAAAGCAGACGACAAAACAACCGACGAACAAAACGACGTGGCATTGTCATATATAGACACACACGCCTAACACGTTACCACGGCTAAACAAAAATTATAAAAACTATATACAAATTAAATGCAGATCACGTTATGACACAGAGCCCTAGGTTCATGTTAGCATCACGTGCTCTTCACGAGGTTTGCCAAGACTTTTCTCTCTCTCTCTCTCTCTCTCTTGCTTTTTCGTCAAAATTGAGATTGGTTTAGATGGAGACACGTGTAAGGAAGGTGACACATGGCTGATGGTGGATGTGTAAAACGTGTGCGTTTTGTGCCGGGGGAGGAGTGATATAATAGATAGAGCAGCCCAGAACGCGTGATCAACAAGCTGGCTTTGCGTGATTGTGCATGCGTGAATTTAATTTCTACCAAAGACAGCAACTTTCACGTGACTATTCCCGCCTGCTGAGAGCACATATTTTCCAAAGTGTTTTTTCAAAACATTTTCATATAGCCTGTTTGGTACTTGAGGATGGGAGGAGAGGGAAGGGAAAGAGGAGAAGAGAAAAGAAAAAAAAATTTTTTTCTCTGTTTGGTTTTATAAAAGAAAATAAAAAAATAAAAAGAAAGAAGAGAGAGAATGATTTAAAAATTTTTTTTTTTTTCCACTCCTTTATCTTTGATGCTTGGTTTGAAATCTAGATTTTTTGTTGGAAAAAAAAACGTAATAAAAAAGATAATAAAATTACTTTTTTATTTTGTTATATTTTCCTTCACCTATTTTTTTTTCACTAAAAATTAAGATTCCAAACAGAACGTAAAGAATCAAAATTTTCCTTTCCTTCCCTCCCCTCTTCCAAGTTCCAAACAGGCTCTTAACCGCATCACCCCTTTTCTCTTTTCTTGGTTTTTTGGGCTACAGTATCCAATCATTTGACCAACTGCTTTTTCAAACTCGTGTGAGATTATTAATCACAAAAATTACATAAATTTTACGTTAAAAAAATTGTACATAATTCAATCAGAATGATGTAGCAGTAGCATTTTTATATGAGTATTTTGTTTTTAAGTAAATATCATTGCTTTTTTATGTACTGTATAAAGAATGACTAGTTACAAGAAGGCGAAATGAGAAGATCAAATTTGAGATCTCATATTTAGCATGAAGACCACTACTAAGTGAGTCTTCGTGGCTGTATTGAGAACTCACATAATAAGACAATACAATGTATTGTGAGAGGAGAATGAACGTTATATGGTGCTCCAAAAAAACCAAATAAGTTATCAAATTTTTTGAAACTTAAAAAAATAGTTTGGATAAGCTTGTAATCTTGCTTGCTTAAGTAGTTTTTATTATTTTTTATTAACTTATGTGCAACTTGAAGGCCTTGTCTTTGACTAAATCGGGAATGAAAATAATTGAGGTGTATTTAAGTTGGACCGAACACACTGATCACAACTAAAAAATATATATATATATATACATATACTTTGTGTAGATGTTGTTTTCCCAGTTATAAGTGAGAACATATGTGAACCTAAAAATTCAATGGTTGGCATGCAAGGTGCAAGTTGACTTCTTCCTCTGTCCCATAATGCATATAATTATATATGTTTTCATGGTTGGTTATACCATAAACATATGTAAATATATCACAAATAATATAATTGGTTGGCTATGGTTGGTGGGATTTTTTATTCTGTCTGTGACAATCACCAAAGAATTTACTAGTGTCTCCAAATGAACTAGCAGGTAGTAATCTGAACCGCCCAATAATTGTTCACTGTCATGTGCATCTAGGCTCTTAGGGGGACCCATGCCTGTACCTAAAAGGCTAAAAGAATTATATATAGGTATATATGTATATGTATATGTGTATAACCCTCATTAGAAAGATTACGTATTGCATAATGAAAGGAGCCTTCAATTAAGCCCGTGGTTTTGGAATCATTTTCCATCTTTATTTGCCGTAGATTCTACTCAATTAGGGGCCATGACAATCTAAACCTTAAACAGATAGGTTGGTTTCCTAGGATTTCTTTTTGCTTCACTTTTAACATCATGATGCCCAAGGAATATATAGCTTAATTAAACGGCTAAGATTGCTTGATCATGTCGCTTTTAATAGCTATCCTTATTTGCTTTTGCATTGGGACCCACTAGTCAAGTTCCTTTGGCATTGTAGATGTACCAAATTTTTGGAAATTAAATGAAGAGTGGTACTAAAATAAAATATGAGAAAAATGGTGAAACTTTTTAATTGTGAATATGTTAATAAGGTTTTTAATATAATTATTTTAAAAACTTGTTAGGTATGTTTTTCGGTTCTCATACCTATTTGGTGTTGTTATCTGATATTTTTTTCTTTAAAAATCATCTATTTGCAACAAATTAATATTATTAATATAATAAAATATCCGATATCCCAATTTAATAGGGATAATCACTGAAAATTTAGTACGTTACTCTCGGCATCTTCCTAGTTATTTTGGAGTTGGATTGAGTTTTATTCTCTCTTTTTTCATCTATCATTGACACATATCTGTGCAGGTAGTCATTAGAGCATATTTACTTTAAAAAAAATGCTACACACAATTCCATTTCTCACTTTATTCTAAAGTACCAAAAAAAAAAAAATCCCATTTCTCATTGCATATTTTTACACCTAAGCAAGAGCAGATCACGCATATTTATTAACGTGAGTCTTATTATTTGGGTCTCAGATGCATCTATTAGTGTGAGTTCAATCATCTTGTGTGAATGAGAAAATAATATGAGAAATTAAATTATGTATAGCATTACTCTATTTACATATCTTGACAAAAATATTATTTTTCCATTTTTGTCAACAGAATTTTCCCTCCTCATGTAACTATATATAGGAGAAATGTATATTAGTTCATCACTCCACCTTCTAATTGCAGTAAGGATTTCGCGGAGAATCAATTTCTCGAAGTCCACAAAACCTGTACTTTGTTTTTAGGCAAGGGTTTTCCAATCTCCTGATTCAACAAAAGGGACAAACTTAGTGTTATTTTCTACTTTTAGGAACAGTTTCAAGTAACGCTATCCAAATGAAACCTTTCAAAATCCTCACACTATCCTCATGGATGGCCCTTTAGAGGTGTCCGAGTGCAGAGTTGTGTGCCTTCGAGGTAATCCTCCCAATGTAGCTTTGCCTCATTGCTGAGGCATTGACCAACTTCGTTCTCTTGGGTTAATTTGCCTACACCGCAACTAATTTTAAAGCTAGTGTAATCCTCTCGTGTCACAAAATTCGAGTAATTATCAGGTTAAAGGTCCTGTAGATAGGCCAAAGAATTAATAATACCTAAGAGGTTTCGAGTTTAAAATATTAGAGAGAGCAGATTCCAGTCCTAACTACCAAATCAACCCCTTGGGAATGGTTTTCTTAGGCCCTTCTCTTTGTTGAGCAAGCCTATAGCATTAAGTTCTTCAAGAGCACAATTTTGCCACATTCTGATACTTGAGATCATCTTTCAAACAATAGATAATCATAATTATTTTTACTCACACAGTTATTGGATTTTTTTTAAATTCATATAAATTGCTATATGTAATAAAACTGTTATATATAAGATATCACAACATATTTTCATCAAAACCGAATTATATGTAAGTGTTGTAGAAACGTTCCGAACTTCTCCTCAACTGTGACAAAAATGTGACTTTCTTGACCCAAGTGTCCAGGCTTGAATATGTAAAGGAATACCATGACGTCATGTCATATTTTGGTGTTTGCTTTATGTAAATAAAATTTTCTTTGTGAGTACATTAAAATTAACCTTTCTTATATTTCTGTCTAGAAATGCCACTATATCTATTGACAAATTAGTTCATTATTTCAATTTTACGATATAATCAAGTCCATGCCACTATATCGCATGGATAATATTAAACCATCTCACAATGCAGTGACTTAGTGAGTACTAGGTGGGCTTAGAAGGTAACATTTAGAATTCAGTATAAATGTCTATTAATTGTCGTCGTGTAGAGGCTTTTATTATATTTTTTAAAAATTTTGTAAATTTAAATTATTAATATAATAAAATACTACAAATTCTAATTTAGTAAATAATTATTATAAAATTTAATGCTATCTAATCACTAAAATTTTTTCAAAAGTGTTGGAACCCATTAAGAGCGTGGTGCACCATAAACAATAAATAAATTTTCTTTCAACACATCGGATCTAATAAGGATATTTAGCCGGTAATATCTCCATATGAACCCCAAAATAATAGTAAATTAATCACAACAAAACAGCAGTACAAGCACAGTACGTAACTGTAATAAATAATTGCGTGTCACTATTTGACCTCTAAAGCACAGACTCCCATGTCTCCCGCTGTATATATAACTATATATACACAGTTTCTTTATTATTAAACTAGAATGGGTGCCCCCACTACGTAGGTGGTTAATTTGGGGTAGTTGATTTGAGTAAGTGGAAGAGAATAAATAGGTGATGATTAGTGGGTGGTTACAAAACCTAAATTAGTATTTTACTTTTTTATCCTTTGAGTTAAATAAAGATATGCACAATGTTAGTAATTTATGTGATTTTTGAGGATGTTTTGGTCTATACATAAAAGTGACACTTTTTTGAATTTGGAGCTTCACCAGCTTCACCAAACCCAAGGGTTTGCTTTATAATAGTATAGATAAACGAACTATGCAACATCGTTGCCGACTACTTCTCATCCTCCAATCTATCCGTGAAGGATTTTTTTTTTTTCGGTTGGGAGAAAAAAAAACTTAACCATGGTTACTTTTCTAACCCTAAACCCACTGACCAGAGTCTACACGTGCAGTTAGGATTTAGAGAGCAGAAGCAAACTCCCTCTCACCGCCCTCCTCTCTCTCTCCAAACTTCACATTGCTAGACAGAGAAAAATTATCTCGTTGTTGTTTCTCAAACTACCGATCGTTTGCTTTCCTGGAAAATTTAATTTTCCCAATTGGGTTGTCACTTTCCGGGAATATTTACGGTACAAAGAGGTTTGTTACTTCGTTTCTCAAGCGCCAATACTGATGTGTATGAATTTTCAATTTTGTGTTTTGTGTATTCATACAGTACATTTATTTTAGTTTATATGTATCTGGGTTTTGTTGTTAGAACCTGTTAGCTTAGATTTGGAGCTTGTGAGATCTGAAAAAGTAGAGCTATGAACGATTGGGTATTGATAAAGAAGATGGAGTGGAGTGTAGGAACTAAGATGTGTCTGTTTTTGACTTGTTTGTTCATATCTTGAAGGTATTGGATTTGAATTTGTGGGGGAAATTTTTCGATTTTTCTATTGTTCTGGGAATAGATTTCAACTGGGTAGTGAAATTTCAAGTCTTGTTGTTTGTGGGTTGCTGTTCTCTGTTTTGGTGTCTAGAGATGAAAGTAGAGGCGGGTGTGGGAGGTGTGGCTTGGAGTGATGAAGATAAGGCTATGGTGGCGGCGGTTTTGGGCACTCGGGCTTTTGATTACTTGATGTCTAGCTCGGTCTTGGCCGAATGCTCGTTGATGGCAATGGGGAGTGATGAGAATTTGCAGAACAAGCTTTCGGATCTGGTGGACCGCCCCAACGCGGCCAACTTCAGTTGGAATTATGCAATATTCTGGCAAATTTCACGGTCGAAGGCCGGTGATTTGGTTCTTGGATGGGGAGATGGGTCTTGCAGGGAGCCAAAGGAAGGGGAGGAGCCTGAAGTGTCACGAATTCTCAATTTTCGGCTTGAGGATGAGACCCACCAGAGGATGAGGAAAAGGGTACTTCAGAAATTGCATACATTGTTTGGAGGATCGGATGAGGATAGTTACGCCTTTGGATTGGATAGGTTGACCGATACTGAAATGTTCTTCCTAGCATCTATGTACTTCTCATTCCCTCGGGGGGAAGGCGGCCCAGGGAAGTGTTTTGCATCTGGGAAGCATTTGTGGCTTTCAGACGGATTGAAGACTCCATCTGAATATTGTGTTAGATCGTTCCTTGCAAAGTCTGCTGGTATCCAAACCATTGTTTTGATCCCAACTGATGTTGGAGTGGTTGAATTTGGATCAGTGAGATCCATACCGGAAAGCTTAGAGCTGGTACAGTCAATGAAATCATCATTTTCGTCGGTTTCATCACTTGTCAAGGCCAAGCCAATGGCAGCCATTCCAGTTATGAGCGAGAAGAAAGATGGAAATGCCCAGTTCTCCAATTTAGGTATTGGGGAGCGACCACTTGTGATTCCAAAGATTTTTGGTCAGGATTTGAACTCGGGCCGTTCCCAATTTAGGGAAAAGCTTGCTGTTAGAAAGGCTGAGGAGAGGCCATGGGAAGCATACTCAAATGGGAATCGGCTTTCATTCCCAAACGCTCGAAATGGACTTCATGGTCCAGGTTGGACACAATTCCATGGCGTGAAGCAGGGGGCTACTGCAGAAATTTACAGTCCTCAGGCTTCAGCAAACAATCTACAGGAGCTCGTCAATGGTGTTAGGGAAGAGTTTCGGCTTAACCATTACCAGCCTCAAAAGGCGGCACCAATGCAAATTGATTTCACAGGAGGCGCCACTTCAAGGCCTTCTGTAATTTCCCGTCCAGTTAGTGTTGAGTCCGAGCATTCGGATGTTGAGGCTTCAGGCAAGGACGAGCGGGCAGGCCTGGCTGATGAAAAGAGGCCTCGGAAAAGGGGACGAAAGCCTGCAAACGGAAGAGAAGAGCCCCTCAATCACGTGGAGGCAGAGAGGCAGCGGCGTGAGAAGCTGAACCAAAGGTTCTATGCATTGCGAGCTGTTGTGCCCAATATCTCCAAGATGGACAAAGCCTCGCTGTTGGGAGATGCCATTGCATACATCACTGAGCTTCAGAAGAAGCTCAAGGATATGGAATCAGAGACGGAAAATTTGGGGAGCACCTCGAGGGAATCACTGGCTTCATTGGCTTTGGAGGCTGACCCAAATTCAGAAAATCAAAATCGACTTCCTAACATCGAAATCCAAGCTGTCCATGATGAAGTTGTTGTAAGGGTTAGCTGCCCATTGGATTCCCATCCAGTATCAAGAGTCATCCAAGCATTCAAAGATGCAGAGATCACTGTCATCGAGTCAAAACTTGCCACAGGGAATGATACCGTGTTTCATACGTTCGTGATCAAGTCTCAAGGATCAGAACAGCTTACAAAGGAAAGATTGGTTGCAGCATTGTCCCGTGAATCCAACTCTTCACAGCCTTTGTCATGAGTTGGGTAATGAGAGAATCGCATTTAACATAGTTTGTAGGCAAAATATGTAGTGGAGAACCCATTGAAAAGCTTCTGCAGAGGTTTTGATATACAGCAAGAGATCGTAAAAGGAACAGCAGTGCCAGCTAGAAGTAGAAAAATAACTACCTGTTGACCCAAGTAGGGCAGCAATTTTTCTCTTTTTGTTTATAGTATACATATTCTGTCATAAGTTAGTATTCTTGCAAGATGAATTAAATTTGTAAGTTCAACCAACTCTACCATTGTTAACCTGATGAATTTGTTTTTGTTTTTTTTGTTTTATGTTCTTGTGGAGTTGTTTCTCTGATCTGTTTGATACTCAAATCTCTGTTTACTTCTTGAGTATTGTTTTCATCATGTACATGGTCTTCCATTCATTCCCTGCTGCCTATGACCTTGCAAGTTCTTGCCTTGATTACTAACCGTCTCTCAGGCTCAAGTGTTCGTCTCCTTGCAATTTTTTGTTCACTGAATTTGCTAAAAAAGAATTGTTGATTATCATTTAAAGGGCGAGTGAGAAAGGGTTGTCAGACATGACCAATATGCATCTAGGTTACCGTTTGATGTTAAAATTGCAATTGCTTGTGGGTGAACATTTTCTTTTCCTGGTAAAGTTTTTTCCATATTCAACATTCTTGTATCAATTTTTTTCTTTGGTATCTTATCAAGTTTCTCAATGTAAACTAATAAGTGCCTATTTTAGACCAAACTCTCATTTAATTATTTACATTTTTTTTCTGCAACGTTTCTGGCGGCTATTTTTCTGGTCTCGTACCTACCAGCATGTTTTTCAGGTGGAGAAAATGGTATTGCACCCTTGACCTTAGCTAGCAGAATTAAAGTATTTGTTTCAATATCTCCCAATTAACGGAGAGAATTTTGTTCTTAAAGGCTGGATTCACTTCAACTTTACACGTAACTTGATTTGTATATTGTCTGGCTGGTCGATTTAATAGTCTAATGGTGGGAAAAATTTGTCTTATAATTATTAAATGTTTTACATTGACTGGCTCTATAATTGCGTTCTAGTGGTAATATTGCTCTATGCTTCATACAGTCTTTTAGTTTTTGAAAGTCCTGCATCAATTAATTTATTTCTCTCTCAATTTTCTTAGCAACCAAACAGGTCTAGCTTCGATGAACGTGAAAAGGGGAAGACCCAGAAGGGAATAGATCTTGTTCTCAAATTCTAGGCCATCCCTTTAGTATTTGCTTTTTCCTAGAAAGGGAATTGAGGTATCTCTAACAATGGCAGAAAATAACACCAAGGGAAAAAAGGTAATAAAGCTTATAGCTGCTAGCACAATATCCGACGCTCTTTGAATAAGAATTAAATCATCAAGAATGCCATATGAGAGTACTCAAGGTACAAGCTATAGCTTGTGGTCCAATGGTATCAACCATTGCGCCCCACAACAATTTTGCAGGGTCTCTCTCAGTCCCAGTGAGTCTTCGATGCCCTGTTTTATGAATGCGAATGCAGGCACGTGCTTAGCCTTAAAAAGGTCAAACATAAACTTCGAATACAAACCATAAATAGTGGCAAAAAACTATTCCGGACGCGGTTGTTTAATAACCACAATCAATCCTAATAAGCCCGTGTTAAGAGCGTTAGCTGAATCGGATTCAAATATTTTCTTGTGAATCTTTTTGTAGTGTTCCATATTCATGCTACGCATAAAACACAAAGTTTAAACCTTTCTCACCAGTGATGGACTTGAGATTTTTGTTGGGGGCCTAAAGTAAAAAACTTTTTGTTGAAAGATGGGCTAAGGTAAAATTTCTTTAGTTTTGAAAGGATTAATGCATTATATGTTATCCTAAATATTCAAAATTTTAAAGAGATTTAAAATTTTAGGGGCGCAGCCGTTCCCAAGTAGATTTGCCCATGCTGCCTACGATCCTCTTAATAAGTCATTATTCATGTAATATATGAACAATAAAGTTAATCTTATTTTTGTGAACGGTCACCTTACACGAGTTTAAAAATCTAATTAGTCAAAACCTTACATCCAACAGAAAAAAATAATAATAATAATCATTGTCGTTGCCTGTAAACAAGGTGATAGAGAAAATGACACATCCACACGGAAATTACACGCAGAAAACAGAGCGCACTATATATTTGGCTTGATATATACAATCTAAAGGTGTGAATAAATGCAGAAACATGTGACCAAAATGGAGACCAGAAGTCTTATATATGCTTTTTTAGCCTTTAGCTTTCTTTGCCCCCATACCTCTCTCTCTCTCTCTCTCTCTCACACACCCATTCTTCGCAATCACTTTCATGTTTTGCCATCCCACTAACTTTGTGAACTATTTTGAATCTTCTTAATTTCTTAGTTGTTGAAATGGCACTGATGAGAGAACCAGAAAGCACTGTGTGGCATGTGCAATGGGTGGTGGTCACAGTCAAAAACTCCATTTTACAAACATCTCTCTCCATCACCCTTTAATATGATTTATGGACAGATTACCAAACTAACAAGAAGAAAATTTTATCAAAAAACAAAGACCCTACCATTTGCATTATAGTTGCAGGTCATTGCTCGGCAAGTGAAATGAAAAATATAATTAATGAACATATATATATATATATATATTTAGTCATATATTACATGAATTCAATGGTCAATATACCATTATTAGTGCATAACTTAAATTATAGATCCGTGCATTGAAATACTAAATCGGGAATAAAATTTAAAAAAAATGGGGTTTGGTGGGCACGTTCCATTTCCAGCAGTTGTGACTTTAGGATTGTTATGCACGTTTCCATCTACCATGAAAGAAAACTTCAAGAACTGAACATCAGCGTAAAGCTATAAAAAAAAAAATATATATATATATATACCATTGAAGATTGAATCTGAAAGCTCAAGGGTTTTCCATTTATTTCCTTTTTGTGATATCTCAAGTAATTGATTTAAGCAAAATTTCTTGTAAAAAGAAAATAAGATTAAGAAAACTAAAGAATGTTTGGGTTTTGGGTTGTTGAGTCTAGTGGAAGGACTTTTGGAGTTCTAAAATTATAATGTTTCCAATAGTGGTGTGCAAGCCAAGATCAAGATCAAGTTCACGTGCTCAAGGAAATTTCAACATTTTACATGAGAGATGAGAATATATAAGAATAAATGGAAGTCAATACGCATTCTCCAGAAAAATCATCACCACAGAACTGACTTTGAACCTCCATATCATTCATTCCTTGAACTTGATATGAAATTCTAACCCTGTTATATATTCAGCAAAAAGACCATTACAAATGGCAATAAATCAACATGTTAAAGAGAGAGAGAGTGAAAATCCTTATCCACCAACTTCATGTGATATTCCTTTCCAGATGGGGGGAAGTTTGAAAATATCGACACTGACATGAAAGTTTTTCATCAGTCCACATTCCACAAGCAATAATAGAGTCAGCAATCTTATGAAGTTCTTGATCTTGCTGAAGAAGAATCAATATCCCATCAATTACTTGAAATTGAACATATTTCTGGACTTCAGATCTCTTTGTTCCAAAATCCTCATCATAAGCTAATTTGACCTCCCGCCAAAGCTCTTTTGCACTGTTAGCTCTCTGAGTATGGATCAAATAGATGATCGGACAGAGATCAAGATAATGTAAGGCTCATCAAAAAGCCCAAAGCCCATGGGTTGGCCCGGGCCCGACTTGGCCTATCGGGCCTTGGTCTCGCCCATGGCCCGAGGGGCCCAAGCCCAGGATAGTTAGGGTCGGGCCTGGGCTTGATTTTGTAGTCTATGGCACGGCTCATGGGCCAATCCAAAAAGCCCAGCTCGTGAGCTGCCCAGAAAAGCCCGACCCATGGATAGTTTTATTTTGTCTCCTAAAGCTTTTGTTTTTTCTAGTAGAAAAGTACTACTGAGTACTCTGAGAGAGAGAGAGAACTTTCTTCCAAAGAATTGCGGGATAAGAAAGAAAAAAAACAGAAACATTCAAGAATCAAACGATTCAAACCCAAAAAATATGGGGTAAGAAAAAATTAGAGGGATGACAACGAAAAGATAGTGTGTTTCTTCAAGTTACCTCACACACGGTCTCTAATTACTCATGCCACCAACTCTAATGAGAGAAGAGAATGCTCAAGCCTGTCAAGGCATTGAAGGCAAGGTTGTCATAGTGCCATGCTTAAATTTAGTGAAAAAATTAATAAAAATATTAGTATAAAAAATTTAAAAATTACTTAATGGCTCAAGCCCGGCTCATAAGCTCGGGCTTAGGCCCGGCCCATAGGCCCGTGGGCAGGGCCTGGGTTTCATAATTTTGGCCCATGGCCCTGCCCGACCAAAGAATGGACCGGCCCATTGACGACCCTTAAGATAATGTGATCACAAAGGAAAATGTTATTCTTCTAGAAAAATTTGTGCAGAAATTCTACTAAAATGATGTGGTAATGATATTATTATAATTAGGAGCCATGATGATGAGTGTTTTGTTAGAAAGTGAATAGATATTATACAATTACATTATTTTGATAATAATTTCTCTATGAGTTTTTTTATTTGTATAGTATTACCCGATAGCAAATGTAGTCTATCATCTACCCACTTTTTCACTGCAGCTTTGGCCTAAGCAATTTCTTAAAAAAGGGGTAAATTTTCCAACCAATACAGCTCCAAGATTTATCTAAAACCTCTTCAAGCAAAACATGTTAGGTCTCCGACTCTCCAATTGCCAAAAAGCTTGAATATACTTCTTCTGAATTCATGTTTTTGTCCTTTCTGGCTCTTCACCACCAACAGATTATAGTTTGAATAGAAAAAACAAGGTCTTTATCGCCTGCATGGTCAGTTCAATAATACTTAATAGATTAGATCAGGACCTCCAAGGTTTCGCCTAGGGTGTATGCTGGATCATTGGTTCAGTCGCTGTAATGTTTAGACCCAAAAAGGCCAAAGCAGCTTCCGGATGCTTCTACAAGCAGTCAAACCTAATAAAATCCGTGGTGATACAACTAGGAAAAGGTTAATGAACAAGGTCCATTCTTATTCAAACTTCCAATTTTCTCATGATAATGTCATAAGGTCACAGCAGCACAAAAGCCCAATGTCAAAGCGTGATTCACTGAGGAGGGGGTTACCGAGCCGTGGCATGATGCGTGTCAAAGGAAACTTCCGATAACGTTGGGTTTAGGAGCGATTGGCTATCTTCAAAGAGGTAATTATACATAGATCTTGCTATTATATTGGGTTAATATATTTGAGATATACATGTTTGGGTAAAAATTATGCCTTTAGAATTTTTGGATTGATTTTTAGGTTTTACATAAACTTGAAAGTTGGTTATTATATGATTTCTTGATTTTCTTGATTGATTCTTGTTATGTTTTGCATAATGTGTTAGTTAATTAATGTCTTGTGGATTATTAATTAATTTTGGTGAAAACCTAAAATTTTACCATTTTTACATATTTGATAAAATTGGAGGTTTTGTCGTACAACAATTAATTCATGAAATGGACTTAATACTTATGTAATTCATGTGTATGTGAGTTATGCCTAAAGTGTTGGTCATCTTAAATGAATTAATTAAACAATTTTAGTTACTTAACATAACGCAAAGTGGACATAAAATAAATAATTAAAAACATGTTTGTATGCTGTTGGTGTTATCGTGGAGCATGAGATATATCATGTTGGGTGATTATAAGATATTATATTATGGATTTGATGACTTGAATATTATTGATTTTATTTTTTTGTGATATTAATGTTGGTATAGATTTGAGTTGAAATCTACTTGTAATTGGGTATATTCACGCACCGACTTAGAATCTTGATCCTAAGGTTTGCATTAGAGTAAAGACTTGGTTCCACATTTGGCGGGATGCACGCGTTATCTGAGTGCAGCCCATAAAGCACGGAATAACTTGGATGCATGCATACTTTGGGTGATATATCTCTTAAAGTGCGGAAGAGGTTAATGGTGGACTAGTATTCCCTCCTCAGTACGACTGTTTGTGCATGCACTTGCATTGGGTTGGACTTGAGGGAGTCCTAATATTCTATTTGTTTATTTATTATTTTAGTTTTAATCTTGTAGAGTGAACTTGATCTTGTTAATATTGGTGACTGGATTATTTGTAAATTAAGATTATAGGTGTTTGATATTCATTTATTTGGTTCATTTGCGTGCTTGAACCATACCATTTGGGATCGGGTTGGGAGTTAGAATAAAAACTACATTCCTCACTCTCATGCATCATTATCTGTACACTTGTACATATCACCTCATGTTTATTATCTCGATAGCATAACCTCCTACTTGAACCACGGAAATGCTTACTCTACTATAGTTGTAAATTGGTGTTCGTGCAAGCAAATTTGAGAATCAGGATTAGAACATTGGAGGTCCATTTCATATTTTAACCACATATTGTCGTATCTTTGGGTTTTATTTATTTTATTTTTATGTTATATTGTACCTCTATACTCACTGTATCTTTATTTTGGATTTCAATTAGACAACTGTATTATTATTATTTTATTTTATTCAAAACTTTACTCTAGGTGGATAGTATGTTATGGCTTAGTCCTTGTTGTGGTTTGGTTTAGAGGATGGGCTTAATAAAATAAGAGTATTAGATTGGATATTTGCGATTTGATTTGTTTTCAAACAGTTTTAAACTGGTTCTAATGAACTGAATTTGTTAAAAATACGAATACACCCACACAAGTTTATTGTAGAAATTCTTTAAAAATAAACTATCTTTAAAATGAATTTCAAAATCTATTTTAACTAAAATAAATTTCATGAGATTTTTTGCGAGTACTAGATCGGTTCGTGGTTGTATTCATAGATGATATTTTGGTATATTCACTATCGGAGGAGGAGCACAATGAGCACTTGCGTTTTGTTTTGTAGACACTGCGGTTGCACATGTTGTTTGCAAAGTTTGAGAAATGCGAGCTTTGGCTAGAAGTGGTGAAATTCTTTGGCCACGTGGTATCATACGTAAGAGTATCAGTTGATCCTTTGAAGATTGACTCAGCTACCAAGTGAGAGAGACCACGGAATATATTTGAAATATGGGGCTTCTTGGGCTTAATAGGTTACTATAGACGCTCATTCCAGACTTTTCACAATTTGCAGCATTAATGACGAGATTTACTTAAAAGGGAGTTAGGTTAATTTGAAATGAAGTGTGTGAGTATGCATTTTAGGAACTAAAGAAAAAGTTAACTATGGCACCAGTGTTGGTGATTCTAGAAAGAATGGTTGGCTACTCGATTTATTGCAATGCATCGTGACAGGGTCTTAGTTGGTTGCTGATAAAGTTGGGTTTGGTAATGGTATATGGTTCACTACAATTGAAGACACACAAGAAAAACTACCATACTCACGATTTGGAGCTCATAGCAGTGGTTTTTACCTTGAAGAGTTGGCTGCACTATCTATATGGTGAGAAATTCAATGTGTTTTCTGATCACAAGAGTTTAAAGCACATTTTCACTCAAAAAGACTTGAATCTTCGCCTGAGGTAAATGAAGTATATAGAGAATTACGACTTCGAGTTATTTTATCATCCTAGGAAAGTGAACGTTATGGCAGATGCCTTGAGTCAGAAGACTCGAAATAGTTTAGCCAGATTAGAAGTTCAAGAATGGAAGATGATGGATGAGATTAGTGAGTACAACTTTCACTTTTCTAAAAAGACACTACCAGTTACATTGTTCGCGATAGTGACACAGGCAACACTTCTCAGTCAGGTTATCGAGGCTCAATATTCAAACAAGGAGGAAAATTCTACTCAGGCTCGTATTTATAGTGATGAGGGACTCAAAGATTGGGCAGTAGGCGTGAACTATGGCTTGCGATTTCAGGGGAAATTGTATGTACCAAAGGCTTGCCGAGATGAGGTTCTTCAGGAATTTCATCATTCGCGACTTACAGTTTACGTGAAAGGCATGAAGTTGTATCATGGTCTACGACGACAGTTTTGATGGAGAGGCATGGAAGAAGACGCAGTGCAATTCGTATCGTGATGTTTAATTTGCCAGCAGGTTAAGGCTGAACACTAGAGACTAGTAGAGGAGTTGCAACCTTTACTAGTAGTGAAGTGGAAGAGGGAATATGTCACGATGAAATTTGTTACTAGGCATCCTAGATCACAATGAGGGCACGATGCTATTTGGGTTGTAGTTAATCGGTTGACGAAATCAGCACACTTATTGGGGATGCGGACGACAAATTATGTAAACACACGCAGTTGGTTTTTATATTCAAGAAATTGTGAGACTTCACAGTGTTCCAGTGTCTATTATTTCGAATCGGGATCTAATGTTCACGTCGTGGTTTTGGTAGAGTCTTTCAAGAAAACTTGGGAACTTAATTGAACTTCAGCACAATGTTCCACCCTTAAACAGATGGGCATTCAGAGCAGACGATTTAAATCTCGGAAGACATGCTACGAGCGTGTGTACTTGACTTTCGGGGTGGTTGAGAGGATTACTTACCTTTGGCAGAATTTGCTTACAACAACAGTTATCAATCGAGCATTGGGATGGTACATTTCAAGGTTTTGTATGGTTGACCTGTAGGTCACCAGTTTATTGTTCAGAGTCAAGTGATGTAGTTGGCATGTGACCAGATTTGATTCAGGAGACGATCGACAAGGTCAAAGTGATTCAACAACAACTACTCACAATTTAGAGTCATTAAAAGAGTTACGCAAACTGGCAAATGCAGCCTTTAGAGTTCGAGACAGGTGATTACGTGTTTCTAAAGGTTTCTTTAATGAGAGGTTTAAGGAGATTTGGTCAGAATGGAAAGTTATCGCAGTATTACATTAAGCTTTTTTAGATTCTTGTGAGAGTCAGGGTTGTTATATATCGGCTGGCGTTGCCACCACAGCTTTCGAAAGTGCACAATGTTTTTCATGTCTCGATATTAAGGAAGTATGAGTTAGATCCTACACACTTGTTATATTGGTCAAACTTGGAGCTAAAGAAAGATGCATCATTTAAGGAGCATTTAGTACAAATTGTTGACTCTATGGAGCAGGTTCTTCAAGGTAAGACTATTCGTTGGGTGAAAGTGATGCGGCGACATCACGAGGTTGACAAGGATATGTGAGAATGGGTGTCCGAGTTGTACGCCAAATATCTTGAGTTGTTTGCTGGTTAAGTATGTTTCGAGTTTCGAAAATGAAACTATTTTCTTAGTTGGGGAGGATATGACGTCTCGATCAACTTTAGGGATTTTTTTATTTTATTTTTAAAATTGTATAAGTCTTTGGGGGTCTTTTATGAATATCCAAAGGTGGGCTTAAAAAGGCAAACTCACTTTCTCTCTCTTTACTAGTCTCAGCACACCATCTATCTCTTTTTCTTTTTCTACTTCCTTTCATCCTCCATTTTCATTTACTTAGCGTATGATTTTATTATCACTCTTTTAAGAGTTCTGTATTCTTCTTTGTAAAGGCTACGCAATGACAGTTTCAAAGGAAACTCCAATAACGGTGGGTTTAGGCACAATTGGCTATCTTCAAAGATATGGGAGGTTACACATGAATCTTGTTATTGGGTTAATATATTTGAGATGTACATATTGTTTAAGTCGAATTATGTCTCTAGAATTTTTTGGGTTGATATTTAGGTTTTACATAAACTTAAAAGTTAGTTATTATTTGATTTCTTGACTTTTTTAGTTGATTTTTGTTATATTTTGTGTAATGTGTTAGTTAATTAATGTCTTGTGAATTATTGAATAATTTGAGTCAAAACTTAAAGTTTTACCATGTTTACATACTTGATAAAATTGAAAATTTTGTTGTACAACAATTGATTCATGAATTTTATGTGTATGTTAATTATGCCTAACGTATTGATCCACTTAAGTAAATTAATTAGACAATTTTAACTACTTAACATAATGCAAAGTGGACAAAAAATAGATGATTAAAAAAATACTTGTATGTCTTCGGTGTTATCATGAAGCATGAAATATATTATGTTGGGTGATTATAAGATATTATATTATAAATTTGATGACTTAAATATTATTAATTTTACTTTTGCATGGTATTAATATTAATTTAGAGCTTAATTAAAAGTCTAACTGTGATTGGGTATGGTCGCGCAAGATTTTGAAGTCCTTTGACTCTATAATTTGCACTAAAATAAGCGCTTAGTACCTCATCTGACAGATAGAAAGGCATGTTCTTCTGTTTAAAAAGCCACATCTGACACTTGTTTCGGAGATGGAAATCGTCTACAAAACAAACTGTTCACATGATTTGATTTTTTACTTTTTTTTAAGATAAGGAAAGGCCAGAAGGTTATTAAAATATTCTAGGAGCATTAGAGAAAATTAAAGAGAATAAAAAGAATGGATTAGAATCCCCTCCACTTTATTGATTGACATCTTGACACATTAGCTGAAATAAAAATTAAAAGTTTAAATAAATTAATTTAAACATTTTTTAAAGTAAAAAATTTTGTGATTATGTATAAGGAAAAAAATTAATATTAATCGGTTAGTTAGTAAATATTTATACTATTTACATATAATACTCGTACGTACATATAAATTAATATTAATATGATATTCCATTTATTTATTTAATATTTCATATTTAATTTGATCTTATTAATATTGGTGATTGAATTATTTTTGGATCGAAGTTGTAAGTATTTGATATTCATTTATTTGGTTCATTTCCGTGCTTGGACCATACCATTTGGGATCAAGTTAGGAGTTAGGATAAAAATTACATTCCTTCACTCTCATGCATCCTTATCTGTACACTTGTACATAACAATTTATATTTATTATCTCGATATTATAACCTCTTATTAGAGTCATAAAAATGTTCACCTTATTATAGTTGCAATTGAGCCTTTGAACAAGCAGATTTGAAGACCAAGGTTAGAGCATTGCAGATGTATCTTTCGATTTTAATTATTTTACTTTTACGTTGTATTGTACTTCTATACTTTTACTCTATCTTTATTTTGGATTTTAATTCAAAAATTTACTTTAGATGGGTAGTATGCTATAACTTAGTTCTTGTTGACTTAATGCAATAGGAATATTGAATTGGATATTTGGGACTTAATTATTTTTTAAGCTGATTTTATTAAATTGAATTTGTTAAAAATACGAATAGACTCATGTAATTTTATTTTGAAAAAATTTTAAACATAAATCATCTTTAAAATAAATTTAAAACCCATATTAACTAAAATTTGACGTGGAATCGGGATTTTTCTTGTACTCACTAGTTTTCAATATGTAGAAGCTATAAGCAAAAATATTTCTGCGATGAGTGGCATGAGCGTTGCTTGACGTCTCGAGATTGACGACAGAGGAATTGGAGGTGCCCGAACAGTCCATTTGCCCCCGGAGAGCTCCAGAAACTCGCCTGCAACCGCTTCAACTCGATCGGAGATAAAATCGTTCGGAAGAGCAGGGAGATTGACGTCCAACATCAATCTCACCTTTTTATGATATTTGCCATTTATATTTGTTCAATTTCTTTTTTGAATCCCATTCTAGAGATGGATTTAAATCACTCAATCAGGATCACAGAAATGTTCAGGAAGATCAATATAAATCTCTTACAATAGAAAATCATTTTACACCAACTTCAATTAGGCCAGTTCCACTGTCCAAATAAATCATTTATATGTTTCTTCACTTAGCAAGTCCTGAAATAATGATTTTGAGTAAAGTAACTCTTACCAGTGAATAGAAAACGTGAGCAAAGAGAACCACCAGTTTGAACTGAATAATTGCATACAACCAAGCAAATTTTCTCTCACTAAGCACAAATTGCAGAGAAATCAGTAGTATATAAAAGACGCGAAACTCATGCTTGCGAAAAGGTCTCTGAATTCATAGACTCAAACTTCAACTACCGGCAGGGATATGGCAATTGCGCCTGATCCCATTTTTTGTAAGCTGCAGACAGAAAAGCAATGCAAAACCAGAAATCGTCTAAAGTAAAAGATTGATATCAAATCTGTGACAACCCAAATGCCCAAGGACCCAAGTATAGATTATTTTTGGCAGTAGCTAAATTTTTCAAGGGAAATTGCTGCTGGCTCATCGAGTGAAGTTTGTTGGTGATAAATATAAAATAGAAAACATAAAACTAAACAGCTTGTCTATAGAGGCTTTTCACTTCACTCACAACAGAGGCTTTTCAGAGTTCATTGCCCATTTCTCCATTTGCCTAACTACAAGTACATAACAAATAATAAAAGAGAAAGGAAAATAAAAAGCAAATGTTCTGTAA
The DNA here is from genome assembly GCA_033060915.1 of Euryodendron excelsum. NCBI lineage: Eukaryota > Viridiplantae > Streptophyta > Magnoliopsida > Ericales > Pentaphylacaceae > Euryodendron > Euryodendron excelsum. The sequence continues at coordinate 80,583,034 of CM065377.1, read as the reverse complement.
TCCAAATGGGCAAAAATGAGAGAAAGAAATGCAAGAAACATAAACATTGTGTGAGGCTTCGTTTGGTTTCCAAGAAATTATAGGAAATCAATAGACATCAGTTTTCTCAATCGAAAAATCATATAACACACAACAAAACAAAAACCCAGCTAAAGTGAGACTAATAAGTTAATAACCATAACTACAGTCTACAGAAGCTTCGCATTAGCAAACATAAGCAATGGGAAGCACGAAAACCGGAAATTTTCTGTTCTTGTCAAACATTTCCAGTGTCACAAAACACAAACCTATGTGCAAAAATTATAAGCCCACTAATTTTGTTTTCTTTTCTCGCCAAGGAAGAGAGGGAGAGGGAGATGTTAATGACTCGATTTGAGAGCATACGGGTTGTCAAAAAAAAAAAAAGAAGAAGTTATTGAATTGCTTTTGAGCACTGATGGGCAACAAAAAAACGAGGTTCCACCGAGATTTGAACTCGGGTTACTGGATTCAGAGTCCAATGTCCTGACCACTAGACCATGGAACCAGTTTATTGTTTCTGCCAAAATTTTCAAAATGATTGTAGTTATTCATTGTGAAAACGTCAGGTAATTGACTGACCCCATTGACTTATTTCCAATTCTTACAAAATTAGTGTCTTTAAATTTGGTCCTTTATTTTAAAATATATTTGGTAGGATTTGAAAGGAAGAAAAAATTATTTTAAAATCCTTTGAAAAATAGTTGGATTTCATGGGAATTGAAATTACAAAGTCTAATTACCCATAAATTGCTAACTTAATTTAAGGGCAATATTGTCTACAAAATTAATTCCTTTCCAATTCTTAATCAAACCAAACAGAAAAAAAATTAGAGAATCCATAGAAATCTATTCCTTTTACTTCTGAATATATTCAAACATAAAAAAGGAATTCCTTATAAATCATTTCCTTTCATTTTCCATTTTGAATTCCAATTCCTACATGAATTTAGTTGTGGCATCAACTAAGAAGTTTGCTAGTTATTCATACTCTCTTATATTATCATGTTTATTTCTTTTTGCTTGGTTTAAAAAAATGCTGTCTTTGGTTCTAGTCAATCACAGTACTAGGAGGGATAAGACTGGAGAAGAACCTATTCTTTGGTGTTGTTTGCACAAGGTGATTGCTCTTGTGCTCAAACTTGTATTCTCAGGCGTAACAATATCTTTAATTTATTAGGGAAAAAAGAGAATTTTTGTTTTTATGAGGGTATAAAGTGACATATGTCTAAAATTATATTTTTGTCAACCTTAAAGTGGGAGAAATGAGTTAGGACTCATACACCAAATAGACTACTATATTTCCATCTACCGAAGCATAGAAAAAAGAAGAAAAAGACATGCAAATACCATTTCTTTGAGCAGGAGCATATATAGAACAATCACAGTTCTTGTGCCTCACCAACCATGAAAACTACTCCAAAATACCAACACTGCATATCAAGAACATGGTATAGCTAACCATCCTACAGCCTCTACTTAACCCACATTAACAAGTTCAAAGCATGTATAAATTGTAATATATGTTCATATTTTTACTAATAGCTAGAAGCCATATCTTCTTTCTCTAGGAAGGCAGCTAAGTACTTTGAGCCTCATGGTCTCTACCAACCTTCACCACACTTCAGTAAAACAGCAAATTTTGGCTAGTGAAATCTTGGGCTAGTGATGGATTTGGCCACCATGGCTTCAATCCTTCTTTTTGCAGCTCTCATTGCCAAAATTGCTTGCTTATGGTTCTTGAACAATACCCAACACAAAGCTAACAGGCTACCTCCCGGCCCACGGAGATGGCCCATTGTGGGTAATCTTCTCCAGCTGGGCCAACTCCCCCACAGGGACCTAGCTTCCTTCTGTGAGAAGTATGGGCCTTTGGTCTACCTCCGACTTGGTAGCGTTGATGCCATCACCACTAACGATCCGGAAACCATACGTGAAATTCTTTTCCGCCAAGACGATGTTTTCGCCTCCCGGCCACGAACTCTGGCCGCCGTCCATCTAGCCTACGGGTGTGGCGATGTGGCATTGGCTCCTCTAGGCCCACATTGGAAGCGAATGAGGAGAATTTGCATGGAGCATCTGTTGACAACAAAGAGGCTCGAGTCATTTGCAAAACACCGGGCCGATGAAGCCCAGCACCTTGTTCAAGATGTATGGGCCAGGGCTCGAAAGGGGAAGGCAGTAAACTTGAGGGAAGTGCTTGGTGGATTTTCAATGAATAATGTGACCAGGATGCTGCTAGGGAAGCAATATTTCGGGGCCGAATCCGCTGGCCCACAAGAAGCCATGGAGTTCATGCACATAACCCATGAGTTGTTTTGGCTTCTGGGCTTGATCTATTTAGGTGATTACTTGCCATTTTGGAGGTGGTTGGACCCTTATCGGTGTGAGAAGAAAATGAGGGAAGTGGAGAAGAGGGTGGATGACTTTCACATCAAGATAATTGAAGAACACAGGAGGGCAAGGAAGGGGAAGAAAAAGGAAATTGGAGGAGAGGAAGAAGATGGTGGAGACATGGATTTTGTTGATGTTTTATTGTCTTTGCCAGGTGAAGATGGAAAAGAGCACATGGATGATGTAGAGATCAAAGCCCTAATTCAGGTAATTTTCTTCTACCTAAGTTTCAAATAATTGTATCATTGCAAACCATAACTGTTGCATTGCTCTTAATTGTCCCTATCATTTCACCCAATTTGTGCCATTAATTCTACCCTGGCAACTGCATATTGTATTGCAAATGCTACCAAACTAAACCTATGATACGTTGTTTGGATTAGTTTTTTAGCAGTTTTTAATTAACTCTTTTTTTAATACAATTATTTTTGGTCTTTGTTTAAAAAAAAACTAATAAGCCTAAAATAATTACCCGTGTAAAGATAGAAATTAAATTTTGATTGAGAAAAGCTAGTTAAAAAACTAATAAAAAAGTTGATTTATACGAACTTTGAACAAAAAAAGTTGGCTATTTATAATGCCATTCCATTAAGGGAGCTTATAGTCCATAGTTCAAAAATTGGTGTCTAACATTTTACTATATGACCGCTTGTTTAATGTATTACCATTTTTATTTTAGGATATGATAGCCGCTGCTACAGATACTTCTGCTGTGACCAATGAATGGGCAATGGCGGAGGTGATCAGGCATCCACGCGTCCTTCACAAGATCCAAGAAGAGCTTGATTCCGTTGTGGGCCCTGATCGTATGGTCTCCGAGTCTGACCTGGCCCACCTTAATTACCTACGGTGCGTTGTACGTGAAACTTTCCGCATGCACCCGGCTGGTCCCTTTCTCATCCCACACGAAGCCACACGCGACACCGAGATCAACGGCTATCATATACCTGCCAAGACCCGTGTGTTCATCAACACTCACGGCCTCGGCCGGAACACCTCCGTATGGGAGGACATTGGTGAATTCCGGCCGGAGCGGCATTTACCGGCGGATGGAAGCCGAGTTGAGATAAGCCACGGAGCTGACTTCAAGATACTACCATTTAGTGCCGGTAAGAGGAAGTGCCCTGGCGCGCCGCTTGGAGTGGTGCTTGTTCTGATGGCTCTCGCTCGGCTCTTCCACTGCTTTGATTGGTCTCCACCAGAAGGCTTAAGGCCCGAGGATATAGATACAAATGAGGTTTATGGTATGACAATGCCCAAGGCCAAGCCCTTGATGGCTATTGCTAAGCCCCGTTTGGCAACCCATATGTACCACTAAGCAAAATGCTTTGAAATTTCTTCATGAAGATCATGGATTTTCAGATCAAGAGTTGTGAACTTTGATGAATAATAAAGGGCAGTACAAAAAATGTAATTAAGGCAAAAAAAAAAAAACAATTTTCTAACCATGAACTCAATTATTATTTTGTTTCCCTTTTTTTTCAAACCTCAAATATAAAGTATATCAAAGATTATAAATCAGTAAAGCATATTCAACCAAATTATTATGATCACACGATTGCAAATCATATTGGAATTTACAACAAACAATTTATTCTAATCAAGAAATATTACCAAGCATCATAAATGTTGGGTTATACCTATGTTTGAAGATCTTAATTAGTAAGAAATTGAAAAATTGAAATCAAGAAGTGAATTGGAAATAAATCAGTAAAAATAGCCCATGGCTCACCTGTTCATCTTTTGGGCTCAAGAACAAAAAGAAAATATTCAATACAACAATAATTTCATGTAATTTTATTTAAACTTAGTATTGTGAGCCAATAGAATAAATCTACATAGTATGTTAAAGTACCTATAACTAGAAGACGTTGGAATAGTGTAAATAAATCATCTTAATTAATAAAGCAATTTAATGACTAGGATAACTATCTACTTACATAGCTTTATTTTTCTTAGAATCTGCTTAGTAAAGTTTAAATTTAACTTTTTTTCATTTAGCTAATTGATGGTACCACATCAGTGGTTACAACAAATATTTTCGCTAGAAAAATGGGAGTCTTATCCCATTGGTTCAACTTCGCATGTGCTCAACGTACAACGTATAGAAATATGGGAGCCTTATCCGATTGGTTCAACGTCACATGTGCTCAACGTATAGACAACAGGCATATTTATACTTATAATATTATAAAAAGCAAATACTTTTAAATTGATGGAAATGAAAAATACTATTTAATCTTCTTAAACAGTTTAAAAAATTAAGTATAAAAATTATATTACTTAAAAGACAATATAATAAATTATGGAATCAATTTTTGAACTATCCACAAATCTCTATTTTTCCTCCACGTAGTGATCCCTATTTGTTCTCCACATTCACCCAAATTGATCTCACTTAGGTAGTGAGGGCACCTTTCTAGTTGCTATAAAAAGTTAATATTGGGATTTTTGTAAGTAGATGTAATGCTATTTAATTTTTTAAAATTATTCTAAAAGTTTAACAAATTATTAATATTGTACATATCTTATCTGACTGACAATGACAAAATATTAAAGTATCAATGTAGATTTCATAACCACTCACTATTCACTCCCTATTTTTTATCTCCACTTGCACAAATTGATCTCACTAAAATAGCGATTCTTATTTTTTTTCCAAACTTACGGAAACTGATCTCACTTACATAATAGGGGCATGCTTCTAATTATTTATTCGTTAATAACTTAATATATAAACAAAATATTTATAAATGTGATTGCTCATAGTTATGGGTGGACCTAGCAAGGGACGAGGGCAGAACTTGACAAGTTACACTATATTTTATATTTATTTTTTTGTATTTTTTTTATCTTATATTGCAAATGTAATGTATGGCCTCCACTGAATTTCTAACACCTAAATTTACTCTTACTAAATTAAATAACACTTATATTTGCTTTAATTGAATTTTAATTACTCTTTATTTAGCTAAATAAACAACACATTGACACTCCTCTATTAATTTTAATATTAAAATTTTGACGTTTTATGATCAATTACAAAGCGATCTTTTAACTTTACAGGTTATCTTAATTTTAGTCAGAAGTATAATTTCTGTTGTATATAACATTTGTATGGACGCAACGCTCTTTTTTTTAATATAATTATTTATTTTTTATAAAAGAAAAAATATTATTAATTAATAAATAATTTTACATATAATTATATGTAAATTTTGTTCCCATTGAAAAAAAATTTTAAATTTGCCCTTGTTTATAGTGTTTTTATTTCAAACATAAAAAGTAAACCCCAATCATTTTGGCTCATAACATAAAAATATTACTACTACATCATCCTGTAAAGTTTTCTATACTATAGTTATGCAAGAATACAAATTTCCTTGCTTATACTGTTCGTTTTTAATTGTGCTGTATATAATATGTGAATTTTCCTTGTTGAGAATATCAATGATAAGTATGGTTTTTTTAGTTTAAAATTTAAAAAATCTGAAACAATCACTTCTTTTGTATAAAAAAATTCAGGCATGATATGATTTTTTAATTAAATTCTAATGTGAAATTCTAATTATAGGATCAGTATTAAATATGAGGTATCTCAAATTGCGTACATTGTTAAGGGCTCATCAGTTATCAATGCAAGTCTCAACGGTCATTAAAAAAAAAAAAATTCTGAAGTCTCAGGCTGTCAACAAATATTGGTACGGTTCATTAGCAATTCGAAGAAATTCCGATTCAACCCGTTTTTAACCCCTTTGTTACGTTCTGTACCATTTCTATATCAAACTTCTCTTTCTTGCGACAAAAGATAAGAACAGACCAAAAAGTTATGAATCCAAAACCAATGAGAAAAAGTCTTCATCCGATTCACATACATACAACCAAGTCTTGTTTGTTATCTGCGAAGGGACCCGAGCCGTTGGATTTCTGATGGTCGTCCGGAAGACTTGATCGCTGCGATTGCACGTCTCGTCGGACAACCGGTGACGGCGACAGGGCTGCGGTGCAGCTAGAAGCACCATTTGCAGGTGAAGCTAAAGAGAACGGCGAGAGAAAGCTAAGAAGAAGAATAAGAGGAACAAGTGTCTAGCGATTCGGGCGAGGAATTCGCCAGAGATAAGATCGTTGGAAGGAGACGTGAGGGATGTGGATCCGGAGTTGTCAAGAAGGGCGCCAAAACGGTTATGATCGCGATTCGGGACAAGATAGCGAAGAATGTGAGAAAAGGGCTTACGAGTAGTCGTTCCGATGATGAAGCGAGTGAGACTGAGAAAGAGTTGAATAGGATTCTGGTGAGAGAACAGCAGAAACAGTTCTCGACCTTTAAGACAGGGGAAGTCAATAAGAGAATGTTGACTTCCGGTGTGAAGTTGCCGAAATCCGGCGATGGACTGAGAAAGTCCGGTGGAGGACGGAGCAATACCAGTCATGATAAGAAGACAGAGAAAGCCAATAAGAAAATGTTGATTTCCGGTGAGAAGTTGCCGGAATCCGGTAGTGGACAGAGCAATACAGTTAAGGATACGAAGACTCGCAGGTTAGTGGAGAGAAAGACCTTGACTGTAAACGGATTGGTGAGTTTTGCTGTATTTTATTGTACAGTATCGTATATCATTACTTTTTGTTGCCTACTGTTTATCTTTATTCGTCTTGCTTTACCTCCTTACTTTTAAGTCAAGAATCTCCGTTCCAGAATAAATGTTGAAAGTCACCGTAATTTTCCCTCTAATGCTTTGTTTGATTCATGGATTTATTGAGTGAAAAGGGAAAGAAAATGCAAAGAAAATCGTTATTCCTCATTTGGTTTGGTTCCTGGGTTTTTTTGTTCTAGATATTTTTCACCTTCTTTTTTTTAAATATTCCATGCCACTTCATAAAAAAATTTAATCCAACTTTTCTTAATGTAGGAGAAAAAACGTGAAAGAAAATGGTTTTTCTCCTCACTTTCCTTTCCTTTTTCTTTTTTCTTTCCCGATCCTAATGAAGGAAAGCAGGATGGGTGGTGGTGGTGAGTTGGAACTTGGAAGGAGCTCTCGGCTAGGCTCTTGCAATACTCTGGGCTGCAATATTTCAGTAAGAATTGATGTAATGGAAAATGTTATTTTTGGAGGCGGCTTTTAATTGGTTGATTATAAGTTTGGGTATTGTGAGAATATGACGCAGGTATCCTTGTGGGTAGAATACTTGTGGCTAAACGCTAATAAATTGAGAATAGCATGGAAAACTGGTATGGTTAATACTTGAAGATGAAATGATGAGCGATATATCCCAGTCATCTTTTCATGTTTATAAAACAATCCTAATTTTTGTATTGCTTCTGCTTGCAAAAGAATGTATGTCCTCTTATGCTAAAATGGCTTTAGTGAACCATAAATGTAATATGTGTTAATAGGTTTTATGATTCTGGCACAACAAAACTAGCTTCAGAAGTAGTTGGAATGTTTTGCCCCAATCATTGAAGGGCTCTTCCATTTGCAGAGCTTCTTATCTTCATAATGAGAGGAAAATGACAGCTCTTGCAAGGGTGGAAGAAGTGCTTACTTGGGGAAGAGCAAGTTCCACGTCCTTAAGAGTTGTCATTTGGGACATGTTGCTCCAGAGAGAAAATTACTTGTAAGCATTATGTAATTTTCTTGTCTACTTTGCACAGGTTGACAATTACAACAATGAAAATATAATTTGTCAGTTTGATGTTTGCTCGGATTAGGAACTATGTCGTTTTTTTTCCTTCCTTCACTCCTTTAAAGATCTTTCCTAATTGTTATGTAGATAATTTGTTGCCATAACTATTGCAAGCTTGAGTGTTCAACTGATACTTGTTTAATTGGTCCTCCATATTGTATTCATTCAGGGTTTTCAAACTTTTGACCTTGTAGCTGTTTTCCATAAGCTACGTTGTTGACTTTCTTACTCCATGTTTGAATGAGCGTTTGTCATTGAGGCCCGTTGGTTAGAATTCTCCTATTCTTATTTGTGGAATTTTGAAACACTAAATACTATGTTTGGCAAATTTGATGTTTCTCACCCTAGAAAACTTGGAGGAAGGTAAAATTTGTTCAATGTCAGGCGCATTAAAAGAAAATTTAAATTAGGGGTAACCTAAGCCATACGCATGGATATCAAACTCCTCACCCAAGTAAATGGGATTAAGGCTTGAGTTGAGTTTAGTATGCATACCAACCTCCTCACCCTATCAATTTTTTGTTTTGTCTGCTGGCAACTTTCTTTCATATGACATCATGAATAATTACATGAGGTTATGTGCCAGTGTCTCTATATGTGTTTGGGGTTTTTATTTAGCACAAGACACATATATGAACATGTATGGGACATTGGATCATGTGATTAGTGCTGTTTTAGCTTTCACAGTTAGCCCCAAATTCATTTAAATGCCATGTGCTTTCCTTTTTCTTCTTCTTGCTAGACATTTCGATGACCTTGATTTTCATATCTTAAAAATGAAAAAGACAGCATTTTACCTTAGTAGACTCAATTTGTTTCTGTAAGCAATTCCTTAAAGTTCAATAGTGTAAGTTATATTAATCCTAACAAACTTGTTTTTCAGGACAAAACCAATGAAAACAAGGACCGTGTGAGTTTGATGTGTCATCAATGTATGCGGTGTGATAAGAATGGTGTTGTTGTCTGTTCCAATTGTAAAAGGAAACGCTACTGTTACGAGTGCCTTGCAAAGTGGTAAGAAGAGTGACTAGTAATTAGTGATATTTATTTTTTTAAATGAATATGCTTGAAACGATTCCATCATATGATTGGGCCAACATGCTTACTGACGTATGAAGCAGCTTTGCTTATTTTGCCAACTGGAGGGGTGGCATGCTCATGTGCCTGTCACCTCCAATTACCTCTCCTTTCTTTTAGTTATCTTCCTCGGTGGGTCCCGGGTTCTCTCTGCTCGGTTCCACAATCAATCCCAGATCCATCCATTTGAGGGAGGTCAAATTCTGTTTCGTAGTCGACCATTTGATAGCCCTGTTCCTGAATATACAGAATAGGGCTTCGATGAGCCCTAGATGTAAAGGGGTTCTTGAACCCTTCTAATTAAACCCCAATCACAAGCATATAGAGTGCTCTACTGCACAACAACAAGAATCATTTCTACACGTTAAATACTAGCAAGCACCAACCCATCAAGTGCAAGAGATATAACATAAATTAAGCATAAATAAGCAGGCATAGTGTCCCCCCCTTCTTGGAACAAATTGATAAAGGAAACACGGAAAGTTAGAGAAAATAACATCTATGCACATAGATTTTCTCTTCCACTTGATGTCTCAATATGAGAAAATTATCAAACAAACATACAATCATGGACTAAAGATAGATATGCTAAAAAGAATATCATTTATGCAAAACAATTAGTCAAAACTTGACTAGCCTGAAATAAAACAAAATCAAAGTAATTTTGCAGAAAATATGTCTTAAACCTAGCATGCTAATCATTAAAACACAAAATATAACTCATGAGTCTCATGATGACCGTAGCGTGAAAAAAATCAACATCAAACATACTCAAAGATCACACAAAGATGAGAAAAATTAGTTATGAGGTGATCAAAACCATATCTATGACAATGTATGATGAATTCAAGTACTCTAATGAGATCAATGAGAATATAAATTTTAGACAATATCAAAAATAGCCCATCATAGAGAATCACATCAAGAAGATCAAGACATAAAAGTTAAACTCATTTCATCCCATTTTCAATTTTCAAGAACTCTAGTTCTCCTTTTTTTATTTTTTTTTAGCACAACTCTTCAACATATTTCAGAAATTTGTAGCCCTAATCATGAGACACAAAGAGATGGTGGCTTTCACACACATTAGTTGGTAGCCTTCTCTTCTTGTCACATAGCAATGGTAGCTGCACTCACACTTACTGGCAACTCTTTCCATCAAGGATATAGAGCCAATAAGAGAGGGAATCACATGTACACGTTCAATCCAGTCATTAGAAGCTTCAAAAGGTTTTAACCATTATGCGTGCTATAGAGGGATCATAAAATGCGGATTTCATATTTTAAGAGATCTCATGACGAATGTACATTTTAAAAGTGAATCATGAGTATGATAATGATGACTAAAACTATTGACTCATCAAAATGTAATCAAAGAAACATAAGATTCAACCTTAAGCATGCCATTACATCAATCAACACACAGGAAATGTTCACTAGCATAACCAAACCAAGACATAAAAAAAAAATTTGGTTTTTCTCAAACATTTTTTTATGTCTTCCAAAAAATTAAAGAAAACAGGAAAAATTAGACATATAAACATGATCATAACTCTAGGCATAAAACACAAATATTATAGATTATGTCACAAATAGCCTTTACGCCACAAGGCTTTCCCCTACAAATTTTTTAGGGGTTCTCAAAGAGTCCAAATTAGATTTTCTCACTCAAATGACATTCATCTTAGATTTATCAATGAACTTATGAGGTTTGGATGGAGTCTTAGGTCTTGTCTTAATGTTGTGGTTTCTGATTTTGCCATGGTTTTTAGGAACTTACATTGGCTTTGATACAAATCTGTTCACATAATTTGTAAGGACTCTAATCTGACTTTTCAACATCTCATAATAACTCATATGTTGATAATGATCATGAGAATTAGGAACCCTATTTAGTTTGCGACAATAAGGTCTAATATGACCAAATTTGCCACAATGATGACAAATAGGGTTAAACTTTAAAGATTGGGCAACCTTTGGATGTTTGGGGTTCACATGAAGGTAATGAACTTATAAGGTACATGCTTAGTCTCCCAACTAGGGCAATGAGGTCGGATATGACTCTTAACACCACAATAATGACAAGTGAGAACAAATTTAGTAGGCTTGACCTCAGCATTAGGCACAACACGTGCAAATGTGGTGTCCTTTTTGGAAGTCACATCCTTGACCTTCAAATTAGGACAATGAGGCTTTATGTGCACTTTAGTTCCATAATGGTGGCATGAGAGAACAGCCTTAGCATGCTTAATCTCACTTGGTATGGAAGACTTACCTTGAGCCGTCATGGAATTAGGCGTACTTGCCAGTTGGGAAGATGTAATTGCCTTATTTGTGTATTCAATTCTAGTCATGTCATGAGAAATCTTTTGTGCATTTTAAATTTTATCAATCTTTTGTGAACCTGCATCAAATTTCTTAAAAGAGAGCAGTTTCAAGTTTTTCAGCTTTTCTTCAAGTGCCCTTTTGAACTCCTCTCTGTCATGTACATCTTTCTCAAGAAATTTAACTTTATCAGTTAAAGTTAATCTGTGAGTCTTCAATTGACTAAATTCAGCTTGAGCATCAATGTTTTCCATTTTCAAAACTTCAATTTCATCCAATACCTTTTTTAATTTTATTCCCAGTTTGACATTGACTTTTGTCAATTTGTAGTATTGCTGATAAAGTTAATCATAAGTCAATTGGAGCTCACTCTTATCTTCATCATCAGATTCTTCTTCGTCTTTCTCGAGAAACCCTATAGTACCATCGGACTCATCGGATTTTTCACGTTCTTGGGGCTTTGATGAATATTCTATTGGCTCAAATGCAAAAGCTGTAAAAGCCGTGAAGTTCTCATAGCCATCTTCTTTGTTAGATTCTTCTTCTTTTTTAGAATCACTCCATGTGACAGTCAAAACTTTGTTTCCTTTGTTCTTCTTGTTAGGATAATCATGTGCAATATCTTCATAGTTATGACACTCAAAACATTATTCATAACCAGACTTATTAGATAATTTCCTTACAAACTTAGTCTTGTCAAAATATTTTCTTTTATTCTTATCAACAGAAGAACATTGGCCTTCTTGTTTCTTTTTAAAAAATTTCTTAAATTTTTTGACAAAAATAGTCATATTTTCGAGACTCATTTCAGAGTCGCTAACACTAGCTCCATTCATGCTTTCTTTAATGGAATTCAAAGCAATGCTTTTGTTCTTTTTAGGTTGGCGGAAATTAGCTTTAAAAGTTTGTAAGGAACCCACTAAGTCTTCTACTTTCATGGAGTCAACATACCTACTTTCTTCTATTGCCGTAACCTTGGCTTGAAATCTCTTCGTTAAGGATCTCAAAATTTTTTGGACAATTTTAGATGGAAAGATTTGTTCACCAAGATTGAAACTTGAGCTGACAATATCACTAAGCTTAAAATAAAATTGATCAAAATTTTCATCGTCTTCCATTCTTGAGGTTTCAAAGGCAGTAGCCAATCGCTAAAGTTTGACAATTTTTACGGTTGTTGTACCTTTATGAATAATTTGTAAAATATCCTATGCCTCCTCAAGTTATTAGGTAGTGCTGCCTACCCCCCTTATATGGCCTAAGACCTCCCGCCTTTTATCTGATGTGGGATCATGGCATACTCCCCCACCCAAATTCGCTACGCTCTCGTCGTGGGTCGGAACACCCTGCCTACCCCACCTGAGCGTTTGGTGTAGAATCAGATCAAAAGTTGGACTGCTCTAATATCAATTGAAAAATTTAGCCTTTGTTTATATTTTGTCCAAGAGAATAATTACTACAATATTAGGTCAAGGTGTAATGGTTATGAGCAATATTGTAGAATTCAAGATAGAAGAGAACAAACCATTTAATCAAGAATACACACGCTTTTTGCAGTGGAAACCCTAAATAGGAGAAAAATCGCGTGTCTCATTTACCGGACAAAGATCATGCATTATAATTTGTAATTCAAACGGTTACAAGACTCTTTACAATCAAAATCTATCAACTCCTTTATCTAATGATTGTTTGAATCTTGCTCGTATCCATAATTCACCATCATCATGCTTGATCATTGTTCAGATCTCCTTAGAACGGATTTTGCACCTTAAACTTTTTGAAGACTTTTAATCTCTTCAATTGAGTTAAAGAAGATTGTTGCTAAAACTTGTTTTTGAGCTTTTGGAAGGTATGAAAATCATAATCTTAAAGTCTTTTAAGTGTGGTGGCTCAGATCTAGGTCTGAAAAAGTGTGTTGGTCCTTAAATAAGCGCAAAAACCCTAGCGGTGTGAATCCCGAGAATTCAAATTTCGCGCTGCTCGATCCCTCGAGATCCTACGAGTATCTCGCGAGCTCAATCTCCATATTTTGCATGCTTATTGTTTTTATCATCGACGTCCTGCGATATCTCGCGAGAATCGTGCGAAGTCATGCTTATTTTGCATACTCACTGTTTTTGTCCTCAACATCCCACGAGGTCTTATTCTGCATCCAGCACACTATTTTTTTCTCTCGAGATCTTTCGAAATCCATTAACGTCTCTCGAAGTCCCCTTTATCAACCAAGATATATCTTACAAGCCTCTCTTAGCACGAGCTTGTATGAATAAGCTTCAAAACAATTCTGAATGCTTGTGATTGATATTCTAATTTTTCAAATTACATCAAACATGACTTGTCACGAAATTTAGCCAATTATATAACTTTACAATTGCTTTGGTTAGGAAGAGGTCTTCGGTTCAAGTCTCTCCAGTTGCATTTGTTCCCCGACGTTATGTTTCTATTTCTATTTGTTGCATCTTCACATGCAAGGTGGGGTTGCATGTAAGGGAGAGTGTTGGAGAGTTTGATATGCATTGTTGAGGCTCTTACTTAACATCAGAAGTTTTTAGATGAGTTGGTGGTCAACAATTCAATAGGACTATTTGGTGATCGACCCTTGAAGTTGTATTAGGATAACAAAGTTGCGATAGATATTGTTCAAAACCCAGCTTAGTATGACAGAATTAAGCATATTGAGATTGCCATGCACTTCATCAAAAAAAAGCTTAAAGGTGTTTGAGAGCTTAATATGCATTGTTGGGGCCCTTACTTAACAGTTTAAACTTTTAGATGAGTTAGTGGTCAACAATTCAATAGATAGTCAATATGACTATCTGGTGATCGACCTATGAAGTTGTATTGGAATAACAAAGTTGCAATAGATATTGCTCATAACCCAATTCGTATGACAAAACTAAATTCATTGAGATTGCCATGCACTTCATCAAAGAAAAGTTAAATAAGGGGTTAATTTGCATGCACTTTGTGAGATCAGAAGAACAATTGGTTGATGTTTGTTAAAATCTTAGTAGTAAGAGTTTTCATCCTATTGTTAGCAAGTTGGGCATGAGAGATATCTATGCACCAACTTGAGGGGGGAGTGTTATGTTATGTATTAGAGAAGGGTATTTTTTGTACTTTGTGCTACATTAAAATATATACATAAGGATAAGGAAGAGAACCCTTATTTTGGTTTCTTTCATTGGCCGTATAACATCTTCCCCTTCCGTTTACTCTCTTTCTTTTTTTTTTTCCTCTTCTTCTTCTCTTACTTAAATTTAACCATGTGTGATTGATCTTCTTCATAAGACAAGAATGTTAGTGGCTAAACCTGTTGATACAATAAGGACTCTAACACAAAGCATACCCAAGATGAGGGTGAAGCATTTAAACCGGGACGGTACCAAAGACTTCTAGGAAAGTTGATCAATTTAACGATGCTTGCGTTTGTTGTAGGAGTGGTGAGTCAGATTATTCAATCTCAAAGGCACCAACACTAGGATGTTATATTTTTCATTTTGAGATACTTGAAAGAAGCTCCTAGTAGGGGTTTGGTTTTTAAACAGTATCACAATGTTGATATAGTTGCCTTTAACGGTGCTCACCAGGTAGGAGACCATATGACAGACGGTTTATATTTGGTTTTTGTGCCTTTGCATTTGGAAATGTGTTTACTTGGAGGAGCAAGAAGCAGAATATAGTGGCACAATCGACTATAGAAGCTAAATATAGTAGTAATGTCTCATGTTGTGTACGAGATGTTGTGAGGAAGATCATTATTGGAGGAGATGGGGATAACCAATAGTAGGTTTATGCAGATGTTTTGTGATAATCAGGCTACTATTTACATAGCGAGTGATTCAGTGATTCATGACAAAACCAAACATATTGAGGATGATTGTCATTTTACGCGTGATATTGTTATGAAGTAGCAGATTACAACTTTGTATGTCTAGTCTTGCGACCAAATTGTAGATATCTTCACAAAATGTTTACACAAAACTCATTTTTCAAATCTTTATAACAAGCTGCGCATAATGGATATATATGCTTCCGATTGATGAAGTGTTAGAAAATGTACGTGGTATCTAAATGAGGGGAAATTTGTACTTTTCTATCTCTTTTAGTGGTTATATATAAATAGAGGAATCAACCCCTGGATGACTGATTCCTTGTTTCTTCTCTACATTCTATCTTCTCTTTCATTATCTTTTCCTGTTGCATCCGGTATATCAATCATTGTAACATGCACCAACTAAAACAACATGCCCAAACAAAACTTTCTTCCTTGCATATTTATTATAATTTCCATATATCACACAAACAGCTCTTACTTTCTGTTTTCTTCCATTCATAAACTTTTGAATGACACAAACTTCCACAATTTTCAGTTTATGATATGGAGTTTCAAGATTCACTGTCCTTAACATGGATGAGATGGTTTTTTGATTAATGAAGGTATTTTAGTTGGAAAAGGGCACGGATGAATTTTGGATATTCTCCCAAATAGAACAATATGTGTCACAGTATAAACATTCTAGTGAACAAAGAACAGAAAAAGAAAACCAATAAAATTATATGACATGAGGCGGCATTTTGATCACTCCCTTTTGTTTCCTTGTCAATACCCTCAGTTTTGTGTGCTTCACCAAACATTCAACTAATTTAATATCATGCTGAAATCTCTGAGCACCTGATAGAGGATCACTCATTTCTAGCCACGTCGCATGCTCATGGCATTTCCAGTCCCTAGTCATCCAGCATGCCTGCTGGTTTCACCTTATGTATTTATTGCATCTGTGCATTGGATTATAGATGAATTTATTTTCAGGTTAGTGTAGTGTGACAATATAACATCATAGCTGCATAGACTTCAATAATTTCAAGCAAAGATAAAAATAAAAAATAATATAAGAATAACCACAAAAGAATGTTATGGCCTTGGATTATCCCTGTCTAAGTGGCAAAAAGCCACATGATAACCTATGGCTTGGATGGGGGTGGGGTACCCCCTCGAGGGGGGGGAGGATAGTATTTTTAGACTATTGTTTCTAAGAATTGTTGGCGAATATTGGGATTGCTTAAACATTTGCTTACACATTTTTGGCAGAGCCCTTGATTGAAATGGAAGGTGTTGTGATAATGCCTCAATTTTATATCATTGATCTACCATCAATTCTATATCATTGATCTATGTTTTTCATATCTTGCATTTTGAGGGTTAGGAACCAACTCAGTGTTTATGTGTTCTGACCTGAATACTGGGCAGCCTAGATTCAAATGGTAGATGGGTCTTCTCTTGTAAGGAGCCTTGTATGTAAGGTTCAATTTTTTGGCATTTCAAGTATGAACTAGTTATTGTGGGGACAGGTTTAGGTCTAAGACTTATGGAGTGGCCATCTTATAATCTTCTTTTTGCAGTATAAATTTTCTTGATTGTCTTCATTTTCTCATGCTTTTAGCCTAGCCATGTACATCTCTGGGGCTTTGTGAGTAATGATGTTTTTCGTCTTCCTCTTCCATAGTTTCATTTGAACCCTAGCCTCAGTTTTGCGCAACAATTTGAACAACGAGGATAAAAAGTGTAGTTTATTTGTTTGTTTAAGTTGTAGTTGTGTGATGTATATGATAAGTTTAATTGTGAATGAGAATAAATCGTACAGCAATATGCTCTACAATGTGGGTAATATATAGTTGTCCAACATTTCAGGTTCAATGTCTTATAAAACTGGAGAGGTTGTGGTTTTGCAGGAATAATTACCTGTCTTTTTCTCATTTATCAAACAAAAACTATATAAAAATAAATTAAATAAAGAGCCGTCTGTCTTTCTCTCTCTTCTTTCCCATTACCTACTCACAAGAACCGAAATTGATGTGAAACAAAAAACTGGCTGCCCTAAACTAAGTTTACAAATCTGGTGCATCCAACAGCCCTTCTCTAGCATCAATGAACAGCAATATACATCCATGTTCTTTCCCAATGCATGACAGGAAGCCTGGTAGTAGATGGATAAATGTTTTATGGAGATATATCATTTCTGGTTATTTAGTAGCTACACTGCAGTTTTCTTTCTGGATGTTATTTCTTTGTGCATTATGCTCCTTGGACTACAGATGCATTGTCCTACAGCTTCAGTTCTGTTGGGAAATGGTTTAACTGTGTGCATTTCCTTATTTGACAGCGACAATTGCAATACATCCATTGTTGATTTTTACAGAAGCTGTCCCAACCCTGGTTGTTCCTATGATCTGTGTCTCACTTGTTGTCGTGAACTAAGAGAAGGTTGTCAGCCTGGAGGTACTAAAGCAGAAACGTCCCACGAACAATTTGTAGAAAGAAATCATGGTCAAATTACAGTTGGTGAGGGTGCAACTGTTGCAAAAAGGAAAATATACCGGTGGGAGAGCCAAATGGCGTCTTCTGCCAATGATGATGAAGCTGATGTGTCTTGTCAGTTTCCTGATTGGAGAGTTAATACTGATGGTAGCATTCCATGCCCACCAAAAGAGCGTGGAGGTTGTGGAACTGCAAATTTGGAGTTGAGACGCAATTTCAAAGCTAACTGGGTGATGAAGCTGATTAAGAATGCAGAGTATCTTACGAGCAATTATCAGTTATCCAATACTGATTTTTCTCAAGGATGTTCTTTGTGCCCACCAAATGGTTCCAAAGGGAACAACAAAATAGATTGTAAAATTAGGCAGGCTGCTTTCAGAGAGTACAGTCATGATAACTTTTTGTATTGTCGAAATGCTGTTGACATGGAAGATCATGAAATTGAGCATTTCCAGCAGCACTGGATAAGAGGTGAACCTGTCATTGTCAGAAATGTTCTTGACAGGATGTCTGGTCTCAGTTGGGAACCGATGGTTATGTGGAGAGCTTTTAGAGAGAAAAGTGCCAAGGGCAAGTTCAAAGAGGAGACAACATGTGTAAAGGCCATTGATTGCTTGGATTGGTGTGAGGTCAGCCATTTTATTATTTTTTTTTAAAATGTTGTTTGGATGGTCCACTTGCTTGTTGAACTTCCATTGTCAATCTCACAGGCGATAGCATATCTAATGGGTTGCCAATGGGTCAAACACTTCCTCGTGTAAAGGAGTCTGAATGGCCATAGCGTGCTGATTAATTGTCCTAATACACAGATACAGTCCCCTATATAAAGTCCAAACATTGTCCTGTGTCGGGCAACATCGTTCTTCCTTTCTTTTTTTCTTTTTTTTGTTTACTGCCAAAAAGTAAGGAATCTTGATGATGAAATACTCTTATTTCTTGTGCTGCCTTAAATATCCTTTATTGTTTCATCCTGAATACTAGTTGACATATATCTTCATTTTCTTAGCCAGTAAGCTGACATTTAAAGCATAGTACTAAACGGAAAAACAAGCCATATAACACAACTAAAATGAGTACCTTTTCTGTGACTGCAACTTATATATAGTCTTTTTCCTCACTCTATTCCTGTATAATATTTTTTACAGTTATACATTCAGAGTGCTTGTTGGGAATTCTGTTTAATCTTCAGGAAAGAGAAAGGTTATTAACTTTTTGATTTCTCATTGTTGTGTAGGTTGAGATTAATATTCACCAATTCTTCAAGGGCTACGTAGAGGGTCGTATGCATGAGGATGGGTGGCCAGAGATGTTGAAGCTGAAGGATTGGCCCTCCTCAGCTTTATTTGAAGAGCGTTTGCCCAGGCATTGTGCAGAATTTATTGCGGCACTTCCCTATAGTGACTATACTGATCCGAAATCAGGTCTTCTGAACCTTGCTACAAAGCTTCCTGTTCAAATGCTAAAACCTGACTTGGGACCCAAAACATATATTGCATATGGATTTTCTGAAGAACTTGGTAGAGGTGATTCAGCGACAAAGCTCCATTGTGATATGTCTGACGCGGTAAGTTTTCTCCCTGATACAAGGTTGTGATATTGATTTTTGATGTTATATAACTTCTGTTTAGACTGTTCTGTCTGTTGTTTTAAGCTGTGTCACCTAATCTATGTTCAGGTGAATGTCCTAACTCACACAGCTAAGGTGAAGGTTGCACATTGGCGACATGTAAGCATAAAAGCAATGCAGGAGAAATATGCATCTGAAGACTTACGGAAACCCTATGGTCGAAAAGATGAAGTTGTTGGATTTAGAAGATGGTCACTGAAGAGACATCGTGTCCATGAGAATGTCAATGCTGAATGTGCAAACGGTGGGGAAATTGGTGCAGATGATGGCCCATTAATAGAGGGACAAGAAGTCAAGGTAATGAAATTGGTTAAACAACATTAGGTTGGACTTTTTTCTTTGTGGATGTCGGTACTTTTATAGTCACTGAGCATATTTTGTTCGTCAATCTTCTGCTCTTTCCTGAATAGAAGGCAACTGTCAATGACAATCTGCCATTTCTTGATAAGCAGAGTACTAAGGTTCAAATTCTTGACCACCAAAAGCACTCGATTAACCGACCCAACTCCTCAAGATGCAATGGTATTTTCGAAACTGAGTCACTGATAGAAAATAATGATGCAAGGGTGCCTCAATTGGGTAAGCAGCATGCTGAATTAAGGGAAAGCTCTTCGGCATGCAATGGAGCTGACAAGGATGATGTGTCTACTCAGTTTGCGGGTACGAAATCAAGGGCAGTCAGTCTTTGTGGGCTAAAAGAACCCATGGACATGAATATGAAGAAAGGAGTTGAATTCCTCTCTGCAAGGGATCAACTGGATGAATACATTGAATTTGTCGACTGGGATTCGTCTTTCACTGAAAAGATATGCAAGAAACCAATCAAACAGGGAGCAGATCAAGCCAAAAATAAAAATTGCTGCAGTTCCATTTGCAGGGATATTGATCAGGGAAACTTCTCCTCCGGAGATGAGGTTGACCTGGGCTCCACTTGTCCTACCATTGAAGATTTACATTCTGCTAATGGACCTGAAGCTGAGAACAAACTTGCAGCTGAGAGAGATACGTCCAATCAAGAATCAATCCATTCTTTCGGCAATGTGGTAGCAAGGAAGCTTACGAGTAGGAAAGATGGTCTGGGGATTTCTTTTGCAGGTGACGATGGAGTTCCTGATCTAGGGTCAAGAAAGTCAAACCCTGAACCAATTAAAGGTTTTCTCCAAAGTAATGACAAGTCAAATGTTAATTATGGAGGTGCTGTTTGGGACATCTTTCGTAGGCAGGATGTTCCGAAGTTAATCAAATACTTACAAAAGCACAAGAAAGAATTTCGTCACATAAATAATCTTCCTGTAAATCCTGTGAGTATATTACTGCTTGTCATTCATAGTATATTTGTTCTGAGACTAAATTTTTTCTATTGTACTTTCAGGTTGTTCATCCCATTCATGATCAGACCCTTTTCTTGAATGAAAAGCATAAGAAACAATTGAAAGAGGAATTCAGTAAGGAACTCTTCTATGCTTGTGTGGGCCAGTGTCGTAGGTAGCAACACACTGTTGTGGTACAATAATGCTTAATGTTATATGCCAGATATTGAACCATGGACATTTAGCAATATCTTGGTGAGGCCGTTTTTATCCAGCTGGATGTCCTCATCAAGTGAGAAATAGACAGGTAAGTGAACCCCCCCCCCCCCCCCCCCCCCCCCCCCCCCCCCCCCCCCCCCCCCCCCCCCCCCCCCCCCCCCCCCCCCCCCCACCCCCCCCCCCCCCCCCACCCCCCCCCCCCCCCCCCCCCCCCCACGCACGCGCAAAGAAGATTAATTGGCATAGATAAGTTATTAGATTTCCATGCAGCCTTATCCAATATGCTAATTTTCCCTCTTGATATTCAAAATCTTGTACAAGAATAGGGGCCTTACAGTATTTCTAGTTGATATTAGAAAATCTCAAGCAAACTGGGTGATTCCTTTATGTTCACATATACATACCTAATAGGCTTTGCCTGGGGCCATCATGAACTGCCACCAGCAATGAGAGCATTCCTTATATTGGGGTCTGTAGGCTCTCTAGTGATCTTTATTTTTATTTGTTTAAATTATAAGTGGGATCTTCTATCTGCAAGTTCATTATCTGGTTGTTGATTCGATTTTGTTTTATTATTCCAGTCCTGTATTAAGGTGGCCCTTGACTTTGTATCCCCTGAAAATATTCAAGAATGTGTTCAGTTAACTGAAGAGTTCCGTCTGCTCCCAAAACACCATAGAGCCAAGGAAGATAAGCTAGAGGTACCTCTGTGCTTATATGCTCTGTTTCAGTACATAAGCCATTTATTTTGTGTGCCGGCTGATTAGGTTTTCCTAGGATCAAAAGAATATTTGCAGATTAACAAAGTTCAACCACAGTAGTATATCTTGTTGATCAGCCTCATTTGCTTGTGTTGGGGCCATGTCAGCCTTAGCATTATTGATTGATGAAATTATGTTTTTGGTGTTTTTAAGTATTGGACATCTATTAGAAGTGTGACTTCCTAGATAGTAGTTTTGGAAAATTACCAGGATTATGATATTGCAAGTTAAACGAGTGCCTAGGTTTTACAGTAAATAGAACAGTTCCTGTCTTCCATCATTCCCTTGAGTTTTTCTTGTAAACTGAGAATGTCAACTTTGAATTGATCATAGACATCTTGAGTTAAAGCTAATGATTGAGATTTCGGGTGGTTCTCAAGAAAGATACTCTTCATGGCCTAGTTGGGAGGCTTGACAGCCAGAAGAGTTGAATTTTGAATCTTGTGAGTTTTAAGTTTGGTGGAAGTTGAATAATTCTTTTGTTTATGAATATTTAGAAACAGCAACATTTGGAAGATACTTTCTGTTGGCTTCATGAAAGTTAAATGTTAGAAAATGTTCATTACAAATTTAATTTTGACAGCAACTGTGACTTTTGGTTATCATGAGATAAAGATGATATTGTGTGTGAGTGAAACATAAATGGTGAAGAGAAGTTTAAAAAGCCCATCTGTAGATGTAATGTTATTCAAAATATATAGTGTCCTAGTTGACCTTACACCTTCACCAGCTTCAAGGGAAATCTAACTCTACGATGTAGAATTCTCTGGAGCTTTATGAAGCCAAAATTTTTTATTCCAACGCCTCCGCCTTTCTATCAATATTGCCAATTCCTATAATACAATTGCACCTTCGTGCATCTACTTTCCAGAGACCTTCCTCCAACTTCCCCTGACTCATTAGTCAAGTTCAAGAGAGCATGCTTTGTTGTTGGTGTCACATGTCTGCAAATTTCGTAAACACAACATATAAACTCTAATATATGCTTTTCAAAATGTACAAAAAGCCTCTAATTTACAAATCACGAAATTGTTTTACATAGTTTGGAGAATGAAAAGGATGTTAAGTGCGCACGTGCGAATTTGTCTGCATGTTGCTGCTGTTTCAACGATTTTGAATGTTATCATCAACCTTCTGTTGATAGATTGTGTGCTGAAATCCTCCTCTAGGGTTTGATGAAATTAATTAATGCAAAAAATAGTTCTGGAGGTCCACTTTGTACCCAACGCAGGGCCTCCAAATTTTTAGGACCCCAAAATTTTAAAATACTGTATGTTATAGTTATAGTCTAAAATGGCTTTTACATTTTTTTTAAAAGGCCCCTCACCTTACAAAAAAAAAAACCCCTATATTAATTAACTTTAGAAAACCGATTTAATAAAAAAAAGTAGTCATATCTGATTGTCACTTTCTTCAAGATAAGATAGGTCAAAAGTTTTAATCCTAAACAACTCTTTCACTCTCTACATAGTAAAGAAATTCAGAATAAGTCAAAAGTCTGAACTTATAAAACTCTCTGTATCTATATGTGGCACAAACTAAAGATAAATTGTCAAATTTCATTAACTTTAAATAACTTATCATCAAATGACTTATTTTATTTTATTTTATTTTATGTAATTCATTTTTTCTACTGACATGTCCTTCCTTGTATTTGACACTACTAAAAATTAACATTTTATGTTCATTGTTGAATATTTGGAGTTTATCATTGCTTTTTTATAATTTATCTTATTCCATTATTTGTTTGTTGTTATTAGTAAAAATGTTACTAATTTAGTTATAATTTATTTATTGATATGTTATAGAAGTTGTACCAAATTCAAGTTTTCATCCATATCTACAATCTTATCGTCCGGTGATAAATGAGATTTTTTCTAGACTTCTAGTTTTATTTAAATTCTATGACTGTAAAAAGGCTTCTAAAAAAGCAAGATAAATAAAATTTAAATACAAATTTTATATTCATATTAAGAATATAAAAAAGCCTCATCAAGATTGTTCACCTAAAGCCCCAAATAGTGTTGAGCCTGCCCTGACCCAGTGGTCGCAGTCCAACCTTCTCAGCATCTTGCAATGGCTGGACAAATGCCAGGTAGTGTCTTGTTGGTTAGTAGAAGAAAATCTCTTTTAATATACAATTGTCAACAGGTACATGCCAGATAGAGGAACAAAAATGATAGTTCTTTTGCTACAATGATAAGCTTTTAGGTGTGTGCTTCATGTAGACTTCAAATGAAGTCTTGTTGGTTAGTAGAAGAAAATCTCTTTTGATATACAATTGTCAACAGGTACATGCCAGATAGAGGAACAAAAATGATAGTTCTTTTGCTACAATGATAAGCTTTTAGGTGTGTGCTTCATGTAGACTTCAAATGAAAAAAGTGATAATGGAAATTAACTGTGAAATGACTATCAGATAAGCTGTGGATATTGGATTGCAATATCAGTATTTCTGAGCCTGTTCTGATTTCTGTCTCTTTACAGGTAAAAAAGATGACACTTTATTCTGTAAGTTCAGCTGTGAGAGAAGCCAAAAGTCTTGTATCAAATGAGTAAGATTCATTTTCTGCTTCTGAGTTTTGATTATGCTGCTAATATTTGGCCAGTCCATAATGTCAGTGGCAGCTCAAAGAATGAAAAACTGTGTCTCCCTTAGGCATGAAGGCCTCAAAACTGAATTGCCTGCTTCACTAACTGCACTGCTGAATTAATTATAACTGTCTTATATGCAGTTGCTTTTCTCAATTTTTTCCCTCTCTTGTATAAATAGTTAGCTAAAAACGCATGCCAATTTGCTAATTAGTTCATATTCCTGCAACATCATATGATCTTTACAATTATTTTTATAAATGCATTTTAGTGTCATATCTTTAACCAATTCATGGAAAAATTAATTAACTGTGTTTATTGGTGAACTTCCTAACTAGTAATTGTTAACTGTATTCAGTAGTGAACTTTCTAACTAGTCATTGTCTTCCAGAACCACTTACACGCTGACACATCGCTTACACGTAGTTGTTTGATGTAGGCAAATACTACCATTTATTTGTTCAAACTTTAGAAGACTTAGATTGACTTTATTTTTAAGTTGAATGGATTATACTGAAGTTTTGAGTCAAACGAATCTGAACTCCCTTGTGAAATCATAAGAAACTCTCAAACAAATTTCAGTTGCTACACATCTTTAGGGACTAAAGTTCTTAACTGCGTGTGTGTGCATTTCTGGCAGAAAGAATAATTAGAATCACTTCTACTGAAACTATGTCTGGGACTGCACTGTTGAAATCACATAATGGACAGCTAGTAACAAGGATGCTGGCACTAGTGTTGGTTTCCAGCATGGTGATCTTGGAGTAAAATAAACTGCATATTGTGTTTGGTACGCATGAAACTGAAATAAAATTTGCATTCCTGGGTGTGTCTGCCATATGTCCTCATTATACCAGACAAAACGAGATCCAATTATTCTATTATTTTCTATGAAGAATTTGGTGTTTTGAGAAGGTGGCAAAGTGAATCTGAAATAGAGCTCCTGCATTTTCATACTACATACTTTTTTTGGTTCTTTTTCTTGGTTGTAAGCTTTCTTTGGAATGAGGACAATTGATGAAACTTTTGCATCATAATTGATTGTTTGATGTTCCTTGTGCTTCAGATGGACCCGAATCCAACAGGGCAGATCCACTTTTATGTTTCTTTGAAAATTATATGTGCTGAAATTAGTTAATATATCTCACTATTAATTAGTTGAAAGCCGGCCTTGGTGCAGTGGTGAAGTTGCTCTATTGCGGCTTGAGCATCCTGGGTTTGAAACATGGAAACATGGCAACAAAGATAGTAAGAAAAAGTTCTATTCCTGTTGATTTTTACTGAAGAAATGTAGGAAACAGGAAAAAAATGAAACTTTTTTTTAACCCATTAAGTTTTTAGCCAAAAATCTAGTTTTTGTGTTCGCAAACTTAAGCAGATATAAGTTCAGTTGGTTCTTGCTGAGGAAGAAAAGAAAATAATTGAGAAATGAATTATAGGAAACTTTTATTTTTTGTGCTGCTTAGCTTAAGTAGGTGGCACATACATTTTTTTTTTTAACCCATTAAGTTTTTAGCCAAAATCTAGTTTTTGTGTTCGCAAACTTAAGCAGATATAAGTTCAGTTGGTTCTTGCTGAGGAAGAAAAGAAAATAATTGAGAAATGAATTATAGGAAACTTTAGTTTTTGTGCTGCTTAGCTTAAGTAGGTGGCACATACATTTCCTGATTGTTAACATATGGGAACAAAAATAATTTTGGCAAACAATTCTTCAGCTAACAAATCCTGTTTCTGTTTAGTCAAAAGGGCATGTCTGGCATACCTCATTGACATTTTAAAAATGCTGTGCAGAGTTTGATTTGTATCTGTATTATTGACTTCAGTTTTCACCTTGCTCATTTGCTTAGTATAACGGGATGAGAGAGTTATATTTTGTTCCTTTATTGAGTTCACTCGTTATGTTTGATTCTATGTTTCCATTGAGCAATGCATACGACGTCCAGGGTTTGAGGGGCATAAATGCCGTGCAATATTTGGCATTCAACGGCAATTTTGTGTGTATACTTGCTTTAGAAATACTAATAGACTCGCATCACACACGTAAACACTTCTAATGCATTAGGATCTCTCTTTTGCATCTGGATATATGTAATGTAATCATCTAAATTATATGTTTGCTTTCATGTTTCATCCTACATTCACCATCAGTTCCATTTGTGCAGAAGTCAATAAATTGGTTAGGTCCTTATAATTTACTAATTTGTATTTTGTAATTTTGTTTTGGCAGGTAATTCCCAAACTTTTTAGGTGTTAAACTGTCATCACTTCAATAAAAGGAAGCGGCTACTTGTTTGGCAGAAGCTAGTAAAATAAGAGGCTATACATATTGTAAGCTTTGAACTACACCAGAGAAGGACAAATGAATACATCCCTTGGGCTCAGGTATGTCAGTCTGATTTTGATAATGATAATTTCTATACAAATAGGATGAAATCATTGGTGTTGTGTGTGCTTCTAACAGGTCCCCACTGCCTTCTGTGTTGAACGGAGAACAGAAGAGAAAGCTATGTGGACAGGGACGGAACTATGGGGGGTCATGGCCCCCCTATTTTGACAAAATTCTGTATAGATCCTATACATTTTGAATATTTATGATAAGAAAGTGTATCGACCTCTCTCAAAATTCAAGAAATTTTATTTCAGCCCTTCAAAATACAAATTTGTTTTACTTTGGTCCCTCGCAAAATTCAAAATTTTTTACTTTTACCGATCAACATTCAAAATTTTTTGACTTATGGCTCCCTCTCAACAAGATTTTTTGTTCCGTCCCTGTACGTGGAGTAGACCACTTGTTGGGGCTGGAAGTGGTTTATAGAGATATAACCAAGCTCTTGTGGTGTTGTTATTAGTGTTTTTTAATATGAAGTGTAGTGAACACAAAATGCAGTCATCACACAGAATAGAGCTCAATTAGTAATACGTGGAAATAGAGTAATCTCTGCAATGCCTGCCCTTATAATAAAACTCATGCCCATTCTTATGAAAAAAAGAAAAAAGAGGGAAATGATTCAGCACCATTATGTGGTTCGGCCTTTTCTACTCTAATGTGTTGGCCTTAGTTAGAAAAAATTATTTAGTGGGTTCATGACACCACGTCAGCATAATGATGTGGTGTGCCTAACCTATAGAAAATAAACATGTCTTATTTTTTTGTCAACTTAATTACATGGATAATAAATATGAATATGTTAGGAAAGTTTTTATTTTCATTATTTTAAAAATCAGGCCAATCATCTTAAAAATTAGCTCAATCAACTTAGAACATATGTTTGTTTAGGGCAATACTATACAAATAAAAATTTTATATAAAAATTCTATACAAAATTATATTTAATGAGAGCTTTTTATTTCAAAAGAAAACATCCACTACAATAGCTTTTAGTTACAAAATTGCCACTGTCTCGTTATTTTGTATGCAAATATATTTTTTGTTTTTTTGGTAAGAATAGCATTTGTGTCGTTTATTTTTAATAGGTTGGACACACCACCTCTCTCATTATGCCGACGTGGTGACCTATTGAATAATTTTCTGTCATAGACATTAGAGTTTAGGAAATTTTTGGATGGAACTTGATAGATAAATTCTAAATTTGGAAACAATGTGAAGAAATATGGAGCATTATGAATAGTTTGATGAAAATTTGATTTGAGTTATAATCAAATATACCATAATTTTGAACAACTACTCAAAATGTTTCAGAGGACGATCAGCCAAAATTTGTTTGTTTAATAATTGGGTAAAATAAGTTCAACAATAAATATGACGGCTCATAAGTATTGTAAGATTAGAATTAGAAAAAAAACTCGAGTGATTAAGTAGTATTGAGTTAGTATCCTTATTAATTTTTATAGTAATATAAATTTGTTGTAAATGAAGAGAAGGAAAAAATATATATCACATTAAAAAATATTGCATTTTTTTGTTTTTGTATTGCAATTCGGAGTCTAATCGCATTCTCAATTAAGTAAGTCATTCACATTAAAAGTAAGATATCCACTAACATAAATAAGATATCGACGAGCAATAAATATCTTACGTTCTAACCTGAAGAGCACACCCGTTTGACTAAGTACGACCACTTATTGGTTTTTGTGATTGCATTTTTAATTTTACAATTGGTTTGAATATTGTCATACCTCAAAAACAATTTGAGCAATCCCACGCGTTGCCACGCCAAAATAAAGTTTATATAGTCATACCTCAAAAACACGAAACCCGTCGGATCAAGCGAACCGTGAGACACTAGTCCCTTTTTCTCCTTTTATTTTTTTGAATAAAACGGCTTTAATTTGAAAAATATCATATTACTCTTAGCCCCATGTGGATTTGTGTTCTTAGTTATTGTCTTTGTTTGACAGAAATCGATCCGAAATTGCAATCAACTAACCACAGAATCCACTGAAATCCCCTTTGTCAAGGTTCGCAACTGCGTTAAACTTGAAACTACTCCATTTCAATTCCTTTAATCTCCAGCCACTGTTCTGGTTTTTGGCCAATCGAATGAACCGTACCTGTTTGTAAATATGCCTCAGTTAGAATTGGTTTTTATGTGGACTTTGAATTGTATCCTTCGCCCATTTGATTGCATGTGATTCTATGTAGGTTTATACTGTTTTCCCAACGCAATCTGAGCTCTGCCACGTCATGTTTCTTCGTCGAGTTGCCTTGACATTGCCTCTGTCGAGCAGGTTCTTTAGCAGTAACGGCAGCCATGATGTTTCAAGTGCCATTGCAGAGCTCAATAAGGTATCATAAACTGTTTTCTCTTCAGCTTAACCCCAATTATAGTTCAATTTGATATGGGTGTTTATAGGTACAATTGAATCTAGATCATGACGTTTGGTCTGCTCCCTTCTGTTGCATCGTTACTTGTCACATTGCACTGGTGTGTTCCTGGATTTATGTTGTGTGGAAGGTCCAATACATGATGCGCAGTAAGGCTAGTGTAAGAAGGGTCCTGTAAGGAGGAACAACCCATTTAATGGGGAAAATTGATAATATATTAGTCATTAGAGCACAGAGTTGAGTTTCAAATGTGTTTGTGATGTCTCTTGTATACTTCAGTTGCACCTAGGTTGCAGTTCCTCTGGTGCTCTTTTTGTATTTCTTTCCTTATTAAGGGGAACATGCGATTTTTATTGCTTAACAGCTCTGATCAATAAATGTAACTGAAAGCCAGAACTAATGTTGAGAAGAATCAAATAAATTTGATTAGGCCACTTTGTATTAGTTATTGTGTGTGTAAATTTAATTATAACTATATTTCTAAATGTGAAGATATGGATGCGTTTAATGACACACCCATCACATATATCATTTTAACCCCCATTGTTTGAGATTGTGTAGCCATAAGCTCTTCTTGGGTGCAGGAAATGGAATCTGTATTTGGTGAACCACCTCCAACTACTCTTGCCAGTTCTAGTAACAACCAGTTCACTGTTCAAGATTCTCAGTTTGTGTCTCCTAAAAATGCAGAAAATGATTTTGGTTTGACCCACATTGGCAGCAAGGGTGAAGTCCAAATGGTGGATGTCTCTCCCAAAGAAATTAGCAAGAGAGTCGCTGTTGCTAGTTGCAAAGTTGTTCTAGGCAGGAAGGTGTTTGATATGGTCTCAGCCAACCAGATGGCTAAGGGAGATGTCCTTAGTGTGGCAAGAATTGCAGGAATAAGTGGAGCAAAGCAGACAAGCAACCTCATCCCACTATGCCACAACATCAACTTGACACATGTTCGTGTTGATCTGACATTAAATCTGATTGATTTTAGTGTTGAAATAGAAGGGGAAGCTGCTTCAACAGGGAAAACTGGTGTGGAAATGGAAGCAATGACAGCAGTGACTATTGCAGGTCTGACAGTATATGATATGTGCAAGGCTGCTTCAAAGGATATTCAGATCACGGATGTAAGGCTCGAACAGAAAACTGGTGGGAAAAGTGGTGAATGGTCCAGGGAGAAATGATGGTTTTCTGGAATACATTCCAACTGAATGGTGTTGAGGTTAGTGCTTTTGTTTGCATTTCATGTCATACTATAATATAATCACAGATGTTATAACCATGATGTGCTTGGATTTTGTTATTTGCTTAAACAAGGTGTCAGCTTACAGTCCTTTTTAGCTTTGGGTTCTATTCCAGTGTATGTCAAAATTACTCTCCAGAGAACAACATAATTTCTTGCAAATCCTCTTCTTTCTACATAGGAAAGCCAGATTTTTGAGGAGTGACGTAATCTAGGGCATATGTAGGTTTTATGAGCCATAGGGCCTCTATAGAGAACCGAAGCTTGTCAATGGATCTATAATTACTTTGACAAGAAATAATCTACAGACAATACTGTAGCTGAAACATGCAATTCCAAGTAAAGAACTACGCTTGAATTGTACATGCATGAAAACTAATAAAAGACTTGGAAATTCTCATAAGTAGCCCATAAAGTAAGAGAATTTGATAAGAAATGGAAATAAGCATTAAATATAGGTCCTTAACTAAACTAATGTTGAACATTATAATCCATAGTTTAATAAATTTTTCATTATAAATTGTTGAATATGTACTTCTTCTTCTTCTTCTTCTTCTCCTTCTTCTTCTTCTCTCTCTCTCTCTCTCCCTCTCTCTTATTTTTTCCCTTTTTTTTTGGAGGGGCCACTAGTCAGGTTGGTCTTTCATTGGTTTCTTGGAATACGACTGTTCTGAATTGGGTTATAGCAAGAGCACCAACACCCCCTACCCTTTTGTGCGCACACCAATTAGGGGAAAGGGTGGTTTGGGGGGTAGGGAAAAAAATGGATTTATACAAGTTCAACTGTCGAGGTTTGGGGTTTTGAATGCAACCCGTTAATAGTCCATAGGTGTGCAATCTATTGTAAGTCTTACCTGCACATACTTTAAATCACAACAGGCATCATGGATGTGACAGACACGTGATAATTTTTCTTACATAAGTTCTTATAAACCCAAAAAAAAATAAAAATAAAAATAAAACGGGGGTGAGCTACATAGAACTAGGTTAACCGCAAAAAAATATGCCCTAGTTGAGATTTGCTGGATTCACTCTCTATGCATGCTTTGGAAGGTCATGATGGAGCCCATCAGCCCACTAAGATGGGCTCCATCAGCTTTTGTCATGCCCACTATCAAGATAGTTTGTACACTGTTCTTGGCTTATATGTACAAGTCCTACAAGCGTCTGAAAATCCCAAAATATAAGCATTGTGTTTGTTTTTGGAACCCAATCTGTACTTTGTATGATTGGAAAAAATATTCAGTGCCATTGGAGTATCATATGTCTTTGTTCCTCCTCTTACATGAGAGTGAGTTCCCACATTCTAGGTGTGTATTTGACCCCACTTTGTATGGGAGATTTATCACTACGTGAAAAAAATAGAGTAAGGATGATGTGGTGCTTCAAGCGTATTGAATAATTTTTCATATGATTGAGCAAACGAAAGCTTGTAGTGTGGCAACTCGAACCCAAGTCTCAAGCGAGAACAATGAGTGCACTTATCATTTTGACTAACCTCGAAAGTTTAATTATTGAAAATTGATGTCTTGTCTTAATACTTGGTTGAGGCCCCTACATGGTTCAAATGTGTTGTCAATGTTAGGAATGTAAACGAGTCGAGCCAAATTTAAGTTTAGTGTGAAAATATTTTTTTAATTTTGATAAATTGGAGTTCCAAAGTCCTAAGGT
The DNA here is from genome assembly GCA_033060915.1 of Euryodendron excelsum. Lineage (NCBI taxonomy): Eukaryota > Viridiplantae > Streptophyta > Magnoliopsida > Ericales > Pentaphylacaceae > Euryodendron > Euryodendron excelsum. The sequence continues at coordinate 80,551,022 of CM065377.1, read as the reverse complement.
GGGGAAAGGCAAGAATGAGTTGAACCTATGACCTCATGACATGAGAGAGGGCGTCACTGCTACAAAACTAACTCCGCGCCTCTTACTTTAAAAATTTAACGAGGTTTAAAATGTGTTTAAATTTTGTTTCTTTTAACTTTTGAGCTACTCTCAAATGAGTTTTGATCAAACCGAGTTCAAGAGACTTGACTCTTTTTTAGTACATATTAGTTTATCGAACTGAGTTTAAAAAATTAGCAATTTTTAAAATGTATTTAGGTTTGATTTATTTATATAACTAGTAATGAACCAAAGACAAGTTTGGATATGTTTATAAATGCGTACGTAAGCCTTAATGCACACGTTGAAGTAATTTGAACATTTAGCAAATTGTACGATATGTCCTGGGGCCTTTTGTGTAAGTCATGCCCTTAATCATCCATTCTTTTTGTAAAGAAAAGCAAACAAGAGAGAGGACTTACCAAAAAGAGCTAGATTTAAATAAGATATGGAGATATGATAAAATATTGAGAAGATCACAGACAAGAGTCACGAGGAAGGCCCCAACTCCCCTTTGTAGTGAGGATTGCAAGTAAGAGCAGGCATGCATTTCACAGGACTCCCACCCTTTTGTCTTCTTTTCGACACTGCAATGAGAAACATGAAAATGGAGTAATTCTATACAAACAAAGTATCAATTAAGATAGTTTTTGGTTACATTATTTTGGTGAAGGATTTAGTGTAAAATGGTGTTTGATCATGTTTTGAATTAGAAAATGGGTATGGACCATTCTTTGAGCTACGATTGAGTCCACCTATACTTGATTTAATTTTCACTTTTTTTTTTTGCTTTTTCTAAATCATTTAGACTAGGCAAGATAAAAAAAATAAAAAAAAGAGTTAATCACCTAACATAAAAAATAAGAAACTAGCATCACTTCACCCATTGAGAAAATTACTTTAATTTATGATTTAGATCCTTGTGACCCTTCTCCTCAACTTGGTGCTATAAATCAAAAAGCTTTTAGCTAGGGATTGGACCTATGACATCCAAGAAAAATGATATAGTGGTACAAATATCGGCCAAACTATGTGTAGACTAAAGGAATCCGAACCCTCTTTAAGTTTCTAAATATTTCTTTACTAGATCTCAAAGTTGTAAAAATTTGGTTTCAAGTCCTATAACTTTTTATTATTTATGATAAGAAATAGTGTGTTGGCTTTCAAATTAAAAAAAAAAAAATTGTATCTTGACGCAATAAAATTTAAGAATTTTTACCTTAGTCACCTGGCCTTAATAAAATTCATTTAGTGATACAACGAAACAAAAACTTAACAAAATTGTTAAATTCAAAGACAATCCTAAGTGTAGAGCCCATTTATGTGAGAGAAAACTATACATACAAAAATTCATAATTTAAAAAAAAAAAGAAGAAGAAGAAGAAGAAGCTGTAGATACAATTTTGTGTGTATAGGTCGGTGAGGTTATTATCCTACTACAAATTGAACTGCATCATCAATGCCGAAAATCCGGGTTTCGTTCATGGCCCACCCGCACAGCTTATTGTAAGTCAATAATTGCTCGAAAGCAGTATGGAAAGAGATGGTGGTCCTTAATGCACCATAATCAATATACACAAGCACTTTACAGCATTGTAAAAAATAAAGTAACTAACTTTATGATATATATCTATTAGCAAAAGTTAAATTAGGGCATTTTGGCCATCATATCAATATCTATATATATATATATCTATATCTCCCATTCTAAACAAAGAAAAATTACTTCACGTTATTCATATTTCACTCCTTTTATTAGATGGGTTAAATATTCTACATAATAAATAAGAATTTATTCTTTTATGTGAAAAAAAAAATAAAGTTAAGTGGAGCTATGAAAGCATTGAATAATTTCTCAATAAGGTTTAGAAAGGACACCCGCTTGACTGGTTCGTATGATGCTGAGATGGCACTGTTTAATCTTTTTCATACTTATCCAAATTTATCTTAGTATTATTGCAGTCTAAACCCTAATACATACATAATATACTATATTACATATAGCAACAAACTCAAAAAATGATATGCGGAAATTTATTGATGTCACCTTCTAACCATAGCCTTTATCGGTACAGGATTTGATGCACCGCTCACCAACACGGTGCTAAACATATTGAATGTCCGTATGGGGACTATATTAAATCAGGTTCGTATTTCACTATATAGCTCATGTTGTTACGTATATACGTAACTCCAAATCAGAACCAGAACCAGGAACCAGACCCGGGCCCAGAACCGCCTCTCGCGCACACACTCTCGTCTTGTTAGTCTCCATTATTTATACTCCCAAGTCCCAAAGCTCTCTCTCTCTCGCTCTTAATTTTCCTTCCTCCCTCCCACCAGTTTCTTCTCTCTCTCTCTCTCTCTCTCTCTCTCTCTCTCTCTCTCTCTCTCTGTCTCTCTAACATGGGAGCAGAAGCCACAGCTATTCTCTTTACCTTCATCTTTTTTTTTGTCTCTACCGATTTCGTCATATCCCTCGAATATCAAACCTTGGTTTTGCGCTCTCTCCCGCAACCACAGACCCTGTCGTGGACCATCCAAGACTCCGAAACCCTCACTCTACCTGACGAAACCGCCAGACTGGACACGGAAACCAGCCTCTCCGTGGCGTTGCACCACCGCGATTCTCTGTCCTTCAATGCCACCCCAGAGAGTCTCTTCAGTCTCAGACTCCAACGGGACGCCGCTACGGCCAAGACCTTAACGGCCGCCGTCAAGGTCGCCGTAAACAGGAAGGTGAGTCGCGGGCGAGGCAGCAGTGGTTTTAGCAGCTCCGTGATCTCGGGACTCGCGCAGGGCAGTGGCGAGTACTTCACGCGCTTAGGCGTAGGCACGCCTCCCAAGTACGCTTACATGGTTCTGGACACCGGAAGCGACGTCGTCTGGATCCAGTGCTCCCCCTGCCGGAAATGTTACACCCAGACCGACCCGGTCTTCGATCCTACTAAATCGGCGACGTTCACCGGCGTGACTTGTGGGTCCCCCCTATGCCGCCGGCTCGACTCCGCCGGCTGCAACAAAAAACGCCAGATGTGCCTCTACCAGGTCTCGTACGGCGACGGGTCGTTCACCGTCGGCGATTTCTCCACTGAAACGCTGACGTTTGGGAGGATGAGGGTGAAAAATGTTGCCCTCGGATGTGGTCACGACAATGAAGGCTTGTTCGTCGGCGCCGCTGGGTTGCTGGGTCTGGGCAGAGGGAAGTTATCGTTCCCTAGCCAGACCGGTCGCCGGTTCGGCCGGAAGTTCTCCTACTGCTTAGTGGACCGGTCGTCTTCTTCGAAACCGTCCTGGATCCTGTTCGGCGACTCGGCCGTTTCGCGAACCGCCGTGTTCACTCCGTTAATCACAAACCCGAAGCTTGACACGTTCTATTACCTGGGACTCACCGGTATTAGCGTAGGAGGTGTCCGAGTCCGGGGCATTTCGCCGTCGCTTTTCAAGCTCGACAATGCCGGAAACGGTGGGGTTATCATTGATTCGGGTACCTCCGTCACTAGGCTGACCAGTCCGGCTTATGTAGCCCTGCGCAACGCTTTCCGGGCCGGAGCGTCCGACTTGAAGAGGGCGCCGGACTTCTCACTGTTCGACACGTGTTTCGACCTCTCTGGGAAGACAGTCGTGAAGGTGCCGACGGTGGTGATGCACTTCGTCGGAGCTGACGTGTCGTTGCCGGCGTCGAATTATCTGATCCCTGTGGATAGCAAGGGCACTTTTTGCTTTGCCTTCGCTGGCACCATGAGCGGGTTGTCCATAATTGGTAACATCCAGCAACAGGGGTTCCGGGTCGTGTATGATTTGGCGGGTTCTCGGATTGGATTTGCTCCACGTGGGTGTGCTTGATTTGGATACGGCTTGTTTGGGAGATGGGAAAACTCTTTCCCTGCCTTATTTTTTCCTCCAAGACAATACTAGCAAAGGAGAAACATAAAAAAAAACATCTTCTCATGTTGTTTGTTGTATTATCGACTTAATTATTGCTCTATAGAGAGTAAGATGACCTATATGAATTTTGTACTGTTTGGGTGTTATGTTATAAGTATTCTTTATGGACAATTGATGTGGATGTGGCCTAATAGAGTTCACATCATGTAGGATTGAAGCAAATTTTATGTAAAAGTTCCCAAACCAAATTGTTTAGCCATTTTGCATTAAAAATCTTTTACAAGAATTTAAATGATACAAAAATTCAATAAAAATGATGTGGTGAATATAAGATTTTTATTTTCCGTTAAGTTAGTTTCAAATTTAAAAAATATTATTGTCACATTATTTTGAGTTGGTTTTTTCCATAAAAGTCTTGTTCGGTTTGATTTTTTATATTGCATAGAGAGAGATGGCATGCATTTGTTGTCTATATTGACAAAGTAATTTGTATTAGTTTTGCTTGTAAGTTTAATGCAGGGTCTAATTCCAAACCATAGTGTTAGGTGTAGGGATTTAATTATCAAAACAAGAGAAGTTTTGCCATTTCTCTTTGTTCCTTGTCAATTTGACGAGTAAAAGAAAACTATGCAAGGATAAAGTTCAAAGCCTCAAAATTATACAACAGGTTTGGAACATCACCCTTTTCTTATTCACATGGTATGCTCTGTCTATTAAAGTGGACATATTTAGCCAGCTATTATTCATACAAATACATAAAATTTATATGTTTCATATGTTAGTTCCGCATGAATTCGAAGGAATAGTAACGAACATTTAGATACCCTTAACCAAAAATAATAATAATAAATGGGTAACAAACCTCAACATGCTAGAAAAATTACTACTTCTACTATCACTAAAAATTTAGTCAATCAACATAAAAAAAAGAAAAAAAAATACGTGTTCACTTTTAATGGACTGGGCTCCGAATGAAAAAGATAAAATTGGGGAAGGACTCCATTGTATTGTATGAAAGAAAGGCACAAGGCTAATTAATGCAAAATTTAAAGATAAGGACTCTCCCTTAACATCAAGACAAATGGGCTATTACTTGCACTAGATTAAAGAAAGAAAGAAAAGCAAAAGCAATAGTTCTTTGTTTTTGTCACAAGCTATATAGGTCATTTAAGATGAAAAAAACTTTAGGTATGGGGAATTTCATTCCACTTTTTCTTCTTTTTCTCAATAAATTTCAGGGACAGTTCTTTTCATTTGATGGTTTGATCTGAATTGAGAAAAAAATTTTGAATTGGGCTGGTTGGTAATGAATCGAAGGAATGATGATTGAGAGAGAGAGAGAGAGAGAGAGAGAGAGCACATGGGTGGTGGGGGAGTCATGACGATGTAGACAATAGAGTCAAACTGACGTTAAAACCTTTGTTTGTCGGTGTCGCGGTGGGGACCATGATCCATGGGAATTGCCAGCCTCCCCTCCCCTCCCCCCCTCCCCTCCCCGGCAGCTTCTTTTTAGCTCTTTCCTTTGTCAAGTTGTTTTCCCAAATGGGCCTTTCGGTGTGAGTACCTACTCGTTAGATATTTTAGGTGTCACAGTCACTTTCTCAGAAACTTCATCACTGTAAGTGTAAAGAACACCATTCCACTTTTTCTTTTCTTTTTCCATTTTGTCTTTTAACCAAATATAGATCCACACATTATATGATGATTTATTATTAAATTTTCATATCAAAACTCAATTAGATTAGATCAAAAGCATATAGATTGAACATCAATGCTATCGAATTTGATCCCATTAGATTTACGTTGTGTTTGAATTAAAGATTTAATAATAAAAATAAAAGAACAAAAAAGATGTGAGAAAAAATAAAATAAAAATTTTCTTTCATTTTATTGTGAGTGTCAATAATAACCTTCATCATTTTATCGTCTAGCATCCAATGTCATAAAGCATTTTATCTTTACAATATAAGACTATTATGTGGCTAGGTCTTCCTGCAATTGTGCTTAAAAGTGCTCCAATGTGTCAGTTAAGTAGAGTGCATTATTTGGAGTCTCAATAATTGAAAAGTGGTTGTTTCATTATAACTTCAGCTTTAGTATCGAAACATGAAAATAATCTCTCCACATGAGGGATAAAGCTACGTAGTACATATATATGATTCTCTCAAGAACCTGCAGTGGCGGATGTCTTGTGCAATGTATTAAAAAAGTACTCCAACATATGTATTTGGGTAAATTATGTTTTTCAAAATTTGAAATGTATAATACTTCAACTGATATTTTATTTAGGTGCCGGCACTATTGCCCTAGTTGATTCATAGCTTTTTGTAACTTATATGCATTAATCAAACTTTGCATAAATCAATTTCCGAATGAAACCAAAACAAAAAGGGCCAAAATCTTCAAGAATCTTGTAACCTGTTGTCCCTAATTTTCAAACTTCTCCACTCTTTATAATCAATGAAACAGTAGAATAGCCGGCATTATCTCATGTTCTTAGTTTGATCTGTTTGCTATAATTCTCAATGCTTTCGATCTCCATTGATGTTGCTTTCCTAGTCTACCAACCTAATCTACTGGAAAAGGACACAGATTCTCTCGATTTAGAATGGAGATATGCACTGAATTCACTGAAAAGAGAAACCCAATAATAAATTGTATTACTGCATTAATTATAATATTACTAGTAATAATACAAATAATTATGTCGCAGTCAAGGCTAGACAGGTGGTTGGAATAATTGAGGGGAAAGATTTCAATTGAAAGGGTTAGAAATAATCCTTTCAAACAAAACCAGCCAAAGCAACATTGCAATGTTCTTGTCAAGGTACTTAATGATCTTTCTTAACTAAAAGAAAAGGGTTATTTGCAACGGATTATTTGTGACGGCTACCTATGCCGTCGCAAATACCCAATTATTTGCGACGGCATCTTTCCCGACGCAAAAAAAATGCTATTTTCGTCGGCACTATTTGCGACGGCGTTGTTGCCGTCGGGAAAGAGGGCAAAACGACGTCGTTTTGCATGCGCAAAGGCGACCCCACTATTCGCGACGGCATATTTGCGACTACCTTTTTCTCTTTTAGTTCTTTGCATCTACTTGTACAGTTTTATCTTGTATTCATGAATATGCATATGTGTATTATGTCACTAGTACATATATAAATGTGCACGCCATGCACACAACCACTCTTTCTTTTTCCTTTTCGTATACAAATTTAAGATTCAAAAATAGCGTTCGGGTATTAGGTTTCTATCTACAATTTGTAATCTCTTAGGTTCTAAGTTTCTTGAGATAGGTACTCTTTGGTTTGTCAAGTTTCAGGTATCTTTCCTTTTTCCTCTTCTGTTTGATCTCCTTGCTGTTATATTTTCTGATGAAATGAAGTTCTTACATTCGATAGATAGAAAAATAAAATTAAATTAAAAGAGGTTTGTGAGATCAAAAAAATTTAGGAGACGTAAACTTCGTTAATTACGCTAAATACTCAAATCATAATAGAATTAACTATTGTTAGCACATTCACTTCACAAATGTCAGGAGATTGTATCTCCTTCTATACCATCTTCCGAAACAAACACAGCCTTACTAAAACCAATTTAACATTCAGTGTGAACAATCTAACGCATGCAAATTTTATACCAGTATGTATACATGCTGCATATATATATATATATATGTACCATGCTGCATATATATATAGTCAAAAACAGTGGGCACTGAAACTCCCCCCGATCACACTCATCAAACAAGAAGTTGGGTTTGTGAAACTGTCATGTTAGGACAATGCCGCTGCATTTATACATAAAGTGTCATGCAAAGTAATCAATTGTCTGTATTAGGAGATGTTGGGCTGATCTACAGGTTTGAAAGGTCAGGAAGAAAACAAATGTATGTATGAATACAATGACTCATATATAATATCTATTCTGGAGCCGGTAATGCCAAAACTAAAATTGATGCTTCCACATTTCACCCCATACTATTACGTGCAATATTCTTTTAATTTGGTGTGGAAGCATCACTTTTGGATTTACTTTCTTGAAGAAGACAATAATGGCCACTACTCACTATGCAGCTTATATTTATTTATTTATTAAAACATTTTAGGGGATACAATATTGCTGCTATAAAAGAATTTTATTCTTACGATCTTTTTTTACATCTTGCTTTTTACAAAATCCTTCATTTGAATACGTGCTCTTATGAGGACTTTTATGCTATTCAAATTTCAGGTTGACCGGAGAGCTATCTCAGGTTATTATAGATTATTATTCCGACTATTAATTTTCAAAGATCTATAGTGGGAGATACTATTATGCCTATGAAAAGTCCGACCAAATCATGATTGCTCTCACTAAGATCTATGATTAAACTTAATTACCCATTATTTATGTTTGCTCTATGGTTTAGTAAATCAAAGAATGGTAAGACAGGAGCCTACAGCCTCTCTCTCTCTCTCTCTCTCTCTCTCTCTCTCTCTCTCTCTATATATATATATATATATATACCCATGTGCCATGGTGCATGGTTCATGTGCAAAGAGTATAATCCCATGAAATATGCATCAATATATGACCCAATACAATTGTTTATACATAGATTCACCAAAACAATGCATACCTTTTAAGGTACAAGATCTCACTAGGACATCAAGCTTTGATTGCAAACCCCCTGAAGGGCATATGAGAAGACATTCCTGGCTCCAAAGTATGACATTTCTAAATAATGTAGTGTCTTTTGAACAGAGCATGTGCTAATTCTGGTGCTGCCTTTATTAAAATTTTGTATTGGGCCCAGCTGAGGGCTTGGGGCTACATAGTTGAAAATTGAGAATTTGAGACAATCCATCCCAAGACGCCTATTGGTTTTGAGCATTCACAAACCCACATTGGAGGCCTTTGTCTGCAAACTCTAGGGGGTGGAAGCACAGACAAATTTGGGGATTCGGAAATTATACAGCATTTACATAAGTTTGTGATTCAAGAGTTATTTGACAAATTATCAGCAATAGTTTGGGGGGAAAAAAGCAACAAATTTTTTTAGAAATTAAATTTGGATTGGATTTCAAAATATGAGACAAACATGCTGGAAGCATGCCATGAAAGCCTGTTGAATTTTGAGCAAAACTGCAAAAAAAAATTCTCTCTTTCATACATCTAATTGAACCAAAAACAACGTGTATATATATACAGCCACAAAACAAAACAAAATACCTATTCTACCTTTAAGACAAGAAAGAAAAAGACCTATACACCCTTTAAACATCCTTAACACACCCTTTCAAACTCACGATGTTGCTGCAGAAGACATCAAGAGTTTGCTACAAAGAAATTTAAACCGCACCACGGTGTGAGACTTGGTGAAGAAATCTGCTAGTTGAAGAGATGAAGGAATGTAAGGAAGCACAATGGTTTGAGCGACAAGATGTTGGCGTAACAATCAATCTTTATATGTTTGGTCCTTTCATGAAACACAGAATTGTGAGCAATTTGGATGACGCTATAGTTATCACAAAACATCGGTGTAAGAGAGGAAAGATGCACATCCATATCTTGTAACAACCAGCAAATCCAAATAATCTCTGCTATCGTTTGAGCCATGGCACGATACTCTGCCTCGAAACTTAAGCGAGCTACAACACTTTGTTTTTTACACTTCCAAGAGATAGGAGAGTCTCCAAGGAAAATACAAAACCCAGTTGTAGAGCATCGGTCTGTAATATCCCCAGCCCAATTCGCATCAAAATAAGCACGAAATTTTAATTTAGAAGAAGAGGGCAATAAGAGACTCTGAAATAATGTGCCTCAAAAATAGCGAAGAATGCGAACAATTGCAACCCAATGAATGGAACTAGGAGCAGAGACAAATTGACTTACACAATGCACAGCGAATGTGATATCAAGACGAGTAACGGTGAGATACACAAGATATCCAACTATCTCATGATACAAAGTGGGGTCAAATATAGGTTCACTATCAGTTGGACGAAGCTTCACATTAAGCTCAACTGGAGTATCAACTGCGCGATGATCAATAAGTCGAGTACGTTCAATGACAAAAGCAGCATACTTTGAGATAACAAATACCCTTTAGGAGAATAGGCAGCTTCAATCCCAAGGAAGTATCTCAAATGACCGAGAACCTTCATTTCAAATTCTAAATAAAGCTGATTTTTTAGTTAAGTGATCCCATCAATGTCATCCCTAGTTATGAGCATATCGTCAACATATAAGAGCAATAAGATACGACCATGTGAAGATGTTGAATAGAATAAAGCAGAATCATGTTCACTTTGAATGAAACCGGCCGGCATGTTTCATGGTGACAACAAATTTCTCAAACCAAGCTCTCAGAGCTTGCTTGAGACCATAAATGGCACGATGTAGGTGACGGACGTGATAAGGTTCATGCTGAAAATCAAGAGGTGGTTGCATATAAACTTTTTCCTGAAGATGGCCATGTAAGAAAACATTCTTCACATCCATTTGACAAGGAGACCAATTATGGGCAGAAGCTACAGAGATTAGAAGGTGAACGGAAGTCATTTTGGCCACAGGTGTGAAAGTTTCTTCATAATCAATTCCATAATCTTGATCACACCTCTTTGCAACCAATCGTGCTTTATATCTCTCAATTGAGCCATCAGCATGGGTTTTTATTTTATACACCCATTTACTGATTTACATCCAACAACTTTCTTCCCAGGTGGAAGAGGAGCCAAATCCCAAGTGTGCATTTTATGCAAAGCAGTTGACTCTTCATCCATGGCTATTTTCCAACAAAGAGAGAGAACATCCTCTTTATAAGTTTGAAGCTCATGCAAAGAATGAACAGAAGCAAGAAACGTATGATATGTTGAAGAAAAGCAAGTTTGATAATCTTGAAAACGAATAGGAGGGAGTAAGATACCTGTGTTCAAGAGGAGGAGCAAGGGGATGAATATAATCAGAAACATCAATTGGTCCAGCTTGAGTAGGGAGAACTTCATGTGACGAGCTTGAGGAAGACCTGCAGTGTTAGAAGGACATAAAGTAGTAGTTGATATATCCTGCACTGCAATGGGTCCAACGGGTGGCAAGGAAGTCTGCGTAGGAGAGGATTCTACAAAGGGAACTAAAACAACTAGATCATCCTTAGAAAAGGACATATAAGAAGTAGAAGAGATGCAAAAATAAGGAAGATGTTCCAAAAAGATTACATGTCGAGACACGCGCAATCTATTAGCAATCAGATCATAACACCTATACCCCTTTTGACCAATTCCATATCCTAAGAAAACACAAAGAGCTGATCTAGCAGATAATTTTGTGTGTTCATTAGCAGGGAGAAGAACAAAGCATGCACATTCAAAGACCCGAAGTTCAAGGTAATCAGGTGGGGGACCAAAAAGTCTTTGAAAATGGGATAGACCATATGTAACTTTAGATGGAATACGATTGATAAGGTATACGGCTGTAAGGACAGTTTCTCCCCAAAAGGATCTAGGAATAGATGCAGATAACAGAAGAGATCTAGCAATTTCAGCAATATGTTGATGTTTTCTTTCTGCGACACCAATTTTTTGTGGTGTATCAGTACATGATGATTGAAATATGGTACCCTGAGAGGCCAGAAAAGTGCAAAATGGGGTACAATTGTAATCTCCAGCTAAATCAGCCCTAAATACCATAATGGTTGTTGAAAATTGTGTCTTGACTAAAGCAACAAATTTTGAATATATTTTAAAAAGCTCTGAGCGGTGCTTCATCAGATATACCCAACAATAACGCGAATAATCATCTATGAAAGAAACATAATAACGAGACCTGCCTTTTGTTAGGATGGGTGATGGACCCCATATATCAGAATGTATTAGCGCAAAAGGAGCAGATGAAACAGAGGTACTTTTGCTAAAAGGTAAAGCTGAAAATTTGCCAAGTTCACATCCTTTGCAATCTGAGAAATCAGTAGGGGAAACATTTTTCAAAAGACCGCTAGAAAGCATGTACCTTAGATGGGAACTAGAAACAGTCCAAGCCTAGAGTGGCCTAGATAAAACAAGGAGGAGTTCTTATCCAAAGTGAAAGATGAGAATGCAGAGTTCGAATATTTGTTAGTAGCAATAGGTAGATGCAGCTGCTTCAGTACACAAAGTCCCCCTTCTCTACGACCAGTCCCAATCAACTTTCCTGATATCTGATCCTGCACCACACACTCAGTAGAAGAAAAGTGGACACTACAACCTTGATCAGTTGTTTGACTTATAGAAAGAAGATTATGAGTTAATTGTGGAACATACAAAACATTTGATAGAGAAAAAGATCTAGATGATAACAAATTAGGAGTAACTGATCCAATGCTACTGACATTCATAGGACACCCATTTGCACTATGTATTGGTACAGGTGCAAAGGGATGTGAACAATTTGCTAAGATGGATGAATCATATGTCATGTGGTGTGATGCTCCTGAATCAAATATCCAAGTTTTGGCAATATTACTTGAGGAGTGAGATTGAGGTTTATTGATATCAAATCCAGATGAAATAGAAATACCTGCAGACTTATATCCAAAGTACAAGCCACAAATCTAGTGTAGTTGTTGGGAAATAAAAAATTGAACATCTTCAATGGACATGCGCTCCATTGCTTGTAGAGAATCAGTAGCCATTATGGGAACCAATATTCCAGAAGATAAAGGAGAAGGGAACTAACAAAATAAAATGCCAAGCTCGCAGCAAATTTATTGGACGATTTCAGAAGCAGGTTGTGGACATCCAACAATCAATTAACCAACAAAAATGGAATAACCACCATTGCAATGGGTAATGAGCTAATCGTGAATGAAAGGCAGCTAACAGATGATGGAAAACATGCAGAAATTGGAGTAGACAATTTCACAAATACTTGGTGGGCGAATCCCAAACTAACCAATGCTTCTAATACTCAGACAGGGAGAGTTAGTGCAGATGTCGAAGAACCAAGGCAGAGTCAGACTAAGGCTGCTGGGTGCTGACACGAAACTCTATCAATAGCTTGAACCGTAAAACCAAATACATCAATTCCTCAACCAGCCAAAAATCTTCAATATCCAGAACAACAGATAATCTACTTCCAAGAGTTGGAGTCCAAGGTTGAAAATAAAAAAATATTTCAGTTAGTAAGTGCGAGCTGTGAAAATACCGTTGGCTCTGATACCATGAAAGCATACCATAAAAGCCTGCTGAATTTTGAGCAGAACTGCAAAAAAGTCTCTCTTTCATACATCCAATTGAACCAAAAACAACGCATATATGGAGCCACAAAACAAAACAAAACAAAATACCTATTCTACCCTTAAGACAAGAAACAAAAAGACCTATGCACCCTTCTTTTGGTTTTTTTTTTTTTTCCTTACAAATTCAAAATTCAAATATAACAAAAGAATATGTTGTTGGAAAAAAAAATCCTTCAATGGCACCAAACTATTATTATCAAAATTTAAAGCTTGTATTAGGATGACTTATTCAATTAAAAATTATATAATCATATAACAAAAAATAGAAAACATTCCAAATGCATACATGGGATTGAAGACGGTTGAGGATGCGAACGACGTCGTGTTCTGTTTCTGGTCAATTGAGTCGGCTACGGATGAGGACTGATCTCACTAACGACGTCGTAACCCACTCCGATTCGCATTGACTTTGCCTCTAACCAAACAGCAAATGATTTTCCGGGAGAAGGAAAACAAAATTCAAATATTGAGAGGCAGTTTGGAGGATAGTAACAATCGGAGTCTCATCTGTTTGAGATGATGATGGAGGAGGAGGAGGAGAGAGAGAAGGTGGTGGTGGTTGGATTGATAGAGGCGGCGACGAACTCGACGGTGCCAGAGGTGGACCCACGCCTCCTCAAAGCCATCAAATCGGTCGTCCGTCACTCCGATTCCGAGCTCCGCCTCGCCGCGCAAACCCTCATGAACCTCATGAAGCGAGACCACTCTCAGGTATATACCCACACATATAGATGTATATATAGTCCACGTTGTTCTCTGATTTCATTGTATTGTGGGTTAATTTTTATGCAATTAACGAAACAATACGAATGAATCTAGGGTTCCTTTTGTCGTGATAGTTTTTGTGATATGCAATATTTTCTATTCACTGCCTTGCTTTTCTTTCAATATTGGCTTCGTAAGTTTTAAACTTTTATCAGGGAATGAAGAACTTCTGTTTATTCGTAGCTGAGTAGATTCCTTAATAGGGTGGATTTTGTGATTGTGAGATTATAATCTGTGAATTTATGACCTAGCTCTATCGATTACTGATTTGGTGGGTGGAATTAAGTTTGGATTGGTGGGTGTACTTTGTTAGATATCAGTTTGTATTGGGAAATAATACTTTCAACGATATATCTCTTAGCTGGAAACCGCCATTGATTCATAGTACAATGTTGTAAAGAGTCACAAATGTGTTTCTTACTATACTTGCTTTGATGCACACATTCTTTTTTGTGCACATATGTATTCTAGATATCGAAAGCTATTGCTATAGGAACTGGGAGTCTAATTGAAGGGTAATGGTTTAGATTGAAATTTACTTTGGCGATGGAAAAATGGAATGCGAAATTTTATTCCGAAACAGGCCCTTCTTTTCATTTTAAATGTTTAGTACAAGACTAGATTGGTTGTTTGGAGCTAAGATTCCGGCAGACCCTTACTTATTTTGTTCTAGTACTGTGGTAAGGAATATGGATGGAAACTTTGGCAAAATTTGTTGTAATGGAAGAACTTATCTAGGGTTGCATTTGGGAAAACATTCTTAATGGAATCATAATATTTTTAATTAAAGGCTTGATGGTTTAATGTTGTGAATGTGATTTTCCAATATTTTATTTGTTGTTTTAGTTGTTTACTTGTATTTGTGATTTATATACACTTTCCATGAGGGGAAAATTAATACGGAATATAAAATTTTGATTTGGAATGTTTTCTGCAGGTAAGGTACCTTGCACTTCTCATAATAGATGAACTTTTCATGCGGTCAAAACTTTTTAGAACCCTTCTTGTTGAGAACTTGGATCAGTTATTGACTCTAAGTGTGGGATTCCGAAGAAACTTGCCACTTCCTGCTCCTCCAGCTGTTGCATCTGTTTTGCGTTCGAAGGCAATTGAATTCCTAGAGAAGTGGAATGCTTCTTATGGAATTTATTACAGACAGCTCAGATTAGGGTTTGGCTACCTAAAAAACACCCTGCGTTTTCAGTTCCCAAACTTACAAGCTAATGCATCTCGGATTCAGCAGGAGAGAAGGGAAAGGGAGATGAGGACAAAAGAGATTTTACTTAACAAGTTTGAAATGCTGAAAGCGAATTTTTCTTCAATTAAGGAGGAGTTACAGTCAACAATTGAAGAAATTGGGGAATGTTTAGATATTGCTAGTGCAAAAAATGAAAGTCTGCCAGTAGGTCTTATATACGATGAAGAAATGGAAGAGTTTCGTAGTTCTGAACTTCGGCAGATTCGTCTCGATTCATTAAAAGAAGGAGAAAAAGTTCAAGAAACAAGTGACAATAAAGTGGTTTTTGATGCCTTGAGGGAGCTGTACAAGCTCCTCGTGACTAAGCATTTGGTTTCAGTGCAAGAGTGGATCTCTGTTCTTGTAAGGGTTGAATTGGCAGACAACAGATTCAGAGACTCTGCTTTGAAAGAGTTCATTGATATTCGAAATCATCTCCAGTCAGTGAAGAAGAAATGTGAAGAATCAGGTTGTACTCTTCCTGACAGCAGAAATCATGAGGAAGAAGATATTTGGGAAGAGGGTACTGTTGAATCATTTGAGAACAGGAATGCTGCCATTATCAATGAGCAAAGTGATGAATCTTCCATCACCTCAACATCCATTGAGGTAAAAAAGAAAGCTTCCAAAAGCAGTAATAAACAAGCAGATGGGAATGAGAAGCTGGATTGTGAAGGTGTTGGGACTGACTCAAACCCCCCGAGGAGTAAGCTTATGGCTGAAGCTCCAGTGATGAAGTGGGGTTCTTTCTTGGATAATTGGGGTTCAAACAGAGATGTTTTGGCTAACCAAAGGGGTTTGGAGCTTGAAGGTCATTGGGGTCGGGTAGACTATGATGCAGTTATTCCAGCGGAGAAAATTGCAGAGTTGAATGTTCAAGCAACTCTTTACAAAGAAGACCCTGTTGAATACCAACCATGTCATGCTCCTTTGAGTAAGGGAGGACTTTGTCAGAGAAGAGATTTGAAAGTTTGCCCATTTCATGGGCCTATTATACTGCGGGACGACGAGGGAAAACCAATTGAGAAAACCTCTTTAATAGAGGAGATAACTTCTGATTTTGAGACTAATTTGGTGGAGCAATTGGCAAAAGAGGCAGTGAAGAATATTCGGGATAGGGATAAAGAGGAAGCAAAGAAGAGAGATCAAGAAAAACAGGCATTGAAGCGAGCAAAACTTGCAAAAGTCCGAGAACACAATGAAGCTGTCTTACGGGATGCTGCTCTGGCTTCAACTTCAAGATCTTCAGCCATTGGAGATGCAGAGACAACCAATGGGGAGAAGTCTTCAGCCAGAAAAAATAAGCAAACTCTAGCATCAATGCTGAAAAAGAAAGTAACATCTAAAGATAGATTAGCTCAGAGGCTGTTGAACACCCGTGCAAGAGATGCTACAACAAGACAGCTCACCCTGGGAGAGGATGCAAAATACAGAGAAGCCTTCCCAAATCAGTGGTAGATGTATTTATCCTCGTAGTCATGTGGTGCAATACTTTCTTGGATGGATGATGTTTCTCAGTTGCATTTGCTGATAACTTGATCCAGGATAGTGAATTATCCAAAGGGAGCAATTCTTAGGCTAGTTCTGTATTATACATGGAGTGCTATTTTCTCTCTCCTCAATTTCTTTCCAACAGATAGTAGTTATTGGAGATAAAGAAAAAAAATTGTTAGATTTTTAAATTAACTAATGAAAAGCTGTTAATTCTCATTTGTAAGTTACCAATTCTCACCAAGGTAGTCTTGACCTCTGAAATATGGTCAGTTAGATTGGATTGTTTAAACTGTGTCTGCTCGCTATCACCCTGAATTTTACGGATTGAAAACCATGATTTGGTCTAGAATTTTATGCTTATTTGATTAAGGTGGTTTAGACCCAACTATATGGGTGTTCATTAACACCCATCACCTCCATTGCTGGTTTCTAGTTTCAAGTAATGATGAATGTGACCATTTCCAGCGCTGCATTTCAATGTAGAAGGTGAGATGTTTGGTCTTAACAATTACAAACCTGTTCTTTATTTAAATCTGGTAGTGATGAAGTGGGTTGTGATGTTGCTGACTTTCTCAATAAATATTTTCTTTATGGTTTGTCTGGTAGAAGGGAGAAGAAAATTCCTTTGCTTTTTATTCTTTCTTTTTTCCTTTCCCCTCTAGGTAGGTAGGGGAGAACAGAATTTTTTTTTTCTCCATCTTTGTGGCTTTCTAGAAGTTTCAAGAATCTCTTGATTGGGTAAAGGCAGCACACGACAGATGAACATTTAGGTAACATCCTTTTTAAGCTAACTGAAGTAGTGAATAATGATTTTAGAATCCTCTCGGCAGCACTAGTGGCCCTTTTAATCCTGAAGTAGCTTTTAACCCAAGTCATGTTTTATGCCATTATTATTCTAACAAATCTTCTTTCTTTCTACATATAATTAATAAAGTGCAATTGATGCCTTTGTATACTATAATGTGCAAAGGATGATGATTACTCAATGGCCATTTAGTGATTTGTAGAGGTGACAATACTGAAGAGCACATCTTTTGTGCTTGTGTATATGTATAGATATTCATATAAATATATGTATTTGTATAACGCTTTCCCAGCGTTTCCTTAACATTTTCTTAAAATTTTTAAACGAGTTTCGTACTAGTATCAAAAATGCATTTTTCTCTCCAAAATGAATTTCCTGATAACTATGGTCTTTCCTCAGTGCTCATGCTCATTAATATGAAATATGAAACTGGAGATAGAAACAAGTTCCTATCAAGGGGCCAGGAGCATTAAAAATACACCTGGGGTACCAAATAGCATGTTCTATCATACAAAGAATGCCCATTAAAGCATTGCCCATCCTTGCTGGAAATTGTAACATCATACCTGCCTGCTTGAAGCCTACTCCATCAGGATATAAAACTCTGTCCTCAATAAATTTTATGGGAAAAAGGAAACTTCTATATATGCAGGCTTGGCTGGCTGTGACAAATGCTAGCTTGAAAATCATGATATATAGGGCTTTTAGATCATTAGAAAGCCATCCCTCAACACTATCTATCCTCTTGCCAACAGATGATGTTGGTGTGCTCTTTCTTGGCCTTTGTGCTTCTATTGTTATCACCCCACCTTGCCTAAACCCAGGCCAAATCAAGTTCTTATGAAACTGGGCCCCCCTCTGCTTGAATAAACCCTCCTTCTGTCATCCTGTATCATGATGTAATACCCTTAATTAAGAGAACAAATTGTTTGGCACTCAATATGGACATTTGAAAGTGAAATGCCACAAGTCAGAAGTAGAGTCTCCTTGAATTATCTCATGTTTTTCCATTTGATTGAGAAAAAAAAAAAAGAAGAAAAAAGAGCGAGTTGTTTGGGTGTATGTGTGTATAAGCATAATCAACAAAAAAGAAAAGGAAAAAAAAAACATTATGTTTTTTCAATAAATATCTTTTGTTAGTTTATATTTTTGATACACCTTAGGTGTAAACAAAGATTTTACACAAGCAATTATATTAATGATTTTTTTTTGTATTTTTTTGAACTAAAAATGGTTAAGACTTCTCGTTGACATAAAATTATTATCTACAGTTCAAATTTCTGGAAAAAAAAAAGCACTCAATTTATTTCAAAATTTTACTTCTAATGCTTAAAAGAATGTCTGATCCGAATTAAAAATTAATATGGGATAGTTATTTTACAATTTTTTTTATTTATATTCTCATTTAGCCGGATTTCCTTTACCTCTTGGAATATAAAAACTTTTGTTACATTGGTAGTAATATCAAAAGCAAATTCTTTCTACTGTTTTTTTTTTGTTATATATAATTACTAATGATATACTTAGGGCCATAAATGTCTTCAACTGGTAAAAAAAAATTACCAAAAAAAGGGAATCAATCAAAGGTCACCACCCCCTTACTTAATACTAATAATCTACCAAATCCATCTACACCCACCTCCAAAAACTCTCTTTCTCTCTCTCTCTCTCTCGCTCTCTCTCACACGCGCGCGCGCACACAGACACGCACATACAGCCCAAGTGTATAGAGAAAAAAGAAAAGGGAAAAACCCATCAAGAAAAGCACACCCCCTCTCTCCCTGGTTTTTTTTTTTTTTTTTGTTTTCTGTTCATTCTTCAAGAACCCTGAACACTGAGTGACAAACAACCACCAAAAGAATCAAACCCATCACGGAATAGCTCATAAATTCGTGTTATCTTTCTCTGGGTATACTGCACAGACACAGGCTCATATATTTATAGAGATATTGTATGAATGGAATTGGATAGCATTGAGTGCATATCGTCCTCGGATGTCATGGATGAGGATGAGATCCATCATCATCTTCACCCTCAGTTTCCGTCTTCCAAGGCTCACAATAACGTTGTCTCTCCTGCGATTCATCCGACGACGAGTGTCCACGAGCTTCTCGAATGTCCAGTTTGTACCAATTCAATGTACCCTCCTATCCATCAGGTTTGTTCTTTGTTCAATTTGAATTAGTGGGTTTTTCTTGTTTCTGTCTCAATTGATTCACTAATTGTTGTTTCTTTCATGTCGTTGGATTGTTGAATTTGTTGAATTTGATGTGGAAGATTGGATATTTGGGAACTCTGATAATATATCTGGTGCAAGAATGTAATTTAGTTGGTTAGGTTTCTACAATTCTTTAATTTCTTGGGGTTTCGAGATCCTGTGTTAAAACCAACTTGGGGTGCCCTAGGGTTTCAAATTTCTGGTAAATGCTGCATTATATTTGAGAAGAAGTTCTGTATTTTGACTTATTTTCTTTGTGGGATTCTTGGTTGGTTGCTTGATGTATATGGGTGTATTACGGGGGATTGGGTTTGCCAACTTAATGCACTTGAGTGCTGCCATGAGGTGGCATTCAAAGGTAAATGATAATTATTGCGGAACTTAGGAATTTTCATTAGTTGAATATTAGGATGGGTGGAGATCTGTGTGGTTTCAGATAGGATAATTTTTACTTGTAAGAAGGGTTTTTTCCGGAACTTTTAATCCTATTCTTTTTGCTTATATAATAGCTTGGAGTTCAGTCTGAGCTGGAGAATTGTCTATTCCAATATATAAAGGGAGAACCCCAATTGGTGTGTTTGAAGCAGGGTAACAGCAGTTATAGGATAACTGTTGCAGTTATTTACAAATTTTAAACTCTGTTGTTCCTATTCGCTTGTCGATATTCATAAAATCATCTCCGGTGATTCAATTAATCACGACGACGATCATCTCCGGTGATTCAATCTTCGACAGTAATTGCACACGCATCGCGTGTGCCCACCCTCAAGTGATAATTTATTTCATTGATGCATCTTTGTATGACTTGGAAAACTGGCAGTGGGGTTTAGAACAGAGTGTTTTGAAGAACATATTGAAATTATGCTAATGCAGGATAATCTATTGGAGAGAGACTATGGCTTCCTTATTGAACACCTACTCCCTCCCCCACTTTTCCCCATTCCCGAGTCAATTGCCAACAGGCATTCCAGTCCTCCCTTACCACTATTTTGGCTTAGAATACTAACTATTTTTCTCACTCAGGTCGTCCTTACCATGTAAAAGAGAAACTGCAAAGATCCTTCCGCCATGGAAAACTTGAAATTATTGGTGTGCATACTTGGTCATGTTAAATGTTGAATACTGTCGTATGTGGTATTTTGAGAGATAAAAGGTGGCATGGCAAATCCACACAGTATACATAGGAGTAATAGGTTGGAGAGGGTTTCTCTGCACAAATTTTCAGTGGTAAGGTAGTACCAACTACTACCATTAAGATTTAAGCATTATAGCTTGGGACCTGCTAAATACATGGAGGGTAAAGAATCTGAAGGTCATAATTGAACCAGACCCTAAAAACATGGATGCTACCTTCCGACCTACGGAAATTTTTTCTGGTTTCTTTCTCTTAATCTATTAAGTTTGTGTTTCCTTTAAGCAAGAATTGGGGAAACTGATCAACATGATTTAGACATATGCAAAGGTTATTTGTGTCTGGTCAGGACTTTAGTGTAGAATTGAAGGGGTTTTCACAAAAATTGAGTTAATCTCGGCTTTGATTTGGAATGAATTGATATTTTGAGGTGAAAAATGAGAGGCAGAAAAATCAAACAATTTGTGTTGTTTTTTGCAACTGATGGGATGTTTAATGTTCGTATTCAGAGAGTTATGGCTGATTCAGGTTCAGAAAGTTCTTTTTTGGTTCTTAAGGGTGATGCGTTTGCATTTGGAATCGTTTTAGTTATCATTAGTTGGGTTATTTTCCACTGTGACAACTAAAGTTTTGCCATAAGTTTCTGCATCGAAAACCTAAAAATCAGAGGTCATACTCTTTAAGTTGATGGTTAATTGCTGTTCAACATGTAGTAAGAGAGCAGGAAACAGTAACACCTAAAATTCAAGTAACATTTAGTAGACTTTGAATATAAGACCTTAATGAAATTTAGTGAATCTCCAAGGAACTGCATGTCATTAGCTGCATAGATCTCAACTACAGTGGTTGGAATCAGATATTCCTGGTGCTATCATGGCAAGCATACTCTTTTTGTTTTCCAACCTTTATGGTTAACAAATCTCATAACTACTGCAGAAGAAAGTTGTGTCAATTCAATGTTTGTGTAATGTTTTGCACGTAGGATTGATGACGTAATATCTTGCACTGCTCTAGTATCTGAGCATATCAGTTTAAATGCCAACTAAATTTTTCACATTCCGATCTTTTTATTTTGCTTTAAATTTTATGAAGGGTGAAGGCGTTTCAGGCATAAGAACAAATAACTGCTTCATTGTTTGAATGTAAATGGGGTAAATTGCGTATTCCTTTTATTATGGGATTTAGCGGATGCTGAAAAGCGTGTACTGAGAGACCTTGGAGGGCAGCAATTTGGTCAATACATGGTAGAATTAACCTCATTGTGTGACCTTGGAAACTAAATGCTGGTACATGAACTCCAGATGAATTTTGAAGGTGCACATCATCTAAAAGTTTGTTTTGTAAGAAAGGAACTTGGAGTCAGTTAATACTTGTTAAGGATTACCATAAAAGAATGGTTTCTGAGGAGCAGACAGTAATGAGAGCTTTGGAAGCAAGTTTCCAGGGAGCAAAGATTTGAAAAGGAAATGTTTTGGCAGCATATTAGCATGTAGCAGATGGTCATGGGGGTCCCTCTTTTGAAGCATTGTCAGCATAACTATCTTTAGAAAGTTAATTTGGTTAGTTTTGTCAGGATAACTATCCTTTAGAAAGTTACTTTACTTCAGATAAAGTATGAATGGTTAGCTGAACTGGACAAATACTTGTGGCTTTAGATCTGTTGACAACTGTGGGGAAGGTAAAGTTAGCGCTATTGTAAATCTTTATATGCATGTTTGAAAAATCTGTCTGTTCTCCTCATTTCAAGTTATCATAAGTACCTGGCTCATACAGACGTATAATATGGTACCTAAGGTTTAAAACTAATGAGATGAATCTAAATATGCATGCTATACATAAATGTGTATGTACATATGGATTTTAGTATTTTCATTAGTATACTATTAAAAATTTTCAGGTCACATTTTTTTCCCTTAACAAGCTTATTGATTAGCATTCTAACAAGTTTTGATTTTTGCAGTGTCACAATGGGCACACACTCTGTTCCACCTGTAAAGTAAGGGTACACAACCGATGTCCCACTTGTAGACAGGAGCTTGGTGATATAAGGTGTCTAGCATTAGAAAAAGTAGCTGAATCACTCGAACTGCCTTGCAAGTATTGCTCTCTTGGTTGCCCTGAGATATTCCCCTACTACAGCAAGCTCAAACACGAGGCCATCTGCAACTTTAGACCATACAACTGCCCCTATGCGGGATCAGAGTGCTCAGTTGTTGGGGATATTCCATACCTGGTTGCTCATCTTCGAGATGATCACAAAGTAGACATGCACTCCGGATGCACATTTAACCATCGCTATGTCAAGTCTAATCCACGTGAAGTAGAGAATGCCACATGGATGTTAACTGTATGTATATTTCTTTCATCTTAAATCATCTTATATGTATGGATAGGTGTATATATGTGTGTATATATTCCTTGTTTAGAAGTGATTTTTCTTTTTTTTTTTCCTAATAATTCCAGTTAGGTTACAGCCACTCATGATGTATGTTAATTGGACTCTTCTAAATTTGTAAAATACTCATGTCGACACTCAACACTCAGACAAGGGTATGGGATTTGTGTCCGATATGATTACTTGGACATGAATCTAACAAGTATGTATAAATAATTGAGCTTACTATAGAACTATGCATAGGACTTCTATTTTATGCTTAAAATGCTATATGTTAATCTGTAAAAACCATTTTACATTAAATAAATAAAAGAAGTATTTAAAAAAATATAAAATCTAACCGTGTCCGAGTGTTCTTGGACATGAGAATTAAATAAATCCGATATTTTAACAAATACCCACACCCGATACCTATATCCAATTTCAGGTAACATAGATTTTATGAATAATTCCTTGAAATTGTGGCCTATGCATTTAGTAGATCATTTTTAATGCTTCACTGTTTCAAGTAATGATAGCAATAGTTTATAGTAACAAAGAACAATAGTTTCATTAATGGTTTTTAGGTATATTAAAATAACCAACTCATTGGAACTGTACGCACGAGGAGACTAGATTAAGATTGATCATTATACGTTCATGAGTTTTTACCATTGGTAGCATTTTTTTTAATTTTTAATAATTTTAGCTTTCTTTTTCAGAATCTATCTTTATAAATAAATATTAAAAATAGAAAAGTTAAAAAAGAAGAAAGAGGAAAAGTTAAACAAGCCATAATGCTGTATTTTTAATCTTAATCTATCTTTCTTCCAGTTTGTTGATAAATTGCTGTTCAGGAGCATTGCAGTGTTGCATATTTGCAATTATAGCATCCCCAAAATATTTGCTGAAGAATGCCGCAGTGTTAATCTTGATCTATCTTTCTTTCAGTTTGCTGCACAACTGCTGTTCTACAGCAAAAATCCTTGACCATTGCACTTCTTCACTTACAGTGTCCCCTGAATATTTGATGTTTCTGTTCCTTTTTAGGTCTTCAATTGTTTCGGTCAGTATTTCTGTCTCCATTTTGAAGCTTTTCAGCTTGGGATGGCTCCTGTTTATATGGCATTCCTACGATTCATGGGTGATGAGACAGACGCCCGAAACTACAGTTACAGCCTGGAGGTTGGGGGAAATGGCAGGAAACTCATTTGGGAGGGCACCCCACGAAGTATAAGGGATAGTCACAGGAAGGTAAGGGACAGCCACGACGGCCTCATTATACAGCGTAACATGGCACTTTTCTTCTCCGGAGGGGACAGGAAGGAACTGAAGCTGCGAGTTACGGGGCGAATATGGAAGGAGCCACAGAACCCAGATGGGGTGTGCATCCCCAACCTCTGTAGTTAAGGCTGGTTTGGGTCTCTCTCTCTCTCTCTCTCTCTCTCTCTCTCTCTCTCTCTCTCTCTCTCTCTCTCTTCTGTGTGCTGGATTTTCTCCTAATATTATTAGTTGATCGAGATGTTGAGAATTCTTGAGACTTGTATGAACACTGGCTGGAAGTTCCAGCTTTCACACATTGTTGAATAGGTTTCTTTTCTTTTGGTTGATATTATAAGATATGCTTCCATTTTCACTGCTATCCTTTGTAGTGCAACCTTATTTTGTTTGGTCTTCGGCCCCTTGATTTGCAGTCCAAGGATGAATTCGATTTTTCTCAAGGCTAATTGCCTATTTCATTTACCCATCTAGCCTCGTTTGAATCACCTTTTTATGGGCTGGTTTTTTTTGCTAGCTTTTTTAGATTGGTGCTTGTGTTGCACAAATTTCCCAAAAGCTCATAAACTTTGGAGAGGATATAAATGTGCATTATTTGGAGAGAGCAAAGATAGATGTTCACAATGACTCGTGAAATTATGAGAAATGCTAGGTTCATAAACTTTGTAGAGAGTCATATTTGAACCCCAAAAGCTCATGTTCTTTCGCAAGCTTTAACATTATTTTTACTAGTTTGATCTTTATAAATAATAATAAGAAATTGGAATTTTTGAAAAATAATTCATTTTCAGAAAACAATATTAAATTCTCTTTAGAACTCTACAAAACTTAAGTTTGTAGGTTAAAAAACTATTATTTGAAAACTTTTCATTGTTTTCATTTCACAAATGCAAAAAATAAATTGAAATTACAAAACTAAAAAAGTAGAAGGCATGCCAAAGAGTGTAGTTTTAAATTTCAGCAATACATGTTACATATTCGTGAATGGAAAAAGTATCCACTATCCCATTTTTTAAATAATAGGTGATATATTAAAATAATAAAAATAGTGGTAAATAAAATCTCCAAATATATATAAAAATAATTTTAAATAAGAAAAATAAACTAATATACCGGTGAAATATTAAATTTTGAACAAATGATATATCATAAATTACTAAAATTTATCAAATAAAGTATATATTTGAATAAAAATACCCAGTGAAATATAACAATTGACATTTGGAAAAAAATTTCCATGCCAATAAACTTCAACATTATTACATGAAAAATGTTGAAATTGAAAACCTTTTCAGTTTCAGTAAAGAGTTTCTCTTATTTTCTCTTGTTTTCTATCCTACAAAAGCACGCCATTGAATTTTCGCTGCGATTCCCGAGCGGCGTTCTCCCATAGCAAGACAGCTCAAAAAACTGATGAATTGCAACATAACCATAAACCAATGTCTTGTCTTTGATTTGTCTATATATGTAAAATATGTATGTATAAACTATCGAAAGGCTTTATCAGGGTTTTCGCACTCGTTCAACCCAAACCCTCCCTCTTTGTCCATGGAGGTTCTCAATCCCACAATTCCAAGCAGACCTCAATTCTTCTCTGCGGTTTCAATCTTTTCTCCGAAATATTCTATCACGGCATGGAGAAAGAAAAAACCGTACAGGTTCAAACTACCCAACGCCAGACCGCCTCTGTGCGCACCATTTTCGACCTGTTTAACACTTCCCACCACCAGAAAACTTCGAATTTCAGCCCATTTTGGCCGACCCACGAATCGCCGGAACTCGTTGAGGAAAAAGCTCACTGAACAACAACAACAGGTGCGTCACAATCCCATAGTTTGTGACCCTAGTTCTGGTTCTCGAAACCCTGTTCATGATTACGATAATAGTGAGGGTTATTATTCGAATCTGGACGATGATAGTGTACGGTTTAATTCTGATTATGAAGTTAGTGAAGGTACTGTCCCTTCTGATAGTATAGAGGAATCAAAATCAAAGCCTTTGGGTGAATCTGTTTTGTGGAATAAATTGGGGAGTTGGGCTGATCAGTATAACAACGATTCAGAATTTTGGGGTATTGGGTTTAATCCTATATTTACTGTGTTCCAAGATTCAGAGGGGAATGTGAAGAGGGTGGTTGTTAATGAGGACGAGATCTTGAGAAGAAGTGGAATTGAGCCAACATTGTATAAGCAGAGTGAACTGGAGGACTTGAGGGAAGTGAATTCGACGATTTCTCATGCTAAATTTCTGGCTAGAGAGATGGAGAGTGGGAATAATGGGCTTCTGAAGAATAGTTCAGTAGCTAAGTTTGTAGTCTCAGGCAGGCAATGGGGATTTGTGAATGCAATTCAGGGTCTTACTGTTCAACCCGGTCTGTATTCCAAGTTTCCAAAAATTGGGATCATGGTGTTGTGTGGTTTCTTTATGTTCTGGGCAATGAAGACATTGTTCACTTTTGGGAAAGATAAGGCAGAGTACACGAGGTTGGAGAAGGAAATTATGAGGAGAAAGATGAAAGCAAGAAAGGAGAAAGAGAAGTTGGCGAAAGGGAGTGTGGAAGTTATTCAAGATCCAATGGAGCCACAGATAGTTTCTCCTGAAAGGCCTAGTCTTAATAAGCCGGAACTTATGAAAAGTATTATGAAAGCAACAACATCAAGTAAGAGCCTGGCACTACTAGAATCTTCTAATAATCAGGCTACCATACCTAAGGATTTTGATAGTAAAATTCAGGAAATTAGAGTAATGGCAAGGCGTGCACGAGAGATTGAGAGAAGAGATACTTCACCAGATGATAACGATGGAGGAGAAGATGTAGCTGTTATTGAGCCGTCCAATCAAAAGGAAGTGATCAAACAGCATGGAGAAGGAGTTGGGACCCTGCCGAATGATCTTTCTAATGAATATCTGGATCAAACAAGAGGTCTTAATGGAACCTTAACACTCACATTTTTCAATGATCTAGAAAGAGTTGATACTGGAGGAGGTGAGGAAGCGTTGTTAGAAAAGAGTGATACGCAAACATCTAGTACTTCAAGCATGAAAGTTTCCAATGACGTTGAAAGCACTAGACAAGACGCGACCATTAAAGAGAGTTTTGTAAACATATCGGACACTACTGAAGTGAGCCAATCCTCTGATACTTTAGAAAGTCAGTCAAGCAAACTACAGAAAAGTTTCAGAACAAAGCCAAGGGTCATAAGCTCAGTTAAGGAAGCTAGGGACTTCCTATCTCGAAAACGTGACAAACAAGAGCCTAATCAAGAACTTCAAGATGGAACTGTGCCTGAAGGTGCTGCAATTTCAAGTCTTGAAAGTGAAAAGGAAACTGGTAGCAATGCAAGACAGAGATTAGACAAGGACAATGAAGTGTCTGATCCTACCATTTTAGATGGGACATCAGATTTTACACCTACCATAAATGCCTATAATGATTCTGTTCTGAAGAGAGAAGAATCTGTTCCAACCGAAAAAAATGATCCTGAAGCTGCTAGTGAAGGATGCAGGGTGACTGGTCTTCCAAAGCCCAGAGCTTTAGGTCATGAAGCCAATACTACCAGCACTGAGATAGGACCATCTGTTTTAACATTACGGAGAGAAAGAGAAATGGACAAGGACAGCAATGTCTTCCAACCTACCATTTTAGGTAGGCCATCAGATTCTGCATCTGCTGCAAGTGCTTGTGAATATTCTACTCCAAAAATAATGGAGGATGGTAACCCTGAAGATGTTGTGGAAGGATATCAAGTGGATGATCTTCAAAAGCCCCCAACTTCCTTCCTTCATGAAAGCAACACCAGAAGTACAGAGACAATACCATCAGTGAATAAGGAGAACTGGATGGAAAATAATTTTGACAAGTTGGAGCCTGTAGTGCAGAAGATTGGAGGTGGCTTTAGAGCTAATTATATGGTTGCGAGGGAAAAGGTTAAACACAAGCTAGATATACATTCCGAGATGATACAGCCCAAATCTGATGAAGATGACAGTGAACTTGACTGGATGAAAGATGATAGGCTTAGAGAAATTGTATTTCAAGTCCGAGAAAATGAGTTAGCGGGGCATGATCCGTTTTACCTTATGGATGATGAAGATAAACTTGCATTCTTTGATGGCCTTGATAGAAAAGTTGAGAAAGAGAATGAAAAACTAGGAAATTTGCATGAATGGCTCCATTCAAACATTGAAAACCTTGACTACGGTGAAGGTAATTGATTTTTTCTAAGGTTTTCTTTTGATTCACTCTTTATCTCCTGAAGCACTGGGAAAAATTTTAAATTCAAAATTTATAGAAATGATAATGTTCATGTGCATAGCGGTGCCACTATGCTGATATTTCCCAGGTTTAATTACCACATCAATTCTATTACGTTTTCCAATGTTTTAATTATCATTCTGTCTTTGAAAGCACAAAATTATATTTTTTTTAATGATTTTTGTAAAAAAGACTACTGCTGGGTTAACTGTGAGTTTACACATTTAACATTTCATTTTGAATTGTACAAATGATGGTCTAATTGAATTCTTATTGCCTTCCTGTAGATGGTATTAGCCTGTATGATCCACCAGAGAAAATTATACCCCGCTGGAAAGGTCCCCCAGTAGACAGAAATCCTGAGTTCCTCAATAACTTTGTTGAACAAAGGAAGACACTTGGTGCTAGAAATTTAAGTAATTCATACATTGAGACGAAGGATGGACAAAACTCCCTTCAGAAATCTAAAGAATCTCTATCCAAGGAAAATATTCTGCCAACCTCAGCAGTAAATAATCAGAATACAGAAATTCTCGATGGGGCTTCAAAGAGTTCCAAGATAGTTATTGAAGGCAGCGATGGTTCTGTTAGAGCTGGCAAAAAATCAGGAAAAGAGTACTGGCAGCACACCAAGAAATGGTCCCGTGGGTTTTTGGAATCTTATAATGCAGAGACAGACCCAGAAACTAAAGCTGTCATGAAGGATATAGGGAAGGATTTGGATCGATGGATTACTGAGAAAGAAATACAGGAAGCAGCTGATCTGATGAATAAAATACCTGAGGGAGGACAGCAATTCATTGAAAAGAAACTTAACAAGGTGAAGAGAGAAATGGAACTGTTTGGACCACAAGCTGTAGTGAACAAGTATCGGGAATATGCAGAAGAGAAGGAAGAAGACAATTTGTGGTGGCTAGATCTTCCCTTTGTACTGGTAAATACGTGTCCTGTCTGCTCTACTACGTTAATCCAATTCTTCCAATTTCTTTTTTTGGGGGGGGCTCAGGTTGGGGGGAGGAATTACTCATTCCAATCTAATGTGATTTAGTACAACATGTTTTATCTGCATCTTTTGGAACTGGTCTTCTTCATATAAACTTTTTTTATGAAAACATTGGCACATCTGTATATGGTTACGCCAATTTTATATGCACCCCTGTTTAATTGTACTTGTTTGCGTCTGTTGTATATCCATTGACAACTCCTGTGAATTCTATTCTCATATTTTTAGGTGGGCTCTGCAACTTAGCAATTATATGATGTGTTCTGCGTTTATGTAATTAATACTGAATGACTAATATCTCTATGTTCTATTTTCCAGTGTATCGAATTATACGCACATGAAAATGAGGAACAGGAAATGGGATTTTATTCATTAGAGATGGCTGCAGATCTTGAATTGGATCCAAAGCAGTTTCATGTGATTGCTTTTGAGGACCCTGGTGATTGCAAGAATCTTTGCTATATTATACAGGCTCATATGGAGATGCTTGGAAATGGCAATGCATTTGTTGTTGCAAGACCACCTAAGGTAATAACTTGTTTCTGTCTATTGCTATTTTCTCCTAGTTAATGGTATTACTTGTAGTCATTTTAAGTATTTGCAGTCAATGTCCTGTAACCCTGACTGAACTATGAGGTCAGAGCATTCAACCAAGAACAATGAAGCAAACTAACTCAGATCTATTGTTTGCTTAAAGTGTAACTGCTTAGGAAATCTTTTGTATCTGGTATATGTACGGACATGCATTAGTAGTCAGACTGACTGCCTACTTTCTATGCACATGGGGATATCTCACTCGATCTGTGAAAGATGACATGCTATCTACTAATACCACAAAACAAGATTTCTAAGGCCAAAAATGACCAGACTATTTATCCAATATTTATATTTTCTTCCAAAACTCCTCCAGTAGTTTTGCGACTGTCCAAAAGTACATGTTGATCTGAGATCTTACAATTTAATCCAAGGGACCTTCTAAATAGGCCCAATCATTTGTTCTATTTCTTTTTACCTTCAACACTCAGGACAGTATGGACCAAAGTCAAACTACTGTCTTGATTCCTGTTTTGTTATGCATATAGATAGTTGAAATCTACAAACATCTTCCTTCTTGAGATGGGGAGCCTTGTTATCTCTCTCTCCTTTTAACTGTTGCCATCTGTAGGATGCTTTTCGGGAAGCCAAAGCAAATGGCTTTAGTGTAACAGTCATCAAGAAAGGGGAGCTGCAGCTGAACGTGGACCAGACACTGGAAGAGGTTGAGGAACAAATTACTGAGTTTGGGAGCAAGATATACCATGATAAAATCATGCGTGAACAGGCTGTGGATATAAGTGCATTAATGAAAGGTGTATTTGGTGCCAGCAAACCTACTAAAAGGTATCTTTTGAACTGTGACCAAGACCTTATGCAAAATTCAGCCATGGAAAATTTCGTTGTTATTCATTTTACACAGCTGAGCAGAAACAACATTTATGAAGTATTCTAGCTGATGCTTTTGGGATCGTTGTGGCAAAGTAAACAATTTTTGCTTTATCCTTTTTTTATTTTATTTTTCAGGAGAAGGTCAAGGCGGAAACTGAAAAAACGTACCAAATAAAGGATGGAGTCATCTACTAACTTTACCACAGGTATTATCATTCCTGCTAAACCCCAAATACTCATAAGGACCTTGCAATACTTTTTGGTTGAGTGGTTGTCCTGTTGATGCAAGCATATTATTGTGTTTTTTTAAAATGTCTTGCCATGCTGTTATGACTGCTTTGAAAGCTCTGACTTTGCGTTAATCTTCTGAGGCCACACCTGTGCATGCTTTTACATCTCATCAATACGATCCCAATTGTCAATGTTATTATGACTTGTTGGAATGGATGTATCTGCTTTGTAAATGGATTAATGATCAAATTATTCATGATTTAAGCACCATGTGTTATATCCAGCACATGGACAATGCTGAATGGTTAAAGAAGGATTTGTGTGGCAGACACAATATAGTTGAAATATAGGCCTCTGATGGGTTGAGTTAGCTGGCATTTTGATGAAATGATCCTCAAGCATTGAATGGGAAGCTTCGAAATGACACACTATTCTGTTTCAACTCTTATGGTTATTTACTTGAAATGTCATCATCTGTTTTCAGGGAGCTATATGTCACCAGCCCAGGTATTGCACTTCCATGTTGAAGTCAAGCACGTAGTCGATCTCATGGCAGGATGCAGAGGTGGCATGTCTTCGCTCTTGAGCCAAACTGTCAACTAGCCAAGCTCTCTTTAGCTCTCTTCTGCCATCTCTGGAACCAGGTGCCGCCAATTCTGTGAATATGGTGCTAAGCAAACTTAAATATGTGGGATCTCTAATCTCTCTACTTTTTGACATTTTCCTGGAATTTTGAAATATTCTGAGTTTGTGTGTGCCAACCGGGACTGCCCTTTACAATAATTTACTTCTGCTCATCCCCTTCCAAATATGGCCGATTCTCAGAGGTGGATTTTGATCGACAGGTTTGAGTACCTGAAAGGAAATTATGTTGTGAAGCTCAAATTTATGTCTGTTAAGTAATCTCGTTTCATCCACCCATGACTTAACCATCTTTCTACGGCTTGCAGCTTGTGGCAGAACCTGTATCTTAGCCCTATAAATGAGGGAAATTTGAAGATGATCATAGCCATTTGGAAAATAGCTTTGTTCATGTAAATTGTGTTCTCATTTTCTACAAGTAAAATAGATATATTTGAGAGTTCATCAAGTTGTTGCAAATAGGGAAAAGTATACTTCGCCAACCGAAAAATTGAAATTTTATTTTAATAATAATGTCAAAGTGGAGAAAGCAGATCCATAGTTGGAATTAAGAATTGTTGAGTATAGCTTTGGCATTTTACTTGCATTTGGTGGCATACAGTACACATCTCTCAACTTTAACATGAAATTTTCCCAGTTGAGTGCTGAAACTTGCCATGTCCATAGTCTCTCTCACCTTTTCTCCTAATGCATAAATTTTTTGTTTTCCTTCCCTTGTATGAAAAATTCACTCTTCATCAGCATTCTGCTGTTTTTCTTGGGATTGAAATGAGAATTCTCTCTCGCAAATTAAATAGCACAGAATCCAGTGATTCAGATGTCAAAAGATTCAAAACCAATCCCGTCACAACTGCAAATTCGCCGTTTGATTGAAGCCAAAACACAAAACGGCAATCAGCAGTGGAAGCCCTCCACTGACCCATCACTCACATGGATGGCAACGCTGCATCTCACTCGACTCTCCACTCTATGCGTGAATACTTGCAAAACCCGTACCCTCCCCACCAATTTCATCCTCGTCTCTATCTCCATCGTCGACCCAACCATCCCAACCTCTCCGCCAGCGCCGTCACTCACCGCCGACGATACTCCTCCAGCATTCGAAGCCAACGGGTACTCCTCGACGTCGAACTTGGCAGACATGTGCTGGGTCCGGCCGCCGCCGATCTGGCCGGCGGGGATGAACACGAGGCCCACCTTGCTGCCGGAGAAGTCGAGCTGAAGCGAGCTGTCGTAGTGAGTGAAGGCATCGCGGTTGGGGTTGGTGACCGACACGTACTGGAAGAAGGTGAAGTTTACGGTGCCGTTGGAGACCGAGAACGTCGGGAATTGCACGGCGTCGACGGCGATCCTCGGATCCTTGGGTTTAAACAGGAAGAAGAAGACAGTAACGCCAACGGCGACTAGGAAGAGCAAGAAAAGGGTGGCCACTATACACGAAGCTACGTTTGTACGCCCTCTTGGAGATCTATGGTATTGAGGTTCATACATCTCTACATATATATATATATATATAGAGAGAGAGAGAGAGAGAGAGAGAGAGTGACAGTGACAGTGAACTCTGAAATAAGCGAAAAGGTTGGGGAGAGGATAGAGTGAGAGAGTGAGGGGGGAATAATTGAGTATGGGTGGACATATAGTTACTTTCTGTAATTTACAATGATAAAGGCCAGTTGGGAAATTGGGATTTGCCAAGTCACGAAGCTTGGCAGTTTTTGGGCTGAGAACTGTGGATGGTGCTTTGGTTAATGGGGGAAGTAAGATATATATGCATATTTGCAAAGGAGTGAGTGAGTGCAAAGGATGGCTTGCTTTTGATGCCTTTATTTTGGGTAGTGTTTGAGGGAGTGTTTAAAGATTTGTAGTGCTGGCTTTAGGTAAGTGATACGTTTGGTATAAATATAAGAGTTAATTACAAAAATACCTTTTAAATTATGATTTAATATCACTAAGCTTTTTAAATTTTAAAATATAACACACTGACCTCTTAAACGATTAATTTGTATCAATCAATCTCATCTGTTAACAATATATCAACAATCTGTTAGGAGAGTAGATAAAAAATTATTATATAACTTATACATGTTCGTAAAAATTTATTTTATACCTAAATAACTTTATGTTTTTGTAATAATTGTCTAATTACTTAAATAACTCTTGTATTTTTTTTATATTTGCATGTCATTTCAAATAAAATTTCAATCATTAGATAATTATTATAACAAGAGAAGATCAATTTAAGTGTAAAATCATACTTTTGTAAACATTTACAAATTACATTATAATTTTTTATTCATTTTCTTAATAGATTGCTGAGAGAATGTATTAATTGATAAAAATTAGTAGTTCAGAGAGTTAATGTTTTATGTTTTAGAGTTTACAAGATTTAGTGATATATCATAGTTCAAGGTGTATATATAATTAATCCTAAACATATTTTAACTTTTGAAATAGGGTACAAAAGTAAGGTAACATGAACATGATGGGCAGAGCCAAGACGGCCCTTTCGCTCTTAATAGTTCTGACTGTTCTATACTCTCTTTTCCCGTTTAACCATACGTCAAGAATCAAGATCGTCAAATTTAGATAACAGTTCCTGCAAAGGCAAAACATAGAGAACTAGTTATCTAGTTCAGGTGATGTTTGGTACTACTACAAGAAAGAAGGAACAAAATTCAAGACAATTACTTTGTCTTATTCATTAAGAATTTGTATATAAAAAAAATGGTACTTGACAAAGGAATCAAGATATGGAGTTACTGTTGAACCTCTTAAAGTCATTCGGAGGTAACTGGTGCAAGAATTGAGAAATACAAAGAATCAAAGGAAATTATATTTGGCATTGAAGTTTTGGACTGAAGATATACATACACATGTATGGTAACATATGTACATATAGACATGCATATACCCCAAATTTTGCCATAGACCTTTATTTGGCAATGTCGTCAAGGCGGCGATCCATGATTTCAGAGACTGATTCCAGGAATGCAGCTTCAGTTGTGCCTGGGAGCACGGAATCCAGCGCTTCTTGGACAATCTCTTCAATCACAGATTCCTTCTGCAAGCTTTCTCTGCACATGATGCTTCCGATGGCATAGGGAGTAAGTCCTCTCTCTGCCCCTTTCTTCAGAAGCATGGTGGATATGCGGAGCGTGCGAGCACATTCAAGCGGCAGGTCCCACCCATAAAACTTCAGAAGGGCAATGTCTTCTTCAGCATCCAGTGATTTTATGTACTCAATAGTGTCAGCAGTGTAAGGCTGGCGAGCTTGTGGCCAATACAGCCAGTCGAATGTGCAATCTTCAAACTGGAGTGATGAAAGAAAATTGTGAGGAGCTGATAAATATGAAACATGTACCAACACACATAAAGATAAAAATTATAGAGGTTTTTGATGATGCAATTGATATCACATGTTTCAGAACTCTCTTAAAAACACAGCTACTCTCAAAATCGAACAGACTCCTACTTAGAAAAGACTAACAACAATTTGAAGCTAGTGAGAGTATCTATTCTTGTCAGCGAGATAAACTGTGAATGCTCTTATTATATAAAGCATGGAAGGGCACCATAAACAAACAGTGGAGAGAAAAACTTCTAGAGCAATCTCAAGAATAAAGTATGATGTCTTAAGCAGGAATTAATTTTAACATACAAAAGCCATTCTCATGTAATAGCTGTGTGTCAAGTGTCAACATAACATAAAAGATTGTGATGAGATTGTGAGTTTTAAAAGAAGAAAACATTTTGATCTTTTACAAATAAGAAGGGCTCTCAAAGGACTGATCCTTGTGTACCTCTTAGTAGGGGAAAGACAGAACCGAAAAATGCTTTAAGGAGAAAATTCGAGTTTGAAGCATCTAAGAAACGACCTTTCTTCATGGAAGCAAAATTTGTGAGTGGACTCTCTTTTGTCTAGTTTGTAGAGATCACATATTCAAGTTAAGTTGTTGAGGGAGTTGCATTTTCATTTCTGTTCTTTGTTGCTCTGATTTTCTTCGACTTGTATATCTCACGTGTAGATTATTGCACATCCTTTTCAGCTTTTTTGTTTCCTTCCCCAAACTTCTCTAGATATATATAACCCTAAACAAATAGGTAAACATAATAAACATATAACTCAAACCATGGCCCATGCCTCCCTAAAGTGCATTCCCCATCATTTCCAAAAAATTGAGGAGACTGGATTTTCACATAAACACCCCCTTCAAAAGAATCATCTTTTTTTCTCTCTTGTTTTTCAAGTTCCACTTCAAAAATAATATCTGGTGAAACTTAATGCTAACAAAAGTCCAGGAAAAAATTTTCAACTACTAAACTACAATTGAACGAGGAAGTAAGAAAGCTAGGAAAGCAATTCCATTAGTAAAAGACTCGAGAATGAAAGAAATAAATCCAAAAATAGCAGGAGTGAAAAATATGACAGTGAAGAATTTGCAATTAGTGCTGTAATCAAGCAAAATGAAACAGAAAAAGAGGCAGAAGTTATTAGAAGAAACACTTACACTCTCAGGCAAGCAATATCCATGGTCAATTGGAATCAGCACAGACCGGTCATCTTCACCTTTGCTCACCAAAATGTTCCCAGCATGCCTATCTGCATTGGCCATCCTTATATCTAACACAGAGATCTTATGTACCTCATCCACTGGGAAAGCGCTTGGACCCATATCCTCACAACTTCCATAGTTCTCCATGAACATCTGCAAGGACCCAATCTTAACAGTTAAACCCTCTGGATGATTAAATCCACTGTGCAAGCACTTAACCATCATTGTAGGTGGGACCCCAGCAAAGCCCCTCTCCTCCCCAGAAATGAAGCGGCGCCCAGTCTTAGGATGATCCATAATGTAGGCAGCAACTTCCCTCAATGCACCTTGCCCAACCCTGGTTCCCTTCTTTAACCCTTCACCATCCACTGACAAGGGCAGCTCTCGAGGGTTGTTCACAGCCATAGGTTCCTCATCCATTGGCTTAAAAACTGAGATATATTTCTTCCCTGATGCATCAGGCATAAAATACGCCCCTCCTGTACCCTCTGAAGACCTGATTGGATAGTTCCCTCTAACTAACCCTTGTAATGTTGAGTTAACCAAATCTCCGAGAACCAAAGGTATTTCAATCTTTGGATTCACAATTAGGGGTTCCAACCAAAGATCTCTGTCAGGAGGCTTTCTAGGAACAAGAAGATTGTTCTTAGTATCTGTCCCGCACCTACTTTCCCAATTCACTTCATCATCTCTCTTATTAGTCAATGGCGGTGCCACAATGGACAATTCATAATTTTTGTCAACAGGTTTAGCCCTAATTTTTGCGGATTTCCGGACAAACAAGTGAATCACAGCATCATTGTTTTTGCATATATCATTAATAAGTCTCTGATCCTCAAGACGTTCTCCATCGCATATGACTTCTTGATCGTCAAGATCAACTAAACCTTTCTTCTTTCTAGCAATCTGACGTTTCACATACCCAACATCCCGACCCCGTTCAACATGGAATGTGAATTCTTTCCCACAGGATGTACTAACATTGATGACTTGGAGGTCAGAGAGCCGGAGAACCAAATGCAGGACATTCCCATCCGTCACCCCATACTCCCGAACGAGGCTATCACTCCGCGCCAGCTCTCTGCCTCCACAAACCAACCTTTGATTCTTCACAACAAACCCTTTGTAAGTCTGAATCCGAAGCTTCACAGACTCAATTGAATCAGATTCTAAAACCCGCATTGGAATCATCGAACCCGACACAGCCAAGTATATCACAATTGATTCGCTCAATGGCTGATCATGCATGTAACCAGGGGAAAGTGCACTCTCATTCCAGATTGGACTAACTGCGACACCGGCCGACGACATTCTTACTACTCAAATTCAATACAACGGGTCTTCAAGCCTAAGAAATGATTTATTGAGTCTAGCCTAAAACTTCAATAAACCAATCAAAACACTCAAAACTTCATAACAATTTGCCCATCATTGTTCATAAAAAGCTATCAAACTATACAGAAATGACTTCAAAAAGCCCAACATAGCCGAAACCCTAGCGATTAATCTGAAGCTGGAACACGAATCACAATGACATGGCGAATGGTCTGGTTTGCAATTAAGGTATTTGGTCAATTTAGTGAAAGGTCCAAGTGCACGAAAGTGAGAGAATGAAGAGCAGACACAGAAGAGGGGGAATTCTTACCAGAGAGCAAGAACCGAAGAGAGAGGGCTACAATGAGGAGCTGATATATTCAGAGATTGGCGATTAATTGGCGATTAATTGAAGGGGACTCCGACGCTTTTCACGGGTTGAAGCATTGAACGCAGAGTGATTGTCGTCGATTTTTGTGCTCTGGTAAGGGCTGGCCGCTGTCTGTAGAAAGAGAAAATGAGATGAGGACAGAGAGAGAGGATTTGAAGAAGAGAAACGCGTTGCAGCCGTCAGCTATGTACACGTGTTGAAGGCTCTGGCTTTGACAAGAAATTTCGGTGGGATTAACGACGTTGATGATTAAATAACGGACGTTTCTATAATTGTTCTTTTGTCTGTAGCGAGATTTATTTTCAATCAAAGCTTGTGGTATAAACTTTTCTCTTAGACCCTCAAATTTTGAATATCACCCTTCAACTTTTAATTTTTATTATTTCAGCTCCTAAACTTTTCTAAATGTAGTTATTGAATTCACTCCAAATTTAACGCTAGAATTCCCCAATTCAGAATATTCCAACGTCAAACAATGAATTTGAAATTGTCAATATTCCAATAAAGAGAACACAACAAAATGAATTCATTACCATTTTTTTTTTTTGGTCAAGAAAGAGAATATTAGAACTTGATTACACGTCAAACCATTCAATGGCTTAAAAGCTCAAAGTCAAAGTTCCAAATCTATGGAGAGATTCAAGACAAATATGTTGAATGCAGCATTGGCGTCAGCATGAATCTAAACCAAGAATGTTGCATGTCAAACCATATTATTTACTTTGCTGGCTGCCTCTCTTTTGAGTATTCCACATAAACCTGGCATCCTTGAGTATTTGGTGAGCCACCATAGAGAGATTCCATCTAACAATTGCTTCTCTACATGCTCAATACCTTTATGAGGTAGAGTTTGTAGCATGCTATGTATGTTTAAGCTCTGAATCCTTAATCTTCAGCTCCGGTATTCAGCACAAAGCTCGGAAATGCTAGAGTTATGTCCCTGGAAAGGGCAGAAAAAAAAAATTGAAAACTTCTAAGATTATTTACATTAGCAAGCTAGTAATCAAAGACCAATATAAAATACTAAACAACAATTTTTCGTGACTCTGGCTTTTATTTAGCAGATTGTCCCATGCACATATACTGAAATCTAAGAGCAGATGCTATTATCAGATCAACAAAAACCAGCTCAAATGAGCCATAGATCGAGGTCAAAATCATGATTACTCATATAGAATTTCATCTGTAGGAGTGTACAAACCCTGGATGCAGAGACTGCTAAAAAATGCAATGGTAGAAGACCATTGCAATAGCAGGAATACCGGCAATACTTGGTGCTTGGATCATTATTCTCCAGTAAGCATAGAACTCCAGACTCCAAACATTAATCAATTGGCAAGAAATGATGATAGCAGTAACTAGATATTTAACAACAATTATGGAAATCCTCCAGGAAAAATAGTGAAATCGAACTTAAAATGAGCATGTGTTTATAAGCATCAGGATGCCCAAGACCAATTTAATTTCCAAGAACTACAATAATTAAGCAGGGGTATGTCAGGCCAGGACACCCGAGACTAGTCAAGATGCGCACAGGCTGGCCCAGACACCCAGTTAGTAAAAAAAAGTAGGGTTATGTCTGCTTAATTATAGTCATTTAGAATTCAAAACTACGCCAAACAATTTGGGGAAAAAGGTAAACTTGTTTTGTACATACACACATTCTATGCTATTCGGTAAAAGGAACTCGACAGATGCAAAATCCTTTGGCAGAGATTTTCCAATCTCATAATGCAAGTCCAAAACAAGCAACATAATGAAAACAAACGGTAGGACATACATTAAATATGGAAGAGTCATGTTCTTTAACAACGATGGATTCCTCACTACATATTCTTTCCACTCTTCCTGATCAATCCTACCATCGCCTTTTATATCTGCTTCCATGAAAGTCTGTGTAACATCATACAGAGATGTATGAGAAACAAAACCAATTTAAGTGCAATTATCCAAGAGCAAAAAAAACATCCTGCACCTTATCAACAATAGTTTCTACAATATCATCTGACAGAATCAGATCAGATTCATTAAGAAGAGCCAACACCATCTCCTTCAACTGTAAATGATTCACAAGGGAATCCATAATTAGATTTATGCATACAGACATCTCAAATGTAACAAAGACTAGGGAAAATCACAAGCAACAAAAGATCCACGAGGGAAGATTCTGAAATGGGGGAGTTTGCCTTCTTACGTTTCTAAGAAAAATAGAAGCAAAATCCATAAAAGTATGTAATAAAATTGACAGATCAGAGCAGGATTGAACTTTTAATCACGAAAAATAAAGTTTGGCTAACCATACCCCCATATGATTACTTAGATAGCTTAATACTATCAAGAATTGACCTGTATTTGACTAAAGACATTCTCTTACTGCAATATGGAGGAGGCAGGTTTGTACTTCAAGAATGCCTGGTTACAAGGCTCTTATGTCACACGACCATTAAATTTGACACCAAAAGGAATATGTATATATATATATAAGAACAAACAGAACAACAACAACAGAGTCAAACTTGACAAGGTCACAAGGTGATAAAACTATTGCCATCATAGACCAAGAGATCCCTTCAGCTTTAATTAGTTTTTTCCGTTATGGGGTCCCCTTACGGTTAAGTAAGGGGTCCTCTTAGTGCATTTACTTACAACTTTTACTTCAAAAAGTTCTAAATTTATTTGATTGTGGTCTAACTGCAAGGTGAAAGTGGTTATAATGATTTTTAGGTTTTGATTGGATCCAAAACTAGGGGAGGTAAAATTCTATTTCTGCAGCATTTGTTTTTTCCTTTCCTTTTTCTGCTAAGAGAAATAGTTGCTGCTTATGCTCCACCACTGTGCTCTAATCTTTGCTCTCACATTGTGAAGTGCAACCATCAACAGTTGGAGCCCAAATATAACTCATTAGCATGTTTCAAGAAAAAAAAACCAGAAACAATGAATAGTCAGTCAGACTCTTATTGAAAAAAAAATAAAAAAATTAGTATGGCCTTCTGCAAGACTTTTATGTAGTGTTTGGATCGAGGATTTGGTAAAGGAAAAGGATATAAAATTACATCATATGTTTTGTTATTAAAGAAAGTGGAGGATAAAAGAACATAAAAAAGAAATAAGTAAGGACTTAGAATTTCCCACTGTGTTCTCTTTTCCCCCTTCTTTTCTTTTTTCTTTTTTTTCTTTCGATAAATCCAAGTTCCAAACATAGCATTAATTTGATGTAGAATGATGGGGCAAATAAGCACAATGCAACAAAACTTACCTCCTCACGCTCAATATAGCCGGTGTGCCTCAAATCGTACAATCTAAACGCATCTGTCATATGATGTCCCCACAATTAACAACTAAGCAGCAAAAGTTGTATTCAATGAAATGCAGAGACCAGAGTCATCTTTTAAAGATATGAAGGCTGTTGTATACCAATCTCCTGTCCATGGCCATAACAAAAGAAACCAAAGGGAAAATTCTCCATCATCGTACTTATCGCTTACATGTAATTTTGTCTGCTTCAGGAGTTTTTGGATGAAAGATACTCAACGATCGAACAAATTCTCCAAAGTCAATATGCCCATTTTTCTTGACATCAAATAGATCAAATACCTGCAGAAGGTGGAGGGACAAAATTATGCAACTCTAGAAAATAAATTCCTATGGGAAGCAGGTGTTAATAAATTGTTAAATACAAAAACCAAAAATGATAATCAAATTAATGTGAATCAGTTTCAGATTTACTTGATTAAAAAATGGTCTCTACTGGTTGTGCCCTAGCATATCTGGTAAATACCACTCAGACCAAGAAGTACAGGATATGACACTGTAGTAAATAGATCAAACTAATGTGACATTAAAAATGGTCTCCACTAAATACCACTCACTACAAGAAGTACAGGATATGGCAATGTAGCAAATAGATAGTAAATCATTTCTGCATGAACATTTTAATCCACTACTGTGCCAGCTCACGGGATTTTTCTTCTTTGCCAAAAAGATGTAACGCAAGATAATAAATTAGGTGTCATAAGTAAATAATAGCTAGCAATGCATACCCTATCAGCAAAAAGGTTTTGCTTCTTGCTATTCTTGAAAAGTGCAAGCTGGAGCTCTTCCTGTTCATGAAATAAGTCATTAGTACAGAAACAACAAATAAGTTTAGCGAAATTTAAATAATCAGTCCAGACAGTGAGACAAAATCCACGACCAATAGACACAAGAAAAAAAATAACAGTCCCCTCAAGAAGATACCTTATGTATAAGCCCATCGTTGACAACGGAATGGCTCAGTTTCTTATATAGCTCATACAAAGCCTCCACTTCATTCACACTAACTGCCAACCATAGAAATTATTTCAGCTTTCTCTGCTTCACCTCCAGATAATTAACCAAGAATTATGTGTGCTAGGTAAGTTGCTGATGTAGTTAGATCTACGGTGGCATATAACATCTCTACTAGCATGAAAGCCACCTTGAAATCGGATGCCTAACTTCAAAAGGATAAAAATACTTGGTATTTGGATGAGAAGCAACTAGGCCCAGCTATCATATTCGTCATCAATTTTACATAACTATGGAGCACGTGAGGTTGCTTGTGATCAACCCATTTGCTGGGTTGTGATTATCACTGTCAGGTAAAACTTGACCCAAGCTTATAATTCACCACCAGTTTTCCATGTTTGATAAGAAAATCATATGAAAGATGACATGAGGATGCCTCAAATCAAATGGGCTGAGTCAACTGTGATCTACACAAACCCAGGAAGGAAGATGTCTACCGAATCATAAAAGGAACATCCAGACCCCTCTCAGCATGGGATACCTTCAGCACCACAAGCCAAAAGTAACTGAGTGACAACATTGTTAAACAAAACTGGAAAAGTATTCATTCTTTTGAACTACGGATGACATAGGAGGCATCTTTACGGTTGCAAATCTGCAAGAGGGTTTTGAAACTTACAAGGTGTTTCAGAGGCAAGAACAGTAGGATCTTCAAGTCCAGGCTGTCTAGCTTTCTTCGAAATTTTGCAACCCATGAATACAACCAAACTGTTCCAGTATTCTTTTATATGTGACAGCAGGTCAAACTCAACTAAGCAGAAGGGGAAACACATTCATGAAAAGCGAGAAGCCGTTACGTTGACTACTAACTTCTAGCGCGACAGAGAATGCAAGCAAACAGAGTCGAGAGATTGTCAGCTCAAGAACATGTTGCTCTCTTAAAAATCCTGACAGCAACAGTGCCACAAATTACCCAGTAATAAAGCGTGTTATATGCATTCTGCATAATAATAAAAACTGTGCCAGAGGGTATTAAAACCCAAATTATGATTAGATGCAGACTTTGTTTAGGCTAGTACTTTTGAAAGTTCAGCTTTGATTTCAG
Source organism: Euryodendron excelsum (assembly GCA_033060915.1). Taxonomy (NCBI): domain Eukaryota; kingdom Viridiplantae; phylum Streptophyta; class Magnoliopsida; order Ericales; family Pentaphylacaceae; genus Euryodendron; species Euryodendron excelsum. The sequence goes on along the minus strand of CM065377.1, from coordinate 80,507,348 downwards.
CAGAGCTGGGAAAATCTCTAGAAAGGCATATAAAGCTGCAAATTGGTACATCCCAGAAACATCGGCAAACTTATATGCAAATTTATATTGTTGCAATGATCATGTTAGGCAAATAAGCATACATAAAAGTCTCCAATACATCAGTGTTTCAACCAATGGAGGTGGCAATCAAACAGTGAATTAGCAGTTGCAGATGGATCATAGAGAAAATATCATAAATGAGCACCCAAAAAATACAATTTATCATCAGCTTACACCTGATGCGAAAACCTTATGCATCCAGCCCGTCTTAACTTATTGTCAGATCCACATTTCACAACACTAATTTTGGTAAAACTTGGTATTATATACTCCTCCGATTGACCTGAAAATTGATAAGTTTGATGAACATGGGATGATTCTGTAATCTGAAGGTCGAGTTTTGTAAAATATGGATCCAATAAAAAGTTACAAAAAGGTGTAAAACCTAAGACTTTACACCATCAGTGATTCATCTTATCCATATATATACATAAACTCACACACGCATAGGTGATAGGTGGACAATGAAAAGCATACAGACCAAGACCCCAGACGAAGTTGCTGTCATGAACAATCACTTATTGAAATCAAAGGACCACTGATTCTAGCTATCCATTCCAAAAACAACAGTTGAAAATATATACACTATTGTACAGATTCAAGCATACTTACATTACTTGTATCAAAAAATAAATATATTAACCAAAGCGGGATCATTATCAACGCTAAAATTTCTGCACAATACAAACCATGAGCCTGACACCATGTTTGAATTTGTCGAGAAAAAAAAATTACTTATACATATTCGCTTTTTATTTTTTTTTACAAGTACCAAATCATTTAACTTCTTTCCTTGTCCATTTTTCTTTTCTTTTCTCTCCACAAAACCAAATTCAAGCATAGCGTAGTTCCCGGCAGTAGATGAAAGAAAATTCAAAACAAAATTTTACTCAAAGTTTGCAGTAAACTTCGAAGCAAATTATAGTAAGATAAAGCCAGTGTAGATACATAAAGAGTAAAAATTTATGTGGGTCTGTGAATGCATATATGTAGATAGTATATATAAAGATATATATAATCTTTTTTTTGCCGAGTAAAGATATATTTAATCTACAACCAAACTTACATTGCTTCACTGCTTCGGGTGCTCGGACGATTTGGGTCGTTGTGAGATTTTGTTCGCGGATAGAAATGAAAGGAGAGAGCGAGGGGGAAGGAGGGAGGTCCTGTCTACATTTCCATGGTCAAATCACAAATGACGTAGAGGCTATTAGCCCAGCTACGACGTCGTTTGATTATCGAACCATGGACAACTTACTCGAGCCATGTTTGTTTAGCAGAATGAAATAATAAGCCAGGATAATGGGGAATAGATAATAATTCCGGGATTGCCAATCTCTCGAAGGGTAATTTTGTCATTCGGCCTCTAAACTTGAATCACCAGATTAATTCACCTAAAAATTGTATAGTACCCTGAATCACCCCATATGATTTAGTTGTCCCGGCCTTCTTTTGCGGAGGCAAACGCGGGATAATTGATCCTGTGAGATTGGTAATTAAATTTCATACCTTATACCTCGAAACAAACGGGGCATTAGAAATTCAGAGTTCCAACCACGGGATTATTTCCCAGAACGAAGGTTTCCTTGACCGTGTATTTAGTATTGGACAAAGTTTTGTTTTGCTGCAATCCATGCAGCATGAAACTCCTGCTCCAAAAGAAAGAACCCCTGCTCCGATACGTGGCACCCGTGAAGCCCTTTCGTGTTCAAAATTGCACCAACCTCCTACAATGGGACAGAAACTTCTCTCTAATGTGAGGCTTCGGGTTAATTTTCGCTTTACGTGACAAAACTTTACTCTTAGGTTTCGTGAAAAGCTGGTACAGAGTGAACGTGAAAGGTTCATAATGTGAGAAAGGGACTTTTGTGGTTGTGGATATGGCAATATTGACCCAAAAAAACAAAAGGAAAAAAAAATTCTCTTTCCAAAATTTCTCTCCCTCCTCTCTCTCTGAAAGAGTATATCTCACACTTCAGAATGTGGTCCTAGCATTTTGGCAGCCTCTCCATATTATTTGCTTTTGTTTTGTAAGATGTTCACAGAATTGTTAAAAACCACGAAAACTTGTAACTCTGGAGAACAGAAAATTCTATTTTTATTTGACATTCTAGCATTGTCGGTTATCAAAGAATAAAATAGAATAACTCACTAGGATATACCCATTTGCCAGGGCAGTTTAAATATGAGGGTCATGGATGTATCTATCATTCACAGTACAGTTTTAACAAAATAATCTGCAGAATTAAGCAGATTAGATTGCAACGAAGCAACCCTGACAACAGATACAAGCAACCACAATGCCAAGCAGAGCTCCAGCAAGGACCTGGGATGGAGTGTGGCCAAGAAGTTCCTTGAGCTTTCTTTGGCTGATGGGATGCCCTTGGAACAAGTCCTCAACGATCATATTGAGAACCTGAGTAGATTAGCATAATTTTAGGAAGCAGAAACAATATATGATTCTGTCATACTAAAAGTAGATGGTAGCAAGCGAATGATTAAGAGAATTTTTTTATCCCAACCAAGCCATCATGATGTCAAAATAACTAAAACACACTATCCTATATTTTTCTTACAAGTTGGGGAGGGGAAGAAAGGCACCATTATCTGATAAATCCACATCAAATAAAACAAAGGTCGCAACAAAGAAGCTTAGGATTAGCAGGAATGCTGGTCTAAAAGACAAACACATGAAGCAAGGAGTTAAGGGGCCCAGAATAAGCCTCAGCCCATGACGCTAAATCCAAACCTACGAATATTCTCTACCATAGAGAACATCGCATATCTGCAAAATCAATGAAAGTTATCACATTCATGGGCACACGAGTAACTACATATTTTATTTGAATTATGGTGCATAAAAGTCACTAGTAATAATACAGGGCATCATTAAGAATGACCATCTATTTACACACCAAGTGTAAAATGAAATATCTCATCAGCTAATAACACATCTAAGGGTCCAGAAGTCAGTTGCAATGAAGTTAGTAAATCATAGATCAGTAGGTATAAATCCTTGGAAATGCATTAGGTCACTTCACATGAAGTAAAGACCCCACTTTTCAAGCTAAATACATTGTGAATGGCACGTGTTCCCCAAAGCTTATAAAACAAGAAAGGAAGGAATGAAGAACTTCAACTCCAAGACTGCAGTATATTTGTTAACGAGAGAGGTGCACACCACAAACGTGCCTCCAAAATGCTCTAGTGTATCACAGTAGACTTTAAGTTCCTAAGGCTACACCACTGCAATAAAATGCATTGTCCGGAAACTTTTCCCAGAGGCAAGCCTCAAGGGGCAAACCACACAAAACTAAAAAACCATATCCTAGTAGTTGTGCCACAAATACCACCATATAGCTGTCTGACCCACTCATTGGACCAAAAGGATTCCTTTACTGGTGTAAACACTATAAGCAGAGAATTCCTTTAAGGGTGTAAACACCATAAACAGAGCTATGTTCAAATTGTTTATATTTATTTTTATAAGTAAAAATATTGTATATAAAAGGCGCCACAAAAAGGGTGCAACCCTATAGTTGTGATCAAAACTTTTACGAATTGCTATTTTGGAAAGATACTTAATAAAAAATAAATGAGAGTATTAAATGTCAGTAGTTACATCATCTGAGAACAATTCTTGATCTACCAAACATGCCTCTGCTACGAGGCTATGATATATGATCTCGAGGATCTTCAGCAATAAGCTTATGAAGTAGGGTATGTTAGCAATAGTGATTTCCATGTTCCCACCAGACCAAACATTAAACACCATAACCCCATGTTCCTAGAACAGTCCACTTGATAGACCTGTTCACATCCATCGCACACTCCATCAAATAAATTCCTTCATTTTTGTTCCCAAAGGAGGTCTATCGCCCTAAGCCCTAAGCCCAGATGAGGTCAATTCAAAATAAGGTCAAAATCAAATGTACAACATAAAGATTGAAACAGAAGGAATGTGGAAACTATCACGCCATCTGCACATTTTGTCCATAAAGGGACTAATAAGAACACCAAAGACGCATCCTCACCTCAACAACCCATCCCAGTAAACATTAACTAAATCATGGATCCACTTACATCATGCAGGCTACCTAGAATGCAGGCTACTCATCTTTATTTTTTTTAATTCATCTAAACGGTAGGAGTTTCATGTGGCCTAAAGCGGGTTAGAACAGTTTTGCATGGCTCTCTAATATTCTATATTAATATATCCCATGTCAAGCATTTTGCTAGGGAAAAAGATGTCTCATATGACCTTATACCTTATAATAATAAAAATACCAACATTAAACACTGCTTGAACAAGACATCCAGTTTTTTTCAAAATTGATGTTTGGGGGTTACAGGTTCAAAAATTCAACGTGCTTCAAAATCTATCCTCGTTATTTGTTAAACATGTTGGAGCTGTCACTGATCATTGCACAGGGCTCTAAATAATTTTCCTCCAGAACAAATAGGCCCAACAGCATGAGATGACCTCTTATTGATAAACTTCTTATCAAGCTCAAGCTCAAGCTCATATACGGGGCAATTTACTGGTTTATCTTGTCAATATTCAAGACAAGCACCTTCTTGTCGTCTGTCCCTTCTATTTTTTCTTTCTTTTTTTTGCTTCCAATTTTTTGTTCCCCTTTTCTGTGAATTGCCTTCAAGAAGATACAATTCTACTCCAATACTAAATTGCCAAAGCTTTAATTCCAACCTGTATGTTATAGATGGGATGATTTAGTGCTTTTGAATCCAACTGAATTCATCAATTCCATGATCCTCCCCTCTTGTTATGAAGATCGTCATCATATCAAGAACTATTATGTTTCTACAAAAGAAAAGGTTGCAAAATTTATTTAGTCTAAGATGCTCATCAAACCAAGCTATCACCAAGCCCAGTTTCACAATAAAACACTGATAACATGTTAACATGTAATCCACATTTCACAATCTATAACATGGCAAGTTTCATGCTAAAACATCCAATTTTAGAGGTGACCATGTATAATTGCATTCTGAAACCGACTTTCCATTCAAAATGACTTTGTCTATTGCCGCTACAAGATTTTTGCCGTATAACTACCAGAAAATTCAGTGCTGCAAGACAACCATGTGGACCCTGCAATGAGTTCATCTTTCAGCACGACAAATTACATACCTCCTGCAAGCCCCAACCTTCATATTGCACAACAGAAAGAAACCAACATAATCTCATCAACATTATGGCAGACACCTAATAACCCATTAAAAACCATCTCTAAACAAAACCAAGGTAGTAAATCCCTAGTGAAACTCAACACTTTAAACCCCAACACCAAAATCCCCCAAAACTAAGTCTATAATATATACTAAGCAGAAAGAGAGAGATTGAATATTTTTTCGTCAAAATCCAACAGGATGCATTTAGTCATGCTCTTGCCTTGAATCACAGAAGAATGTTCTGTATTCTTACCACTTAGTTATGAATATATCCATAACCCCAATGAAGGTTCAATAAACACCACCCCCCCCCCCCCCCCCCCCCCCCCCCCCCCCCCCCCCAAAAAAAAAAAAAAAGCCATTGTATTTGCGGCTTTCAAATCTAAACCAAGTTCACCCTCATAATATTTTCTGATGTTACTAATGAAAAAATCAACAACTTCAATACAAGTAAGGAAAAATAAAATGCTTTCCCAGTAAGAAAAAGATTCCACTAATAGACTCTACCTATTGTTCCATTACAGTGCAAACCATACATGTATGTCAATTCATTTTTGACAAATTTAACAGTAACTGGCACAGAAAACACGCAAATTACCTCTGCTTGCATCCCAGCGTGCCGCCGGACACCGATTGCATCGTACATGACAATCAAAGTAAACCCCAAACAAACTGGGAACAATGAGTCCGCCACTCCATGACAAATTGCCACCGACGTCGTCAGAGCCGTACACAATGCCGAGTGCGACGAAGGCATTCCACCGGAAGCAAAAATCATCCTCAGGTCCCACTTCCTCTCCACAAAGAAGTTCAATATCACCTTTATCGATTGCGCTATCACCCAAGCAAAAAAGCCCGACACGAACGTCCGGTTCGCCGACAGCGTCGCCACGAACGGGCTAATTCGGACTCTCGCCGTCGACGTCGCGCTCAACAGTGCCATCCCAATTCCTCCATTCTGCAAACAACCTTCCGGCACTGTGTCTGACCCGCTAGAGCCTCGCAAAATAGAGACCCATTTCTTTGTCGAAGTTTTCAAAGCTGAACCTTTGATTCTCTGTAGAACTGGGAACAAATTCAATAAGGGAGTGATGGGTTGGTTGTAGTGATTGCATTTCGAAACTGGGTTTTGGCCCTTTTGGGGATTTGAATCGTTGGGTCTATAGGGAACAGAAATTGAAGATCGTTTGAACTTACTGAAACAAGTGAGCTGGAAAAAGGAGAAGGAATTGCTGTTTAGAGACTTGGTGATTTTGGGGTACGAGGGGTTGAAGTTGAGATTTATTACAACAGAGCCCATGAGACAAAGCGTATGTCCTTGGGTTCAGTCTGCATTTAAGTGGAGAGAGAGAGAGAGAGAGAGAGAGAGAGATTGGTCGGTCACTCTCGCCAAACAGAGGAAGATAGCTTACGGGGTTGTGGTGAGAATAGAAAGTTGAAAATACCCCTTGTTCTCTGTCATTATATCGGCTGTGCCATTTAGGCACCCGTTTGGCCACGGAATATTCTTTACCAGTTCAGCATTTTTTGGGAGTCAAAAGTTCCTCCTTTCCTATTCGAGATTTCAGATAGTGGTTGTGTTTCTGAGATTTGTGGCTGTGGTTCTTGTGAAAACCAATATCAAGCTGGCTGAACTCTGGCTCCACTTAAAAGAAAAAGTTATAGAGTGCTAATGTAGCATCGATTCATTCTTGTTTCATCATTCACATGATAGGATTCTCGTGTGAATAAATATTCTGCTTAACAAGTAAGGGACTTATATAAGGAGTAATCATCTAGTATAATTATCATACCATATCATTGTACTTGAATGGTGTGTTTCGTATAAATTGTGATGTGTCACATTATTTACAAAAAAAAATTATTTTTGCTCTTTTTATTTTATGTATAATTATTTTTGCACTTTTAGTTTATGCACTCCATACTATTGTCCCTTCTCTCTTATTCATGCCCTCATGCCAAACAAACTCTTTTATACATTTTTTTAGCGTACCCTCGTGCCACTTGTTGTAAGTCCTATATTTTTTTTTTTATCCTATTCAATAAATAAAACCTCATTCATACTTTTTTTTCTTATAGTCTACCCTTTTTAAATGCCTACCCAAAATGAAAACAAAAATACGAGGAAAATTTTTTATCGTTTTCATGATACATTTTCTCTCACTACCATTTTTATTTTTATTTTTTCCCTATTATTTGGATATAGACTCAAATTGTATTATGAACTTTTTTTTATTATTTTATTGACATAAAATGGCTTTATAAACTCATAATTTATGTATAAATTGATAAGTAGGGACGAAGCCAGTATTTCATCTTTAGGGGAGGCCAAGATGAAATGGAGAGTTATATTTTTTTTCAAATTTTTTTATTGAACTAAATTAATTGAGCATGGATAAGTATAGGCCTTAGGCCACAAACAAATCATATTATAAACAAATAAAAATAAGGTCAAATAATAAACAAAAATAAACCACAATATAAATTGTACAGGAAAATAACTATTTTATTATGTAGAATTTTTTGGGTTTTAATTCTACGTTAAATATAATAGGCCTTTTAACATTAAGAGGGGTCACACTATTATGTAAAAAAATTTTATGGCATAATTTGTACTATATATAATGGAATTTTTTTAACCTTAGGGGGGTCCAAGACCCCACTTGGATGGCTTTGTCCCTGCTGACAAGTCACTAATGAAATAAGAGTCTCAAATAAATTTTAAAGCATGTATGTCTAGATGAAGTCTATATCAGGGATGCAAAATAATAACAATTGTAAGTAAAAAAATGATAAGTTTTTTTTAAGACTAATTTTTGTTCTTTATTTTTTTTAGTAAAAGAGCAAAACTTTAATAGACAAGAACAAGATATAAGGAGAACACGGTATTGAAACTAATAAGAAAAAATAAGAGTTATAACAAGTGACATGAGGGTACATTAGAAAAAGTGTATGAAAATGTTTGTTTAGAATTAGGGCATAAGTGAGAGAGCAGAGGCAATAATAAGGAGTGCTAAAACTAAAAGGGCAAAAATGAGGTTTTCATTATTTATAAAATAAAAATTTTAAATTTAAAAAGCCATTATATAACTAGAATAATAGTTATAATATTTTAAAAAATATTATCTCTCTCTATACATAATATTATATAAATAAATCGTTACACAAGTGGTGTGACGATTGAATTAAATAATTTTTCTGATGTGAATAAATGAGCAAAAATATATGATGTGATGCTACAAAAGCACTGAATAAGTTTTTCAACCTAGAGTACGGATTTAGTCCATTTGGGGCAGCATATCATGACACCAAGATTTGGGGCAGCATACCATGACACCAAGAACTTGCACAATTCAGTGGAGAGATGTACAGCGGTCACACCCAACAAAATTTGGTGTAATTGTGGCACTTTATTTTTCCTACGCTGCCCATCAATATATCGTTCTTGCTGGGAAAAAAACCCATTGACAAATAAATGAGAAAAAAAAAATCTGAAAACATATTATTTGCAATGATCAAAGGAATGGTTTAATTAGGTCAAATGAAATAGAGTTTTGAGTTTTGACCGTTTTATTTTATTTTGACCAATTTTAATATAAATTTTTTATGGTAGAATCATGATAGTATGATAGGATATTCATATGATATTCAAATGGGATAAAAAGAAGTGTCTTGAATTGCATGTAAAATCGATGATTACAAATAAAAAGCATAGACAGCTACTCGAGCTTCACCTCGTTATAGTGTTTTCTTAAGAACTATCTTTGACACTTTTATTTATTGGAGTTAGACAAATCGAATGGATGTAAGGACAAAGGCTATAAAACAAATCAAATAACTCGAGCGTAATCATGTTCAGGTTGATATAAAATTGTTTGACGACAATTCACTACATAAATAAGTAAACTTGAACATATTTTGAACATCGTTAATTTTCTAAACTTAACTTAAATTTAATTCAATAAACTTATTTTGTGATTATATAAAATGCAAATTTATTCGACCTAGGCTAAATTACGACTCATTTGATGTCAACTTAAGAGATAAACAAATTAAATTTAAATACATTTTAAAAATCGTTAAATTTTAAAGTCAAACTTAAACAATCTCTTATTCTACTTTACTTTGTTTGCTTACAACTCTGGCAATGAGAATTATTATTTGGGAAAAGATTGTGATCTGAACTACCAGTGATGTGTTATGTAAACAAATACAAATCAAATGAATCTGCCTATTTCTCAATTGCTGTTTCCTTTCGTGATAGTGATTTAGAAATACAGTTTGCATGGTGAACCATAATTTTTGAATGGGTAAATTACACAGGCCATCCTTGAGGTTTTGGATTAATACACAAATTACACCTCACGTATTAAAAATTACACTGACCTTTTTTGCCAGAGTTTATCAGATGGGCTTAACGGAATAAATAAAATTACTCTTTTACCCTCATAAAATTGTGAGAACTCTTAGAAAAACCAGCAACATCTCTGGCTTCTTTTCTCTCCTCTCTCTTTCCAAACTGGTAGTACCACCATTGCCTTCACAACTCAAGCCACTTGTTCTTCGAATTCAAACCATAATCCGTTGCAGCACCCACTGGTGCCATCATCAAAGTATCTCTGCCTTATTAGCCATGGTAAGAACCAACCACACACACGCACACACACACACACACACACACATATATATATTATCTATACGCATATCAGATTCAATAACCCAACACCACATCTCAGCAACAACCAGCCTCACTCCATCATTCTTAACCCAGGCCATCAATCCTTCACCCCGAAAACTACAGCAATCCAAATTTAATTTATTTTCAAAATTCGTCTTGCTAGAAGCCCTTCAATCTCCAAAAAATTGTTAGGATAAGAGGGAAAAGCTATTGGGTCGATTGGTTAGCCACTGTCGGAAACCATGGGGTTGATGGTGGGTGATGTGAGGTTCTAGCCATGGAGGTGGTGGCAGCGGCAAAGGGAGATGGGTTTTGTTGGGGGGTTGTCTTGTTGTGGTGTGTGTTAGGGATTGGGATGGGTTTTGTTCCCCCACCACCAAACCCAGCCCATCAGTTATAGTTCTCTCTCTCTCTCTCTCTCTCTCTCTTTCTTACGCGGCAAACTAACTAATCCCCTACTCTGTTTCTTCCACCCAACAATTACATCTCTCAACACATAGAAAGATCACCCATCGTCCACCATCGAACCCCCGCCCATTGCCAACAAACACACAGATCAGCAAATTCAATTATGTGGCAAAAAAAAAAATGAACGGTGAAGAAAATCAAGGAAGGAATGAGGAAAGGGGTATTGACCTGTGAGGTGCTGCTCCGATGCTCATGGCAAGTGGCTGCTCCGGTGGCAATGGCAAGTGGCTGGAGAAGTGAGAGAGGGAAAAATGGAGGATTTGTTTTGTTTTAACTATAATTATGTTTTTATTTAATTAATTTTGTAAGATTGATTTAGTAAGGGTAAAATAGGAAAAATGACAAAATAAAAAGTCAAAATGTGCTAAACGGTCCCTCAACAAGAGGAGGGGATCTGTTACAAAAATCTACAGCAAGGGAGGTTCATGTAATTTTTGAAATATGAGATGTAGTTTGTTAATTAAAATCAAATCTTAGGGGTAATCAGCGTAATTTATCCTTTTTGAATTTGTGAAAAGCTATATTTTCAAATTTTCTTAAAAAGACCCAAAGTTAAAACACAATTCTTACACAAAGTTAAAAACACAATTATTACGCTCTTTTAAAAAAGGGGAATAAAAAAAAGCAAAAAAAAGACATGTTTAGCATAATTTTCGAAAACATGTTTTTTGAAAAGTACTAATATTTACGAGACATTGGTTCTTTTTTTCAGTTTAGTACTTAGTGATTGAAGAATTCATAACAAAATATTATAGAATAGTTTTTCTTTATAAAAAATCAATTACTTTTAACTACATTTGTTTTAAAAAAAAGCTTATAAAAAGGGGTGAATGAATCAATTTTCAATTCCATATTTATTGTGGTTTTAACTTTTGTATTTTAAGAATTTTAGTCTGCGCTTAGATCAGTTTACTGAAACTCAAATTTGTACCTTTTCATGCTTACATAGCTTAAATTTATGACTTTTTATTCAAAATCAAAACTTAAAGTTAGTAAAAGAAAAAAAAAAAAACAGAAAAGCTAGTTAAAAAAAACAGGTTGAAAAAGAAGCTGATTTCAACCAAGTAATTCAAATTTTCAAAAAAAGTAGTGATGAGTTGTGACTTGTGACCGTCACTCACCAGCAGACGCACCTCACCGAGTGCACGCGGTTCTTCGTTTAAAACAACCGGCCGTTCGTTATTAGCCCACCCCTCCTATCTTGTATTGACTCTCTCTCACTACTCTCTCTCTCTCTCTCTCTCTTCAAGATTGTTGAATCTCTGTGATCTAAGCATTAAATTAGAGATCAGGAGCTTCTGAAGACCGTGTTCACCGGCTAGGTCTTCATCGGAAATGGAGAACCTGATAGCTCTGGTGAATAAACTACAGAGAGCGTGCACAGCGCTTGGCGATCACGGCGAAGAGAGCGCTTTGCCTACTCTTTGGGACGCCCTTCCTTCTATTGCCGTCGTCGGTGGCCAGGTCAGATCTCAGATCATTACCAGATCTATCACCTTCTATCTATCTTTTATAGAATTTTGATTCTGTATCATCTCTCAGATCTTTGCTTATGTCTGAAGAATACTTTCCAGTCTCACATTTGGGTCCTTATTTTCACTAAATCTGGAATGCGAGCTGAAGTTCTCGTTGTCGTGTTAATTTTGTTATTTTCTCCACGAGTCTGAGTTTCATATATCGTTGCTTATGTCTGAACATTTGTTTATTGGTATCAAGAGTGTTGTTCTTTAGTTTATTTTCATCGATCTCAGCTCCAATTTGAGGTGAAAGTTAGGTTTTGATTACTCTCTGCGATTAATTGCTCTATTTATTGTAGATTTTTTTTTTTTGTTCTTTAAAATTACTTCAATTATACTACGTATTTTTAAAGTTTGTTGGTTTGAATGATTTAATATAGATACATATATTTGTATTTGTATGAGCAGGCAGGAGAATTTTTACAGCGATTGGATTATTTTTGGACATGTATAAATTTTTACAGTAGCAGCTAATTTTATGGATAGCGTTACCTATGTATTGGATCTGGAATATAAATGTGATTGTACAATATTTTGTTGATCTTGTCAGAGCCCATCTTGCTGGTTAATGTTAGCAACGCTGAATTTAATTTGATAAAATCAAGCTTTTCATCAAATCATTGGAAAGCAGGGGTTAAGGATCTCTGCCATTGTCTACACGAACACCATTTTACCGTTCTGCTCTATCAAGTTCACAATTTCTTACCTTTTTATAAAAGAAGTCGTGTATGAAAATGGCGCATTAGTTTATTTTAAGCAGTGGTGTGAAAACACCTACTCCATATCTATTTTTTGATCACCTTTATTTGCTTGGAAATTGTATGTATAATTCAAAAGTTTTAAATGACTGTTATATAAATGTCACTACCCATATTGGACTGGTTCAAACCAGCAATCTCCCTTTCCTAGACAAGTTTCCAATAAACAATTTACTAACAAGGGATCAGGTACATGTTTGCTACATCCCAACTTCACAAGGATTTTGTCAGCATATGTATATGGATTGTTAATGTCTGCTGATAAATACTTCAAATCAAACAAATTGTCCTTCTTTGGCATCTGTAAAACTGCATTTTGTACGTTTATTACTATTTGATATTATCTTTTGCACTCTACACAATTATTATCCCATCTCTCTGATGGCTTGTAGAGCTCTGGGAAGTCTTCGGTGCTGGAGAGCATTGTTGGGAAGGACTTTTTGCCTCGTGGATCTGGTAATAGTGCTTCCACAATTCCTATTTCATGTTGCAGCATGGTTGTAGCATACTTAACTTAAGGTTCTTATGGACATATGAATCCCGTGAACTATAGAAATTATGTGGGACTATTATCTGCAGGAATTGTTACCCGCCGTCCTCTTGTCCTACAGCTTCATAGGATTGATGAAGGAAGAGAATATGCAGAATTCATGCACCTTCCAAGAAAAAGGTTCACTGATTTTGGTATATATCTTCTCACAAAAATTTATCTTTTTCTGAAAATTACTAGTTGCCACCCAGTCCTAATTATTTTATTCTCTTTTCAGATAGCCTTGTATTTAGTGTATGCCATGATTTTAGTAAGATGTATCTAAATATAATGGCAATTAGTAATTCCTCTATACCATGCTTATTGCTCAGCACTAATGATTGCTATGCATTTATCTGACAGTTCTCCTTTTCATTATGCATTTATATATCATTGTTTCGTGTTTGACTTTCTATCTATTATATCTCAAATGCTAAATTCTCAGTTGTAACTTGTGCAGCTGCTGTGAGAAAGGAGATCGCTGACGAGACTGATCGAGAGACTGGCCGTACGAAACAAATTTCTACTGTTCCAATTTATCTCAGTATCTATTCACCCAATGGTGAGATAGGACTGCTGGTCAAGCTCTTTTACTATTTTTGCTCATATCTTATTTCTTACACTACTAAAATGTGTTTGCCTACTAAATTCTTATCTCTATCAAGATGAGTATGTTTATATGGTATTGGTTACGTTATATTGTGTGTTATATTGCAAAGCATTTGAGACATCAATAATGTTGTCTAAAAACCGCTACTCCATGATATTTTGAGAAACTACCTAATCTTACCCGTAAATCTGTTCAATTTATTCCTCATATAAATTCAATCATTCATTTCCCATCTTTTATGAAGAAAAGCGTCGTGCTCAAAATATATATTTAGCCTTTTCAAGTGTAGCATAGCATAGTGTCATATTGTTCTTCCTTATGTTTTTTTTTTTTTAAATTTTCAATGAAGCTCTGTTGATCCAAAAGCCAATGGCATGTGCACTTACATGGTTCAAGTACTTGACAAAAAGTTTCTTATAAATGAAAACGATAATGAAAGAAGTTAATCTAAATAAAATAAGTGGAGTAATGATATAATAAAGGGCATCTATTGCCAGTGAAAGGAAAAGTTGCCTCTTATGGAAGTTAGTTCAGATATCAAAAGAGTTGTTATTTTGTGAAATAGGTATTTAGTGCACATTTGTGCGGGTGTGTATCTCACAAAACTCTTTTTTTGTCTTCTAAAGAAAATTGGTGGTGGTGTGATGTCCACAATGCAGCTAGCGAAAGAGAGAAGGCAAATGGAACTTGATAGATGTTTGTGTCTGCACCTGCCACCTAGAAAGTAGTAGTGAAAGAGGCTGGTCTTATAAAGCCCAATGGAGTTGTGAACTAGGTTTCTCTTATCATATATGACGATTTATGTCATCAATCAAGCACAAAAAGATGGGAAGAAAGATGTACGCAACCCCTAATTGGATAAGACGAAGAATGTGCAATTGCATGGTTAATTGTGCAAGTAGTTAAAAAGAGGTTCTCTTAGAATTTAAAGAGCAATGAAAGAAGTTAATATGAATAAAATTATTGGTGAATTGTGTCTTCTTAAGGTAATTTTTGTCATCTAAGGAAAGTTGGTGGTGAAGTTTGATGTCTAAGTTCCAGCTAGTGCGAGGGCACCTTTATAAAATTTGGTAGATGTTTTTGTTTGTGTGCAGGATGTGTATGTGCACTATATGCCAAAAACCGGGGATCTGTTATGACGTATAATGATTTGTGTCATCAATCAAGTGTAAAAGAAAGTTGTGTGCACTGTGCACCTTAATTATACAAGAGTAAGGAAATTAGAGACTAGAACTTCTGCTTATCACATTAACTTGTTATGGAAGATAAGATTTGGCAAGGAGAATGCTTACTTTGCTAGGTACTTTATATTATGAAAGTGTAATGAGACAGTAAATCTAGCAAGCTTGATGGTAATCCTTTTCTTTACCAAAAGATTCATGTCTTGATACATGTTTAGGGGTGATTCAAAGTTGAACAAAACCAGCCTTTTCCAAGTCTGAGAGAGGTAGCTATTGCCATTTTCAACCAATATAGTTCTTCAGTTCTTTCAATTGATATCATTTCATTGCAACCTTTTTACTTTATGCAATCCCAACTTGCTTTTGTTGTTGAATAAAAGGAAGGACCATTTTACTCACAGTATGTATCTTATGCTACATTGGGCATTTTTACTTGTAGTACGTAACCATTTTGATATGCTTTCTACTTGTTAACCTTTATATCTCATCATGCTTAGTGTGGCTATGCAGTTGTGAACCTGACACTGATTGATCTTCCTGGACTTACAAAAGTAGCTGTTGGTGAGAGAGCAACTCTCAACTTTTGCATATCTTTTTTTTCTCTCTCCCATAAAGTCAATTGGGGATCTCATTACTTTGGTTTTGCTATTCAATTTGTACTAGTCCTCTTCTTCAATTATTAAAAATATGATGCTGATTGTTTGGATCATTGTAGAGGGTCAGCCTGACAGCATAGTGCAAGACATTGAGAATATGGTTCGGTCCTATATTGAAAAGGTAATTGCTATTTGAATTATAGTTTTGTTGCTTATGGGGAGTAAATCTAAGTGGATGAGTATATTCTTTTAGTTTCAATTGAACCTCTACTGCATTTTTTGGGGGACATTGCTATTTTATGAGGGAATTTTAGTGAAGTTCAAGAGGTGAAGCAATAATGTGAAAATTAAAGTAATGGTCTTGTTATTTGAAGGAGTGTTATACATTCTTGATACAGTATGTTCTATCACATAGTTATTCCTTAACTAGTTATGTAGACTCTTGCTTCTCAATTGTTCATGATGCTCTGTACGGAATCAACTTTCATGAGATGACGTATTTTATTTGTCTTTGTCTATACATTGCAGCCCAATTGTTTAATTCTGGCAATTTCTCCTGCCAATCAAGATCTTGCTACATCTGATGCGATTAAGATCTCTCGTGAAGTAGATCCCAAAGGTAATATTTCTAATCTGATGCAATTTCTGGCAATTTTATGGACTGATGCATGCCTTCCTACTTAAATTAATTGTACTATGCGATTAAGATCTTGTTCTATTTTATTTTTTTGATAAATAAATGAACTTTATTAACGGAAAAACGGAGGTGTAACCCTATATATTGGGAGCATACAAAAAACCTAAACATCATTCACTAAAGAAATATCTCCCATAAAATCAAAAAAAGCAAAAAAAGACTCAGAAAAGTCTTCTTGTAGCCAAAAATGGAAACACTCAACTCGACAAATCCATCAAATGGGGAAGGTCGAAAGCGGATCAGGAAACCCAAGATAGTTTCACATTGTCAATCCTTTAATCTCAATCTTTCTCAGAAGAGGCAGCGGCGACTTGCTTGCATTCTCTGTCGCACTAGAAGCAGGTAGTCAACGAGAGTGTGATCTCGTTATCTACGTCAATGAATGAGACTATAGGCAGACTACTGTAACTACTTAATTGTCATTATAACATCACTATAGATCTTCAACAAGTAGGAATCTAACCTACAATGTCACCCTTTTGAAAAGCCGAAATCACCGTACTGTCGTCATTCGCAAAAGGTAGCATCATGATATCTTCTTTGACGATGCGGGTAGACTACCTTCACTTTTCATTGAGCAAACAGAGTTTGGTAGTCGGACCGGTAACTAACTGTTAGAAAGGAGAAGAAAGTGTTAGAGAGGAATAAGCGAGTTTCGGAGTAGGCCGAACCTCAGTTGACCGATGATTGGGTGAGACCGCTTGCCGAACGCTTCGGACTGTGCCCTTTTGCCTGACCTGATCTTCTCTTGTTTGTTCTCCGCCCTGCTCACGAGTTGACTATTCCAGTATTGGCCGAACTCTTTGGCTGGCTTACACTCTGTCCATGGAACCCATATTTTCGTCGTATTTGTGACTTTCCTTCTGGAACTGGGCTCCTCCAACTACTCTTGTCTGATCCTACGAAATCCCTTCTTTTCTGGCGGAGACCCCTTTCTCGAAAGCGAGAACCATAGACCGCTTGCCTTCTTCTTTGAATTGCCTTCTCAAACTCAGTTGAGCACAACTTTTTTGCCTTTCCTGAGACTCCTTTTCTGCCCCGGCTCACTTATTTGCTGGTCACGAAAGCTCCTCTTTGTGGTAGAACTAGTACTTCCCTTTGGGACAGGATTCCACGACTCTATCATTCAGAATTTAATGCTGCTTCCATCTCCAACGCCGATATGCACATTAGGAGTGAAGCCTGTAAGGACCTTTTACCTCCTTGGTAATCCAATCACCCAAGCACCTAAAATCCCTAATACCCAAACCTCCAACTGACGAAGGATTTCAAATGGTTACAGTCCACAAATGATACTATTCTAACAAACCTAGAACAACTTGCTAAAATTTATTAGTAGACAAAATGTAAAAAAATAAAAGGAAAAAATAAAAATTGATGGTTTTTTAGGGTCAGATAACTTGCTACAATATTATGAGAGAGAAACATAAAATTAAAGAATCAGAAGGTATGTTAGAATTTAACTTAGTAGCCAAAAGTTTATTAGTAGGCAATGCTTATGTACATTCACAATGTGTTTAATGCTGAAGGTGGTGGTCTTGTATGCTTACGTACATTCACAATGTGTTTAATTCATTGGGGTACAAAATTTAGGGCTTTTTTTTATTATCATAGTTTTGTTCTGCATACTTAAATTATTTTATACAGGACTGTAAAATCCATTATCTGCATTTGCATGTGTGATGTCAGCGCATGTGCAGATCTGCATGTGCAAATGAATGCTTGCCTGCCTATAGTTCTACAATTTTGCTTGATTACAGCAATCTTCTGGACAGCAGACTTAAGCTTCAAATATCTGCCCCTTCCCACAAAGTTCCATCTTTTTTGACTAGGAAAACTGTCTAGTTTGTTCACATGATAAAGACCAAACTTTCTTATACTCTCGAGATTGAGAACTTCTAGTCCATTGGATTAAATACTGCCCATTTTGGAAAATGATGACAATTGTATAGTGATCACACCTTGTCCAGTAACGCATACTAAATTTAAGTTTCTGTGTTTCTCATATTTTCAGCGGAGAGGACATTTGGAGTTCTAACAAAGATTGATCTTATGGACAAGGGTACTGATGCAGTTGAAGTAAGTCTTCTTTTATATCGTATAGACAGAATGATTTGACAACATTTCAGCATTTAAGTTAAGAAGGTTTTCCGACCTGGGGTTTTCTTTTATATCGTATGGACAGAATAATTTGACAACATTTCAGCATTTAAGTTAAGAAGGTGTTCCGACCTGGGGTTGAGTTGTATACATGAAGCCTCCTATTTAGTGAAGAGTAATAGAAACCTCTTTCGTTTTCTTTCCTTTATTTCTTCCTTGAAGTGCATGCATAATGATGAGAATGTGAAGGATATTTAGATGTGTTTTACTTGTAATTCATTAGTTGGTGATGTGATCAAGTGTTATCTCATTTGCCTTGTCTTGTTGTCTTGAAGTTTATGAGGAATAATAAAATTTTTACTGGTTTCTAAGACTCAGTAATATTGCAGCCATAGGATTTCGTCAGATCTTTTTGTTAGATTAGTGAAGGCTATAGTTAGTTGTGGTTTTTTGGAAGGGTTTTTTTTCTATTAGCAATTCAAATATTTAAATTTTGGCTTGGATTAGTTTCACCATGTTTATTTATTAGCTTTTTTTTTTCTTTTCTATTTTCCTTATGTGGAAAATACCCTAGAACGCATGGTTAAGAGGGTTGATTTTTAGGTCTTTTCAAGTATGAAGCTGATGTGAAGGTCTAAATGTCTTACTAAAAACAGATAAAATTAGGCAGCAAGAAGGTGTACCCCTCTTCACTTTATTATGTACGCCAGTTTTTCACAACTAATCATTTTGTAATTAAGGTCTTTATCCAGAGAGCAACATGTTATGTACATGACACATATACCAGTGGACTGTTGATGAAGCTTGATTAATCTGATTTTTTACACGTTTCCTTCTTTTTATTCTTTAGGAAGAAATACTAATAAACCCATGGTTCTTGAACAGATGAATAGAAAATTGCCCAAAGTTCAAAGATGAACCTTAGGCCCGTGACACCTTCATTATTAATTGTAGTTTTAATAGAAAATTGTCCAAAGTTCATAGTTTTACTTTGATGATAAATTTAGTGACTTTGGCAGTGAACTCTTCATTATTAATTGAATGCCTTCATTATGTTTTTTGAAGTTGCAATGATAGACTGCAAATTATTTGTATCAATAAATCAGATGTCAACTTCATTTGGACTATACCCTTTCTTGAAAAATTAAAACAAGAAGAATAATTGCTTGTAATTTATTCTCTCAATTTATCTCAATGCATGTGTTGCATTTTTGTGAAGAAGACATTTGTGCCTTTCTTCTCCTTCTTCATTTAAACATATCTGTTTGCATTTTGTGGATAAGATATTTTTGCTTAATTCCCACCCCTTTTCATGCATTAAGGTAGTGATTGCATTTGGTTATCAGTTTGATAATGTAGAAGGTTCCAAAATACTGTTACTGTTTATTTATGACCTATTCCTGCGATTTTAATACCTCCCACATTTTTGTTCAATGTAAGGAGACAATTTCCCCGCTCCCATGTCCCTTGCACTTTATTTATTTATTTTTCTTTCACTTTCTAGGTATTTTATCCTTCCTTAAACTAGTCACTATTCAATGTTCATTCATAGAAGGCTATGTTTGTATGTTGTAAATTAATTTTGACAGAAAGGATGATTTATTTACATCTTAAATTTATGTTATGGAATGTGAAAACTTGTTCTGGATTTGATTGTTAACATGGAAAGGACATCTCTAATTTATGTGATTTTCAGATATTGGAAGGAAGAGCGTTCAAGCTACAGTTTCCTTGGATTGGTGTTGTTAATCGATCTCAAGCCGACATTAACAAAAACACTGATATGATCGCTGCTCGGCGTAGGGAGCGGGAGTACTTTGCTAACTCCCTAGAGTACAAGCATCTTGCTCATAGGATGGGTTCTGAGCATTTAGGAAAGATGCTTTCAAAAGTAAGAACAAAATTTTCCTTTTTTTAATTGTTTCTTCTAGGTTTTTAACCAGTTTTGTACATATGTTAGACTAGTTATTGTTATTGATGCCATATTTCTTTCAAGTAGAGGGAGGTTGGAATTCATATGTTTTTCCTGATTGTTTAGTTTTTTGTTAATTTTTTTCCCTCATACTAGTTATTCTAACTGTGATGGTTTTTCATTTCTGACACTATTTGGTTAAATTCAGCATTTGGAACAAGTTATCAAGTCTCGAATCCCAGGCCTTCAGTCTCTCATTGGCAAAACTATCATTGAACTAGAAACAGAGTTGAGCCGTCTTGGGAAGCCCGTTGCCACTGATGCTGGGGTAAGAACTATTTTATAATTCTTTTCTTTCTAATTTATTTTTCTGTTGGCTTAGTGTGTCAAGATGAGACCCACACTATTTTATAGAAGTGGCTTGGTTGCCAGGCTTCATTTAGTTGCCACTGATGCTGGAGTCAGGACTATTTTATTCTTCTTCTTTCTAATTTATTTTTCTGTTGGCCTAATGTATCAAGACGAGACCCACACTATTTTTATAGAAGTGGCTTGGTTGCCAGGCTTGATTTATTTGGGTCTCTCCATCTCCATATAGAGTTTATGGCCCAGTTAGCAGGGTAGAATAAGCTGGGGGGTTTTCTAACCCGACATTGTGCTCATGTAGAGTTTTAAGATGCTTCATGATTGTTCCAAGGTTGCAGTGTGAAGCTATTGTGATATACTTTCTATCTCTCACTTATGCAGGGAAAATTATACATGACTGTGGAAATCTGCCGTGTTTTTGATGGAATATTCAAAGAACATCTTGATGGGATGTATGTACACTTAAAGTGTTCTATTCATTATTGTGCATTGCTATTTGCATTAGTAATATTGTTTTTGTGTTATCTAACATTTGTTTATAATGATCATTGATTTCTGCAGACGCCCAGGTGGTGATAAAATCTACAACGTATTTGATAATCAACTTCCTGCTGCTTTGAAAAGGTTGCAATTTGACAAGCATCTTTCAATGGATAATATAAGAAAGCTAATTACTGAAGCTGATGGATATCAACCTCATTTAATAGCTCCTGAACAAGGATATCGCCGACTCATTGAATCTTCAGTAGTTACTATTAAAGGCCCTGCTGAGGCAGCTGTTGATGCAGTATGTATTCAAATATACACTTGTTTACAACAACATTTCATGCACTTGGTGATTGCACCATGTTTTCTTGTTACTGTTTCATTGGCATTACCATTTTCTCTTTCTTGTTTCGGTGCCTTTCTTTCTTCTTTTACTTGTTTCTCTACATTATCTTCTTCGTCTTCTTCTTCTTGGTGGGGAATTCGAGAAGGGGCTACAGAGGTGAATGAACAAACCTCAGTGAAGTCTGGAGCTCTTTAAGCTGAGCTTGGTTGAGACTTGAGACAGGTGGCTCTTTTATATTCCTATCTTGAAATGTCTCTAGACTAGACTACTGAGTCTTTCAGCCAACTCATGTAGGGTGTATGCTAACTTTTGAGCAAGAGGAACAGTGTTTACTGTAGTGTTGAAACAAGGATTCAATGATTTCAGATTATCATATACAATTGTATCTACTTAATAAAGATACCCTCCTAGAAGAAATAATAGAAGAAAAATCACTTTTTTCCTGAATTGGTGTGTGGAGTTAATCTTTATGACCTTGTGATAAAACTTTAAGAGGTTGTTGTAGGTATGTGGGTCACATTCCATGTGGCCTGATGCGCCACGTCATCTCCTCTGCTAGCCACCTAAACCTGCGAGACATTGCCATGTCAAACTGGATCAAACTAACGTACATGGTGCTTTAGTCCCAGAACTGATTAGACGTAAGCTCCGGAGCCTCTCGAGTGGGGGCACGTAAGACCCCCATCCCAAGGGACTATCGACTAGGGACTCTCCATCTCACCCTTGGGTACCCTCCTATCAAGTGCATCTCCATCTATGAGCATACTCCACTCCTTGGTCCTAAGCAGAGCCCAAGGACTCACCCTCTGTTACACAATCATGGAATCTCTAGGAAGTCATGACCTGCAGACGAGACTATCCACAAGGGACTCTCCATCTCACCCTTGGGTACCCTCCTATCAAGTGCATCTCCATCATGCATACTCCACTCCTAGTCACTCCGATCTGCCCCTTGACCCGTCTTAGGAGAGAGAGAGATCTGTATCTTCATTGGACAGCCAGACAAAGACATTGCGAAGGAGAATACAACAGGAATTTATTGAGGTGAGCTCTGTATCATTGAGCTTAATCTCCACCTATCTCTGAAGATCTCAACTACAGAGTTGATCTACAGTGCCTCATAGGAAAGAGCTGTCAAGCCCATCATAGGTTGTCTCTCCCTCCTATGCCCCATTGCCTTTGGAAAAGATGTTATCCCTCCCCTCAATCAGCAGATGTCAATGCAACAAGTGGTTCAAGTTTCAATGCCCTCTTTAGTTCCCTGCTGTCTCTCTTTGATTGCCTTCAACACTCGCTCTTTGACTGGTTCAGCAATCGTTGAGTGATCATATACTTCCCAGAGTGTACACATTTACACCCACCATCCTACGGTCTGCCACAGTTGTGAATGAGATTCTCTCTCTCTCTCTCTCTCTCTCTCTCTCTCGTATATTGGCCGTGCGCAATCATGTAGATTTGTTTCAATTAATTTCTATCTCGTCCCTTTTTGCACTCTATTTTTGGATGTGAATGTCCCTTGTAATTGCTTTTTGCAGTTTATCATGTTTTGCCTGAATAATATCATTGTATATCAATCATTGAAGGAAAACCCATTTAGAGGTGAAACATTTGTTAAATTTTTTGTAAGATGATTTCGAGGAATGGTATGTATGGTATGTGTATATATGTAAAAATTTTCATTTTCCATAGAGGTGTACCTAATATGAGCCTGCAAGTTACTTTGCTTGATAGTTTTTTTCACAATGATTGCAGGTCCATGCCATCCTGAAGGAATTGGTTCACAAGGCAATCAATGAGACAATGGCAAGACCCCAGATCTTCCCCATTATATTGTGTTTCTGGATTTACTTTTATCTTACACACGGAATATTGGAATTAGGGATAGGATGAGGCTTGACATTCCTGATTTAGCTTTTCAGATTTATGCTGGAGAGTCGTGAAATATGAAGGAAAATAACATCCTAGATGGAGGGAAAATGTAGAAACAGTTCCATTCATCTAATTCTCTGAAATGCCTCATTTATTGCAGGAACTCAAGCAGTATCCTACCCTTAGAGTGGAGGTTGCAAATGCAGCCAGTGAGTCATTGGACAGGATGAAGGAAGAAAGCAAGAGAGCAACTTTACAGCTTGTAGAAATGGAGAATAGTTATCTGACAGTTGATTTCTTCCGGAAGCTTCCGCAAGACGTTGACAAGGGTGGAAATCCAACACATTCAATATTTGATAGATACAATGATGCATATCTCAGACGAATTGGTAAGTGGCAAGGAGTACTTAGATGATTACAGTAGTTTTTACCTATGCATGCAAAAATTGAAAATATTTGAATTGCATTCACCTAATCGACATTACTGCAGGCTTGTGCAGTCATGCTGTTCTAGTTGGTTTGCTTTTAAATAAGTTTTATTTCACTCTCAAACAGGAACAACTGTCTTGTCTTATGTCAATATGGTTTGTGCGAGTTTGAGGAACTCCATTCCAAAGTCCATCGTCTATTGTCAAGTGCGTGAGGCGAAGCGTAGCTTACTCGACCATTTTATGACTGAGTTGGGTAAAAAGGAGGTGAGGGTTCCTTCACAATCCCCCAACTTCATGGGGAATCAAAAGAAGAAAAAGCAAAAAAAAAAAAAAAGATGAGAAAAAAAAAACGAATTATATGGTTCTTATTTATCTTCTCAACTTGTTTTGCAGGCGAAACAGTTGGGCTCATTGTTGGATGAGGATCCAGCAATAATGCAACGGCGTGTTAACCTTGCAAAGAGACTGGAGTTATACAGAGCTGCCCAAACAGAGATTGATGCAGTTGCCTGGTCTAAGTAGAGGGAGAGATCTATTTCCCCCCTTTTACTCTGATAGTAATAGGTGTTAGTTATAGAGGGCTGTGATTATTTGCTTCATGACCATGATTCTTTATACATGAGTGCAAGGGAAGGGTGGAGGCCTTATTTGCATCGTCTTTTGAGTACACGTTATATTGATATGGTGCACTATATTGTATCCACGATGCTATTTTGATTGCATATTTGAGCCAAAATTTCTTTACTGTGGACCCTTTGGTAGAATGTATCAATACTTGTATCCATATAAATGCTACCAAGCCCTCAATTCGAGTGTTCCCAAATCTTGTTTTATTCATCTTGTTTACCTTCTTTTTTTTTTCCCACTTACTCTTGCCTACCTTCTCATTTAATATTTGAAGTAGCTTAGGTGACGGCCTGTATGCAAGTTTGGTTGCATGCAGTATACACCAGAACAATGTTAACTTGCAGGTTCAAGTTCCCGTAGCCTTCCGTGGGGTTACACATACTCTGCAGGACCTTTAGCGTGCGGTAGCTTGACCGTAGCCCCTTTGCTTGCGTTGGGGCCGGGCGTATCCACGGATGGCTGGGGTCTTGTAAGGCAATGCCCTCTGGTGGGTACGTGGAGTAATCTATCTACATATTCATTTTTTGTATCAAAGAAAAGAACAATGTTAACTTGGCTTTGGAGGATCTACTTGTGGTCTTGCAGGTGTGCATTTTGAAAGTTTTCCTAAATCTTCAATTTTGAGCTTGTCATAGCAGGATTATTTAGTCCTAGTGGAGAGCTTTACCTGGGAAAGCATGAAACTTCCATTTCATGAGGTAGCAAGAGCATTTTACCTAGTCTTTTTCCCATTAATGAGATGCTTTTTGTCCTTTGTTTTCATTGTTTGGGATTTAGTTTGTTATGGTGATCATTTATCTACCAAAATTACTTGATTTAAATCCTCAAGCAAGTATTTTAGGAGGTAGTGTTTTTGGATTGGTTTGTGATGATGATGATGAAACACATACAAATTCCTAATATGGGACAAAACAACCTTGCTATAGCGTTAAGGTTGCTCTATTGAGACCTGGACGCTATGTTCGAAACACAGCAACAACCTTTTCACATAATGGATAAGGCTGTGTATATTTGTCGCTTTGTAAACCTCAATGATAGGGCTGTGTATATTTGTCGTTTTGTAAACCTCATAGTGATAGGGGGCTTTTCGAGGTCTCGTATTCTCAGCTAGACTAAACTTTCGAGTACACTATTATGCATCCCCTTCAACTTACTTGCATGGCCTGCACTGAACTCTTAGTTGCTTGTTCTCGTTCAGCAGCAATTGATCTCTGGTCCCTCCTAAAGAAGCTTTTTACAATGCTATTGCCATGCAAGAAAGTGTTGGACAAAGGAATGAGAGGATGATGATGATGATGATGCAGAGACTTCATCGTACTGCCAGTAGACAAACCTGGATTCAAGGTCCTCGTTCCTCTATATTGAACCATGGGTCTTATGTTGAATCAATCCGGCCTGTGTGATAGACATTAAAGAATTTATGTATGCAGTCTAACCATCACTCTACAATGCATTTACCTCTGCATTCTTTAGCTAAAAGATTTTGCCAATTAATGAGTTTTGAGGAAACAAAACAAAAACAAGAACGAAGCTGGAGCGCTCCACCTTTATCCATATGAGATACAAGCCCAACTCAAACGTTTGTAGTAATAATTTAACGAAGGAGGAGAAATAAATTTTGTTTTGACCTCATAGTCCATAGCCTCTCTCTCAGTTTTGAGATTTTCAAAAAAGTAACGGTATAAAAGTAATAATAATTAGATGAAATTGTTGTGCTCGATCTTTAACTTTAAATCAAAATACAATCAATATGGTTTTTAATTATAAAAAGAATATCATCAGTACTGTACAACTTTTTATAAGATTAGAATTTACCTTTTATGAACAAGGCAATTATGAAGCAAAGGCCCAAAGAAAATCACACGACTACTTTGACTTCATCATTAGTAGTTCAATCTAATGGCCGATATAGCTTGAAAGCTAGGCATTAGGAGGTTTACAAGGAAAGATCTTGTGAAGAGTGTAGTACTGGAAGAGTATTGAATAAATAGAAAGGTCCTAATTCAAGCACATCATTTTAAATAAAAATTTTGTAATTTTTTTTTTTTTTGTTTAGATAGGATTATACTTCTTAATTTTCAAATTTATTGAATATTATTCGTGTTAGATGAATTGAGAGCAGAGGATAGTTGTGTCTTTTCAATTGAGCATCATAAAATGCTCTTTATATATATAAACCTTCCATTTCGGCCTACAAAGCTTTTGCTTTGCGTTTAGCTGTAGTTTTGGTTCATTGAAACCCTGATATCTACTGGGCCAAAACCTGCGTTCTACAGATTATTGCAGTTTTACCCTGCCTTGGAGAGTGAAGCTCAGGTGTCATGGAGTCAGTGAAAGGCCTAAAGTGGAGAAGGCAAGCTCTTAAACCTATTGTAACAAAGAGAAAAGCCAGAGAAGAAGAACCAGAGATGGTCAACGGAGACGGCATGGACGAGGAAGAACCGCTAAGTCCGGCGGCGCGTTTGTTTCACGAACCCAACTTCAACGTCTACATCATAGCCATCATGGGGTGCAAGACCCGTATATACCCTGAAGTTGTGAAGGACAAGCTGGTGCACACTCTGCTTAAGCACCCCCGTTTCACTAGCTTGCAGGTATGAAAGTATAAAGATTATGCTAAAAGACTATACATATACATGTATACATATATATATATATATATAGATAGATATATCACTGTGTTTCAAATGGGTTATTCTTAACATAGTTTCTTTGCAGAAGATATCTCAACTCATATACAAAGTAGCATGCATGATTCGATCATGATTAATACGATTTCCCTGAATTTTCTCTCACTTTCTCGCAGAAAGGAAAAGAAAATTTCTTATTGATCATGTACAAAGTTATTCTTATTTTTCCCCTATTTTTAGCTTTAAAAAAACCCAGTTTCAATCAGAGATCCATTGCCAAGAAAGAAAGAGAAAATCAATTACAAACAGCAAGAAACTAAACATAGTATAATACCATAGTAATCGCATTCAAAATTTTGATTAATTACTCGTGCATGATGCTTAGCATAAAATGACAAAGGTAATGTGGTACATTTAGCGAAGGGAGAGATAAGAACAGAATGATGCCAAAGTCCTAACAGGGACATGACACTTCCATGTTTTTGCATGCATGAAACGTGGAACAGGACAGCTGAGCCCCCTCAGGTTGGACACTCTTCTGCTTCGCCACGGTTGTGAACTCAGAAATGCACACCTTGGTATACAAATTACCAACATATATGTATGTATATATATATATAGTAGCAAAATGCTATTCTTTCAAAAACTTTTTGTACAGAATATGATAGTGACATTTTTTTGGTAATTAAAAGAGTCATTAAGGTGAATAAGTTATATCCAACCATATCATTTTAGTGATAAATTCTGTATAAATTTTTTAGTTATATGACATTACCCTGCTACTAATAGGAGTTAACTTTTGGTTGAATTATACGTCTTGGTTCAACTCTGGTTGGTGAGTTAATTTGTAACATAGCTTGTTTTTATAATTAGTTTTTATCACTGATAGACATAAGATAGTGAGTTCATGTATATTATCCAATATAAGTGGGACCAACTTACTTGTATCTATATGTGATAAAAAAAAAAAGTGGTGAATAGCATAAAAAAATTCATACATAATTTCTCTAGATAATGATATGATTGAATAAGAGTAATTCATTTTAAAACAAAACACTACCTTTTATGATGGCGCTTAATTATAAAATTGCTACATCATTTTGGTGAAATTTTTTATACAATTTTATTTTTTTAGAAAAATAACATTTCCTTTTTGTATTAGACATGGATATAGTCATTGCATTTAGAAATATGTATATCCTTGTGTCTATGAATAAAGAAATAAAGTTCAAACACAATATAACATTTTTATGTGATACAGGCTTACTTTTTGGTTTTTCAGTTTTAGATTACAATTATCACTAACTGAACTAAACAAAAACAGATAGTGGATGAGAAACATGGTGGGGTAATGAAATGGGTTCAGACCAAGGTGGACTTAGACAGCCATGTCATAGTCCCAGACCTGGACCCAAACATGGACTCACCGGACAAGTTCTTGGAAGACTACGTCTCCAACCTCAGCAAAACCACCATTGACACCTCCAAACCTCTGTGGGACCTCCACCTCCTCAACCTCAAAGCCTCCGACGCCGAGGCCGTCGGCTTCTTCCGAATTCACCACTCCCTCGGAGATGGCACGTCCCTTAAGTCTCTCTTACTCGCCTGTACTCGCAAAATGTCTGATCCGGAGGTACCGCCGAGTACTATTCCGGTCAAGAAGAAGAGCTCCGGTTCAGGTCATTCTAACGGGTTGTGGCGGCACTTCATGGCGGTTTGGTTTGCCTTCAAGCTGGTTTGGAATACCATTTTTGATGTTCTAATGTTCATGGCAACAGCATTATTCTTGAAGGACACAAAGACACCTCTCAAAGGGCCGCCTGGAGTTGAGTTCACACCTCGGCGATTCGTTTATCGAACAGTTGGTTTGGATGATATGAAGCTGGTGAAGAATGCTATGAACATGGTAAGTTAGAATCTAATTCATGTGGGAAAATGCTAAATATATATATATATATATAATTTTTATACAAAATAATGGTACTTTATAATAACCAAACATTGTCGCGGGCTTTTTGTTTTTCAATGTATATAAATGTAAATAAGCCACGTTGTTCTGCATATAAATTCTAGGATTAACCACATTTTTCACCATTACACTTTATATTAAATTTTATTTTAGAATTTTTATTTTTATTTGTAATAATTAAGTTCTTGTATTTCTAATTTGTTGCAATGTCAACATTCTTCTAACTTGCATTAAAAAAATAGATCGAAGATTTACATGCGTGTAACAAATACATGACATTTTTAAAGGGACAAATACGTAAATTATGCACTTAATAATCTACTATAAATTTGTCTTAAATTACCTAAAAATCACGAGTGTAATCAACTCTTTAATGCATATAATGTAAATAGGCCTCATGTAAAAACTTCAATTCGATTTATATACAAAACACGCAAGTCTTTGGACGAGAAAGGAGCTGAATTTTATATTTTTATTTCTTAAAAAACTCATATTCTAATCATATGTGAATTTTTTATCTATTTTTCAAAACAGAAGGTTGACAACCAATCGAAAGTGTCAAGACTTAATTTTTACAAATAAAATGGAAAGTGCAAAATCCTAAATTCTAAATTCTATTTGTATAACATTACCGATTCATGGGCAATACCTCTACTTTTTTGCAGACAATCAACGATGTTGCTCTAGCAGTTACACAAGCCGGTTTGTCCCGGTACCTCAACAGGAGATATGGTCTGTTTTTTCATTGCTGAAATTACTATTTCAGCTGATTCAAAACCATTACAGCATTGACTTTCTTTTAGCATATCAATGTATCAGGAGAGATTAACAAAGTTGATGAAGGAGCAACCGATGAGAGGAAAAACAATCTCCCGAAGAATATCCGCCTCTGATCAACTCTCCTCATTAACATAAGGCCATCTTCAGGAATTCAGGCTAGTTCTTCCCTTCTCAATTCCATTTTTTTATGTAACTTTCTAGATTCAGATTTTAAGGATGAATTGGCTAATAAAACTAATGAACAGTCTTTAGCTGACATGATGAAGAAGGGCACTGAAGCTAAGTGGGGCAACTGGATCGGTTATGTGCTCCTTCCCTTCACCATTGCATTGCGAGAGGACCCATTAGATTATGTTCGAGAAGCAAAGGCTACCATTGATAGAAAGAAGAGCTCTCTTGAAGCTATATATACATTTTCCATCGCTGAGTTAGTTCTCAAGCTCTTCGGCATAAAGGTACAAATTTTAGTATTTCTTTCCCATATATATATCCCGTATCCAAATGCTATATTGTAGACGAAAAGCCTATAGTTACATTAATTGATGAAGTGCTTATTTTCTTCCTTGTATGGTTAACAGACATCTAGTGCTTTGTCACAGAGAGTTATCACTCACACGACAATGTGCTTCTCAAATTTAGTAGGACCCTTAGAAGAAATTGGGTTTTTCGGCCATCCAATGGCTTACCTTGCTCCAAGTTCTTATGGCCAGCCACATGTAAGTATTTTGTAAATTTCGATCGATGGTGCAATCATTGTCATGCTGATATATATATATATATATTTATACAAATTTGTAATGCAGGGGTTGATGATTAATTTCCAGAGCTATATCAACAAGATGACCATTGTTCTGTCGGTTGATGAGGGAACTGTTCCTGATCCTCATCAACTATGCGATGATCTTGAAGAATCGCTTCAGCTCATCAAGAACGCCGTCCAAGCAAGAGGGCTGTGAATGTTTTGCAGTGTGTTTGGATTTTTTTTATTTATTTTTTAATCCTACGTAAAAGAGAAGAGCGCCAACAAGCAAAAGAAAACACGAGAATGTGCTCAGGCGTAAATAAAATCCACCTTCTCTCTCAATTTTTAAGTTCGATCAATTTACCAGTCTAATTACTCCCCAAAATGCTCCAATCCAATAATGTTGAATATGCATATATAAAACATGTTCCATTCTTCTACGATCAACATTTGGATTAAAACCATTGAAAAATTATAAATCTTCTACTTTGACAGGTAACAAAGTGATTGAAAAACTAATATCACTAATGGATTTCAACAGTTTTAACACGTAGCCATTTTATATTTTATATGTCGTCATTCATATAAAACAGCAGAAATCACATTCCTTTTAATATTTGTTATTGCAATTTGGGAAGACATACCAAATACCAAGTCAAAGACCATGCAAGAATTATGGAGGGTGTGATGGGTTGTCATTTGCCATTCACATTGACCTTTTTAAACCTCAAAACACCCTCCACCAAATTTTTCTTTTTTTTTTTTTTTGGCACTCAAAACCTTCACCAAGTTTGACTTCGTCACCACTTTGACATTTTTTCCGACAGTCAATGCTAACATTAGTCATTTCATTATTATTGTTATTTTAATCTCAAATTGAATATAAAAAAAAAAAAAGGTACGTGAGAAGGCAGTTCGGTGGGTGGGTTTTCTTTTGTTGGTTGCAGGATTTGGCGGGAACGATAAGAACCCGGCACCTCCAACCGCCACCGCAGCTGCCGGCAATCAAGCAATCGTTCAAGTTCAAGAAACTAAAATCTCTCACCAATCTTCCTCCTGACCCAATCTCTAAAACGCTAGATTCTTGGGTTATCTTCCGATGGTGGGTTCAAGATTTTGGGTTTCACAGCTGGGTTTTGCATTGGTGCTCCTCACTCTGGTTGTTTTGTGGGGACCGGTGGTTTCGGCCGCCAATACAAATGCCGAAACTGCGGCTCGGTGCAAGGTCGATCTCTCCACCTTTATCCCTCTTCCGTACAGAGACACCTCCAATATGGTCTGTAAATCCCTTTGGAATACATATGTTCTACAGGTAAGTTTTATCTTCTTCTGCATTTTTCTTACTCTAATTACACATCTTGAATACATATATATGTATGTGTGTATCTGAATTAAGCTTGATTCAAACAAAGTGATTAGCACATTTGTATGCTGATAAACGAAAATGAAGTTGTTGATTGTTACAATTAAGAGGTAAAAGAAGCTCATAGAGGCTTATGCCTGTTACTATTATACATATACATAAAATTATATTATATTTATATTTATTGTTATTCTAATGGTTTTGATTAATAAAGACAACAGTATATTGTGTTATTATTTTCATCTGAGATCGTATTCGATTGCTTTTTTTAATTTTAATTATTGGGTTGAGGGGCACAGGATGGTGCTCTTATCAGTCTATTGGGGCTGTTCTACTAGATTTTGGATAATTTTGCATGTTTATCATAACAGTGGTTTTGATAACAAATATTGCTGAATAACCTGTTCACCTTGTTTCTCTTGAATCTCTGGTTTGATTTAGTTGTTTTTCTTCCGATTTGAGGTTAAGATGCCAAAATTCTGGGATTTGGAGTGGCATTCCTTTTTTTCATCTTTTTGATGAATAGAGCATCAGTGTTGTGCATTAACATATAAAAAAAAACAAAAAAAAAAAAAATACCCATGCCTTGTAATCATTTACAGTGCAGAATCCTTTGTTTTCAATGTGGTAATGGGCAGGCCTTGTTAATAACAAAAGATCAACAATCTAACAGTAATGAGATTCTCAAGTACATAGACTATATACACGCTATTTGATTATTTAAAGATTTGAAGCTAGTTCTTCATTGCACTCTCCCTTTTTATTATAATCCTACTATTGTATGGTAAGTGTTGGTATCTTAGAAGTTTTGCTACGCTAGTAACCACGTGCAGAAATAGAAAGAAAAAAAAAGTTCCTTATAAAAGCATTTTACTAAACACAAAAGTTTTGTACAGGGAACATGATATCATTCCTCATAATAGATCTGTAGGAGCTGAGAGACTCACCTAAGAAAAATTCCACAACAGAGAGCAGGCCATATTTTCTAGATCAATTCTAGGATTTTGAATCCATTGAAAATTTGTCGTGGTATGACTATTATTTGGGCTGTCCCAGAAGAATAAGCGGCAGAAAATAAATCCTGAATGGCAATGATGTTTCATGGACAATTTTTTTTTTTCCAATGGGTGCTATGACACATTGATCACATGGTATTATAATTTTGTCCTTTCTGAATGTATTGACCTACTCTTGCAGTACTCCCAAAGTAAAGATAACCTTGTGAACATTGTACTATCTGCTGTGTATACCACTGGATGGGTAAGTATAGCATTTTCAAAGAATGGGATGATGCGTAATTCCAGTGCCATGGTGGGATGGGTTAGTAAAGAAAGTCAAGCAAATATCAAGCAGTACTATTTGAAGGGAGTTCAGCAATCAGATGTTGTACCAGATAAGGGTGATTTGCCACTTACTAAAGTTCCAGCATTTGTTGCGCTTCGTGGGGCTACGATCTACATAGCATTTCAGCTGAAATTTGCTGCTCCTCTCGCTCACCAACCAATTTTATTGGCTTTTGGGAGTAAATATCCAACAAAGGACAACCTTCTATATCTACATGATGACCAAACAACCGTCGTGTTCGACTTCTCTACAGGTATCTTCATGTCCTCTATGGCTAGTTTAAGCATATGCTTCCTGTTTCACTTTTATACTCTCATGAGGAACTTCCGCTGCATGGTTCACTAGAACACTAAGATTAATGCAGATTGTGAACTTGTTATCATCAGCTATACCTGTTAGTTTGTTGAATTAGGATTTTGAACACACAAGTCTACAGGATGAAGAGTTTTATCTTGTGGTAAAATAAATGTTGTAAAGTAATCCTCCCTTTTCTTTTAGCTTTTGGTTCACCGTTGGCCCGCCCTTATCAGATGTAGGTGTTGGCAGATACAGTGGCAGCACACATCAAGCATGTCCTTTCTCCTTTCTCTTTCTTTTGAATTTTTCTCCCGACCACCCCAACCCCCAGGGGCGCATGCAGAAAAAAGGAGACAATCAATTTTCCAAAAGCTCTCCAAGAAGGATAGACTGCATTAACTTATGTCTGTTTAACAATTTTGGTTTGTAAAATACGTGAGAGCTTGATATTCATTGTTGGCTCATTCCCTAATAGTTTAAGCTTTTGGGTCAACAGGTCACCTACCAACATAGAACCCAACATTTACAGTGGCACATTTTGTCATGAGTCTCGCCCAAGCCTAAATCCAAGCACAACTTCCAACCTAGTGGCAGCTCTACTCTGCTTGAAGGTTGCCTTTTCACTTTATGACAGCTGTCCTTGATCCAAGATGCTTCTCCGCACTAGCCCCGTTGGTCAGTTGCCAAGACGTTGAGTAGCCTCTGATATGAAAAGTTAATGGATTTAACATATATGCAAAAAACCCTGGGATCTTGACCCAAATTAATCATCTAAAATCACAACCATTGTTTACTGTAGCTAGTTGTATTGGAGGTAGTCACTTCATGTTTGCCAATATGAATGCCTACGATTTTATCCAATTAATAAAGATGATCAAATCTTTTTCTTTGTATCCTTTGCCTCCTCTTCCTTTTCCACCTTTGTGCAATCCCTCACAACCAAATTGGGCTGTAATTTTGGGCAATTGACCCAAAAGACCAGCTAGATTTCTCAGACCCAGGATATTTGTGGTTGCAGTTTCATTACTGAGTTTTTTTTAAAGGCCCTGTGAATTTGGAAGTCTGTGGAATCTCACTGGATCTCATCAAAATTTTAAATCCACTTCTAGTACTTTGTGATGCACTTACCAAACTTGTATACCAAGTAAGTATCCATCTACATGGTGATTTGGCCCAGTTCTTGAGTAGATGTCTTCATTTTTGTTACTCTGTTTATTGTTCGTGGTATAGTTGATTTTGCTAAAGGTTGTAGTTTTTTATTGCTTTTCCAATAAATAAATAAAAGTGAGATATAAATTTAAGTTTCCCAGTTAGTTGGGATTAGATCTTTAGTTGTTGAATTGATATATAATTTATTCCTATCAGGTTCTGTTTCTGTTGCACCTGGTGAATTTGGTCACATGAAGAGGAACCATGGGCTATTGGGTTTAACTGGATGGGGTCTGTTTCTTCCTTATGGAGCAATTGCTGCGAGATACTTAAAGTATCATGATATCCTATGGTATTACCTTCATGTAGGCATTCAATTTCTGGGAGTTATATTAGGGCTCGGTGCTATTGTAACTGGAATGTCACTCTATAACAAAATAGATGCTCATTTTCCACTACACAAAGGCATTGGAATCTTCATTCTTCTGCTTAGCATTCTCCAGGTTTGTTGCTGATCTGATTAATCTCGTTATCTTATCCACTTATGTGCATGTTAAGCTTAATTAACTTGTGAGCCTTCTTCCAGTCTTCAGACAACGGAAGGCAAGGTTGGAGTCATGAACCATCCTGTTCATGTTCAGTTTCACTCTATAGTTTCTGGGAATGGCATAACCAGGCTAGATTTTTTTAAGCTTGTCAACTAAGAAGGACGGATAAGAATATTGGACACGGATACGACATGATACAAACACATTGAGATGACAATTTTTAAAAATAAGACATGATATGGCAAGGACAAAACAACACATATATAAGGAGAACAATAATTTCTTTGTTTTGTAAGTTACAAAATACATTTGTACTTTATTGTACCAAAGTAGTAAGAAAACTTTTGCCACATTTATATATTCTGAAAAGTGTGAGCAAAAAGTTCTAATATTTGTTTTAAATAATCTATTTAGAATCAAATTGAAGTTTTAGATGTTAAGAGTTCTAAAATTAAAAGGCCTGAGGAGAAGAATATAATATGGCATGTAGACAAGTGGCTACACGTGTTGGCTGTGTCTAATGAATGCCAGTGTCTAACACGTATCCGACAGAAACATGAAAGCTTCTTGAAAGTATCCATGCTTCTTAGTTTGTCAATTTCTTTTAACGCATTAAAGAACACGAAGGGAGAAGTCATAATATCAATAACCACAAATTTATTATCTCTATTTACCAAATAGATCCTAAATTGGATGTTTAGCTTGTAGAACGTGTATTAACTTTTGTACTTCTCGAAAACGTTGGAAAGTGGGTTCCTACATTATTTTTGGATGCCACTTCTCATAAAATAAGGTGGACATGCCAACCTTATTCCTACTTTGATCAAGCTCTCGACACCCTCCCTCGTGTGCAAGTCCATATTGTACGTGGAGATGCAAGCATCCAAACATGTATTTTGAAGAGCTTGATATGCATTGTTGGCTCTTTCCTAACAGTTTTGCTTTTAGGACTAGTGGTGGTCTAACATGGTATCAGAGTTAAGATTGGAAGAGGCCTTGTAGTTCAAGTCTCTTTGTTTACATTTGTTCCCCGATTGCATTCTATTTCTCTATCTCTGTAGGTTGCATTTACTAGTACAAGGTTGGGTTACACGTGAGGGAGGGTGTTGGAGAATTTAATATGCACTGGGTTTAAGCTATTGGGACAAGTGGTGACCTAACATGGTTTCAGAACTCAAGTTGGGAAAAGTTCTTGGATTCAATGTATTCCTCGATTGTATTGTGTTTCTCTCTCTGCCTAGTGTATGTGTCTACAAGGGGGGGTGGCACATGAGGAAAGTTGTTAGAGAGCTTGATATACATTGTTGGACTCTTACCTAATAGATTAAGCTTTTGGGCAATTGGTGGCTTAACAATGTAGATAATAAGAATGTTAGGTCATCACTAGTCTTAAAAACTTAAGCTATTAGAAAATGGGCCCAACAATGCATATCAAGCTCTCCAACAACCTAATCCATGTATTAAGTGGTTGAATTGCGCTCCAATGCGCAAATTGCCATACTGAGGGCGAAACCACTGGAAATTCATGAACTTTGTGAATTCATATGAGGGAATCTGTTTTTATGAATGAAAGACTGACTTATCTCTGTATTCATGGTATTTACCTAAGGATAGACCTAATTTGTGGCAAACCCTTGTATTTGCATGTAGGTCCTCGATGTTCTAGTATGAGTTCCTTTAAAATGTTTAGCTGCATAATAAAGGTGGAAGATTTGGACTTAAGCCTTCTCAAATACCATAAATTATATGCCAGTTACTGTCAGGCTAACATATCAAGTTGTTTTTGAAGTCCATTATATTTTTTGACAAAAGGATTAAACTCATATTAGCTATTTAAATATAAAAGACATTCTTGATTTCGTACGAAATATAATTATCCTAATAACAATTGGTGAATAAAAAACACAAATTAAGATGCATAATAATCACATTTTTAATTATGTGTTCATATATATGTATATATGCTCCCGCGCTTGAGGTCAGAGCTCTCACGCTCTCATTTCAGCTCCACAAATTGGTTACTTAAGATAATATAATGACGTGATGCCCTGTTTGGACAAGATGAAGAAGTTTCTTTCATCTTCTTTTTTCGCTTTTGTTTCCTTCAAAACAAACAAAAGGCATGTTGCTACATGATTTTTTTAAAAATAAAAGGTTCATTTCTTTAGCAAATTCTATACATGAACTGTTGAAGCCATGACAAATTAAGTGTTGGGGAAGGATTACATTTACTTGTATTGACATTCAGATCTTGGCGTTATTCATACGACCTGAAAAGGATAGCAAGATCCGCAGATACTGGAATTGCTACCACATCTGGGTCGGAAGGATTGCCCTCTTCTTAGGAAATGTGAATATAGCATTGGGGATTAAAATTGGTGATGCAGGAGGTCGGTGGAAGGCAGGTTATGGATTTCTTCTTTGTACAGTTTTAATTGCTACTGTTTTTGTAGAAGTATTGCTAAGAAAAAGAAGGGAAGAGGAGGAGGTAGATGTCTTCCAATTGGACTAACTTTGATAATTGATATTCAAAAACTCTGATCAAAGGTCTGCTCTCTCTCTCTCTCTCTCTCTCTCTCTCTCATTTCGATGTATGAAATGCTTGTATTGATATTTCATTTATTGTCGTCAAAGACTACTGAAAAGCTGAAATTTGGAGTACTTTGATCAGGATGCGAAAGATGTATTATACTTTCAATTGTGATAAGAGAATCAGCCTTGCAACCAATGCTCTTTTTTCTGAGGAGGACGCACCATGCGAACATGCTGTTTGAAGCCTTGTAATTTGAGAGCTACCTCCATTTGAATGAGATAAAATTGGGAGAAAGACAGATCTGTATCTCTATACAGACTTTTCCAAATCCTGAGAACATTATTATTCTTTCTTCCTCAACCCTGTTCTTGTGAAAACTATTTCTTGGCAGAAGAGTAAAATGTGAAAGCTTTTACGATGTACTTGCTTCAGTGGAGATGAATATGCTTCTTTACTCGACATTCTTAACTACAATTTGGAGAACATTAGAGAAGATACTTCTTCCCTTTGCTATGAGGCTAGATGTTATAACAGGATATGTGACAATACTTGCTGAGAGAGAGAGAGAGAGAGAGAGAGAGAGAGAGAGAATGCTGTCAAAGGCCCCAGAAGATTAAATTATACTTCCTTTAAGATTGGAGCAGAAAAGGTCATCTTGATTGGAGCTAGAAACCAGCAATGATTGGTCAGTGATTCAACATGCCATCCAAAAACTCTAATAATCCATTGTCATCATCAGAGCAACTCTGTGCATTGGGAGATAGTTTCACACACATTATTCTGTATAACTAGCCGATAAACCCTTCAAATAGGACCCTACTTCAGAAATATATGAGCAATATGACAGAATCTATAAAAATTGATATTAGCACTTTTGTCAAACATTTTTCCATTGTTAAACCAACAATGAAACAGGTTAGTCACCTTGCTGATGGATTAACTGATGTCGTATACAATTCAATCAAATTAACCATCACAAATCAAAAAGCTCATTTTCAGTTTTTATTGTCATGAACAAAAATATCAAAAACTTCCTAACTAAACTATGAATCAGAGTCATCGCCAAAAAAGACACCTTTCAAATTCCCAAAATAAAATTCTTATTGTAAACCTGCACATCAAGCAAACCATGGATCAGCCAACTGGAATAAGAAATGCCAAATGACAAGTAGAAAAGTCGAAGATTTCATCTTTTATGGTGCAATAGCATATGCATTAAAGTTTGGGAAAACAGTGATTCCGGTTGGATCCCTGTAGCCATTTAGAAAAATGGCTATCAAAACAAATTAAGGATGATGTTGTTTAGTGTGAGGAAACAGTGAAGAAGTTGTTTCTAGCTGACTGGTTTTTCGATGTATTTTTGTACAATCAGAACAAAGATAATCTATGCTGTAAGATCCTATTCAAAAAGCTTTGCTTTGCATTGAAAACATTTCTGTTTCTTGTTTCCCCTCATGACTAGTTGCTCAATGTATTTTTGTACAATCAGAACAAAGATAATCTATGCTGTAAGATCCTATTCAAAAAGCTTTACTTTGCATTGAAACCATTTCTGTTTCTTGTTTCCCCTCATGGCATCATTTTTTGGATAATTCTATGCAGAACCTGAGATCAGCTACCTTGTATATCATTTTTAAGTAGAATATGGCACACATTTGATCCCCAACCCTTAATTCATGTGGAGAGAGAAAGAGGTTTGATAGATAGGGAAGAAAGAGATAAGAGTGGAGAGATAAACATGCTATTGAGGAAACAGAGCTGAAGTAACGGTTAACATCCACTTCTAAATTATGAAATCACCTCTTGATTATGACTTTTCTTATTTATTTGCTGGAATATTTACTGGAGAAAATTTCAAACAGGGATAACAAGATAGTACCTGATGTTACAAAGACAGTCCAAAGTTCCTTCATCAACAGTTTATGCCGTGCAGCTGCATGTTGGTCTCCAAGTGTCAGTATAGTAGCTAGGAGATCAAAGTATTCTGCAATTAAGGTTTATTGTTATTATTCTCATCTCCTAACTAATATTAATGATGGACGTTTTGCGTACTTGGTTGCTTGTAATTCCCACCAGTTTCAAACAACAGATAGCTGAAATCCATGATGATGAAACTGAACTTTTAAAAGAGACATGAAGTCCATATTGTTTCCTTAAAATTAGAAAAGAAATTTTGAAAGAATATTAAATGAATAGGCTATGCTCGTAGGGAACTAACCAGCATTTTTTCATGAAGAGGTGGTGTAACAGCTCAAGGAACTTTCAAACTATGGAAGCCGAGAACTTCAAGGTACTATTGTCTTATTTGTATGTGATAAAGGAACATATCTTCTACTTTGTCTCAACCATCCCGCTATCCTTGACCAGTAACAAAAATTTTCCTTACTTGGCACTAGCTGTACTATTTTCATTTGAAGAAAAGCTGGCGGAGTTGAGAGGTTCGCTCTCTCGGACCACTCTGCTATATACAACTTTGAATGACTGTGAACTATTTGGTCTCTTGAGCAAACTTATTGGCATTCGCAATGTCTGCTTTCGGTTTCTTCTCCCCCTAATCAAAATGTTGAGAGTTTTCTCGTTATCAATTTTCAGTTGATTCCCATAACATAGAACACTATCTGGATTTAAATCACCATTTTCTTTCTCGTTCTCTGATCTAATCCTAGCCACTTCATTTGTGTTTTTCACTTTCTCTGATGCTGGAAGATTCAATTCTTTCTTAGCTTCATCCCCATTGGTAACGTCCACTGGCAGGTTTGGAGCCAAACTCAGGCTCTCAGAATGATCAATTTGTTCCTTTGACTCCAAAATGGGATCAGCAATTGGCTCAACAGCAGCTGGTGAGACAGAGAGCTCTATTGGGTGGCAGCCAGGCCAAATGGTGCTAGGCAAGTATTCATTAGGGTTCATATTGCATTGCCATGTAAAATGATTTGGATGAAAGGGGCTGCTAGTCATAGGAAAGGTAGTTGTTGGCATTGCTTGGGGTTGAGTATATGGAGGGTACAAAAATGGTAAGGAGTGTATCATGTTTGGGGTGGATGGAGGTGAAGGGTATGCGTGGTGAGGGGAGGAGCACATTGGATTAACTGGGGGCAAAACAGGAGGCCCTCGGTGAATAGTCATGTTCAACGGCCAAGGGCCAACTGCTGGCACAGCGCCAGGACTAGAAGGGAGAGTAATGTTCATGGCCACTGGTGCACGTGCAGCAGTTGGTGATGGGTTGAATGGAGCTGCTGATGCAGACAACTTCTTGTTAGGGAATTCCCTAGTGTCCGCTGAACAAGAAACTGAGATTCTTTCCTTTAAATCCTCCACTCCTTGCAAGGAAGAATTTGAATTATTGTCAGATTTGGACCTACTAGATGCATCATTGTCACAGAGCTCAACTTTGGGAGCATCAACTGAATTTGACATGTCATCGGCTTGAACGCTCTCCTCTACCACTTGACCAACCTCCACACAGCTATACTTAACCACTTCCACACTGGCAGACTCAACCTTAGAAGGTTTATCCCACATCACATTGTTTGACTTAGTTTTTTCCTTTTTGGCAACAACTTCGGCTCCATCATTTGAATCATCTTTGGAATTCAGCACAAAATTCTCACATTTCTCCATTAATTTTTCAACTTCCGCTATCATGTCAGCATTTTCTTTTGCTTCATTCACTTCCAGTCCATGTTTTTCAACTTTGGGAGCATCAACTAAATTTGACATGTTATCGGCTTGAATGCCCTCCTGTAACACTTGATCAACCTCCACACAGCTAGACTTAACCACTTCCAACCTTGCAGAGACAACCTCAGAAGGTTTATCCCACATCACACTGTTTGACTTAGTTTCTTCCTTCTTGTCAACAACTTCAGCTCCATCGTTTGAGTCATCTTTAGAGTTTCCCACAAAATTCTCACATTTTTCCTCTGTCGTGTTTTCAGCCTCTGTTATCATGTCAGCACTTCCTTTTGCATCATTCACTTCCAGTCCATGTTTTTCAACACCAAGCTCTTGGTTATTGGGAATATCATTCTGGAACTCCCTAACCTGCAACATAGAAATAGTACCTGGTGGGGCCAGTGCTACTTCCTTGTATGAAGGAGATTTTCCAAGGCTAACTATTGAACTTTTCTGCGATATTTGTCCAGTTTCCGCACTAAAGGAAGCTGGACCTGGTTCCGAGGAAGATTTGAGTACCTCGCCTCCATTTCTGGATGCTTCTGGTGCGGTGTCTTTGGTAGATGAAGGTGCAGACTTAACTCTGTAGGTTACAGCTTTCACTATTCTTCGCCCAAATTTGGTACTTGGGGAGGGACTCTTCACTGTGTGGTAATCTACATAACTTCCTGGAGACACTGTTCGTTTCTTTAGCAGGTAGTACCTAGTATTCTCATAGTTACTCTTCAGTCTAGAATAATCAGATTCAGAAACGACATCTTTTTTCTGATAACCATAGACCTTGCTGAAAGTTGCCCGTCGCTGCCTTAGTCGCCGCCCATATGAGCCAGCTGATCTTGGTCTTTGAACCGGCTGCCATCCATCTTCTCCTTCAGCATATGGTTCAGCTAAAACATCACTGGCAACTATTGGCTTTTCTGCAGCAGTTTCCTCCAGCACAGGCTGTTTGACCTGAACTGGTTTCTTCTCAGTAGTTTCTTCATCCACAGGCTCCACTGACTTAAGTGACGGAGAGGTGTTTTCATCATTCATATTTGTGTCACCTTTAGGTTCAGGATTTAGTATCTCTTCATCTGAAGTGTCTTTTGGAGTATCTTTTAGAGATCCCTCAGAATTTGCAAAGCCAAAGTTTTGGTAAGATTTCTCCTTCATCTGCAAGCAAAAAATTTGGTTAGCCTCATTAATATATATATACGAATAGGCATACATATATTGAACAAAGCTTCAGATAATGTAAAACACAAAAAACAAAAGTGAATACACTAAAGGGACTGCAGAGTTCTAAAACATACATCTTCATGGTCAAATAAGGCTGGTGAATATCATTTGCTCAAGCATGAAGAGGGAAGCAAGTATTTTAGGACCTTCAAGTGCATGAAGCATAAACCTTGCATATTGAGGTTTAGTTTATAATGTTGGTAAAAAAATGTGTTTGAGAGACTAAGCCAACAAATTGGACTCCTGCCATCTAAAAACACTATTTAAAAAAGCAAGGCATTACAACGTTAAGGTGCATAAAGCATTAACCTCATCTTTCAGAGTTTTAAGTTCCATGCATTCAGTTTTAAGTGAACTATTGCCAGAAAAAATCTTTTTCGAGAGGTAAAGCCATGAGCTTTGTCCTGCACAGTCATTTCCTACTCATCTATCTACTTGCTCACTTATTTTATGTACGTAGTACATGTATGTGTTTGTGTGAATTTCAAGTGCTATGTGTTGATACAAATTTGAAGTGAAAATTTTAGTTACAATAATATGTTTGAATAGCAAAATTTTTTGTACGTAAAAAAAAAAAAATCATTGTCTAGTAGTTGAATTGACAGAGTTGAATGTATGTTTTTGTTGATAAATATTTCCAATCTAAGATTTCCGATTGTTAGTTACTCACTCAAAACAGATAGCGCATCTCCAATTAATAGAAGAACATAAACTAATGGTAAACTAAGGACATTAATGGTAGTACATTTCTTTCATTATATATTAGGGGTTTAGATCCCCTGATTACATTGAATTTAAAGACAACAGCAAAATAAAGGGGTTCCAACCCTTTGCTGTATAGTTCAATTTCTAATACACTAGAGACCTTGAAGAAACTTGTCTTCAAGCCTCCATAGTGAAGTTATGTGAACTTTTGTGAAGTTGCAACTGAATTGTGATGCAAGGCTGCAGAAGGTTCAGGCCATGGGAGGTTGCGAAAGCAACAGGGGAGTTGCCAAATATTAGAGGATTTGGTTTTAGCTTGA
Source organism: Euryodendron excelsum (assembly GCA_033060915.1). Lineage (NCBI taxonomy): Eukaryota > Viridiplantae > Streptophyta > Magnoliopsida > Ericales > Pentaphylacaceae > Euryodendron > Euryodendron excelsum. Next base: position 80,463,630 of record CM065377.1, on the reverse strand, counting down.
AGTTTTCTGAGTTTGGCTTTGTGGTCTCTCTTTATGGTACTTTGCTCTCTAAATTTCCCTTTTAGAATGATGTTCTTAGACGAGGACAACTGAGGGGATAAGGATTCTAACCCATCTTTCAAGTTCAAAAGAGGACATTTCTCTTTTGTGGTGCCCTTTTTTTGACAATTATCTTTGCTTGCAAAAAAAGTTCAAAAGAGGATATTATCTAGGCAGAATGATATAAGTACAATAGAAGTTGCTATCATAATCTTCGTTTGAATTTAAGATATATCGTCTTAATGTTCTTCACTTCCCAATGTGGTAATCATATCTCAGGCTCTGAAACTCCTATCTCCTCATTAGCTATATTGCTTCCCATACTTCACAGGTTCCACAAGGCAAACTCAACTTTTAGCCCGAGTTTTAGTTGGATGGATCTTTATTTTGGTAAATAATTACCATGAATTAGTGATCCTTTAAATTTGTGATTTTCTGGTTGATGCCCGGTTCCCTACTCATGGCCCTTTTACTTAGTTCTACTGAAAATTATGTGCCAACAGTATATCGATTAACGTTTGAAATTTGGTAGGCAACTCAACAAGGCAGTATTATGTCAGTGCAAAACAATTGCAGTATACAATGATAACACCTTCAAGGTTAATGCAAGGGAAGAAGGGATAGACACAAAGGCAACTATTAAAACTAAGAAGAATCACCAAAAGGTGACCATATCCTTTAACACTTGTTGAGGAAGCTAGGTCATGTGCAATTAGAGTTGGTATGATTCGAGTTTGGACTGGGCTAATGCTACCAAAACCAAATATAAACCTTTTGAAAAAGATTAAAGAATTTATACCCAACATAAGGTCATCTATTAGGTTTTCAAAGAACAAATTCACCAACCATGGTACATCATAAGTGTATGCAACCCTAGGTTACACAAAAAGGTTGTCGCACATTCACTTATGGGCATAAAATAGGCTACCAGGCTTTTATTGATGCTAGTTAGCCTGATTTTGGCCATTTAATGGGCCTACTTGCGACACCAAATATTTCAATGGCTCCTAACTGTAGAAAATAGCTTGCCTACCATATGATAGGCAGCCAAAAATTGGGTTGGCCAAAAACCAGCTACAACGACAGATGGAAATTCCTCTACTGCCACCATTATAAGTGAAAACTGAAAAGTATGTAATCCTGCTTTTAAACAGTTTCAGTGAATCATGGAGATGAATGAGCATACCTTCATAATATATGTTTTCCTCTTTATGGCCAGAGCATCCTTCCCTTTGGCATCATGACTTGGATTAATGTAGTCAAGCAAATCTGACACACTGCCAAATCAAATAAATTCATGTGCAGCCAAAAGGAAAAATGCAAGTACTAAATTGATCATTTAACCATCCATTATATGATCTTAGTCATAAAGATAGCCCAGTACCACAAACCTTGTAGGCCAAGAGGGTACCGCTTGGTCTACCAAAGGAGAACCCAGAAAGTTCTGTGGGCAGGAAGATTACAGTCCATACTATTTTGTGATCACAAGATCCTCAGAAGACCTACTCAATGGTACACCTATTAGTCTTGCCAAGAACATTTCACTATGAAATCTTTTCTGAATTACACATTGAATTTTTGTGCTTCCATACAACAAACTAAAACCAATTTACTTTCTAATGTCATAAAACTGGTTTTTTAAGTACTATAAATTTCAAAAGCTCAATTGGTAGGTATACAAGCAAATCATGATTACATCCTAATGGAGTAATAAATACATAATGGAATCCACAGCACCTTGCTAAACTTATAACGACACAATTGGATGAAGGTTCATTTTCTCAGTTTGGTATTGGCATACCTTAAGTGGCCTTTGCTGGCTATGGATGCATCAGGCTTTCGAGTCCCATTCCGTGCAGCTTCTTGCTGTTCAAAAGCCTTGGACTCAAAGTACTCGAGCCAAGCAGCAGCATCCTGAGACATTCAGATAAAAACATCACAACCATTTGTGGACAGCAAATTTTGACTAGAACAAATTTTAACTGAGTTGAAAAACAAAAAGAAAAGAAAAGAAAAGAAAAGAACAGAAAATCCATTATTTGCCTTGTCAACCCTTTGGCACACAAACTCTTTGATTCAATGCATTCAATTGATGCAACCCAAAGCTAAACACCAAAGTGATGCTAAGGATATCAACTAACCAACCAGTAATTCTTTATAGTGCCACATTTTTATCAATACTCTAGATAACATGCATGTATGGGAGACCTAGCACCATCATTCAATTGATGCAACCCAAAGCTAAACACCAAAGTGATGCTAAGGATATTAACTAACCAACCTCCACCAAACAGTAATTCTTTATACTGCCACGGTTTTATCAATACTCTAGGTAACATGCATGTATGGGATAGCAAGCACCATCAAGTTATTATTTATGGATTTTTAGCCACATATGATCAATGATAAATTGTATCGCGAAGTAGCCAAAAGGGAAATAAAAGTAAATAATCAATATTTAGTTTGTTGACCAATGAAAATGGAAGACCTGTGTGCGCAGGTCATCAGGGCCCAGCTTAGATCGGAGAATTTGCAAGGTTGTCTGCTCATGTTGAACACTCAAAGGGTAAGCTTCCATCAATGAGAGCGCAATTGCTATAGCATGGTAACTTGCGGCTGTCTGGAAAGCAGTAAAACAGAAAGAATTAGCCCTCAATGATATCACCAAACATGAAGAATTTGTATCAGACCTCATGCATATGGTAACACAGCTAGTGAACATTTATTGGCAGTGTGCAACATGAAGTTTCAGTAGCCTTTAAAACAAAGTTAACATGTTGAGCAGAAACAACCATAATAGAAATCAGAGATATGGGATAGGTATTGTCCAACAGCAGAGAGTATGCTTATAAACAAATTGATTCTCCATTGTCCACATTGCACATATGCCCATCTATCTGGCAATCACTCACCAAACATGAAGAATTTGTATCAGACCTCATGCATATGGTAACACAGCTAGTGAACATTTATTGGCAGTGTGCAACATGAAGTTTCAGTAGCCTTTAAAACAAAGTTAACATGTTGAGCAGAAACAACCATAATAGAAATCAGAGATATGGGATAGGTATTGTCCAACAGCAGAGAGTATGCTTATAAACAAATTGATTCTCCATTGTCCACATTGCACATATGCCCATCTATCTGGCAATCACTCACCAAACATGAAGAATTTGTATCAGACCTCATGCATATGGTAACACAGCTAGTGAACATTTATTGGCAGTGTGCAACATGAAGTTTCAGTAGCCTTTAAAACAAAGTTAACATGTTGAGCAGAAACAACCATAATAGAAATCAGAGATATGGGATAGGTATTGTCCAACAGCAGAGAGTATGCTTATAAACAAATTGATTCTCCATTGTCCACATTGCACATATGCCCATCTATCTGGCAATCACTCACCAAACATGAAGAATTTGTATCAGACCTCATGCATATGGTAACACAGCTAGTGAACATTTATTGGCAGTGTGCAACATGAAGTTTCAGTAGCCTTTAAAACAAAGTTAACATGTTGAGCAGAAACAACCATAATAGAAATCAGAGATATGGGATAGGTATTGTCCAACAGCAGAGAGTATGCTTATAAACAAATTGATTCTCCATTGTCCACATTGCACATACGCCCATCTATCTGGCAAACAGTCAGCCCCCCTTGCTTACAAGTTGTTAGGCACCTCAGATTTTGCTAAATAAAGGAAATGCATATTTTTTCTTCCCTTTTTATGACAAACAAAAACTACCAAGCATAATCCTGTTTCTAGGCATAACTTACATCATCCAAACTATAAAGTTTTGGTCAAATGATCTCAAACTAGTGATAAGGAGGCCATGGTGGGGAGTTATTTTGTGTCTCCTCAGATGAGATTGTGTGGTCCCCACATTTCAGAAGGAATTTGCAAGTTTGGGAGATGGACTCCGTGACAGCACTTTTTGGTATGTTGTATGACTGCAGAATTAGGCCAAGGGGGGTGGATTCTCTGGTTTGGAAAGCTTCAGGGAAGGGATACTTATCGATTTGTTCATTTTACTGTGCGATGTGCAGCCAAAGAGACAGCCCTTTTTCCATGGAAGGGGATTTGGAAGTCTAGAGCTCCTCCTAAGGTGGCATTTTTTGTATGGTCGACTTCCTTGGAGACTATTCTCACTTTAGAAAATCTAAGGAAGAGAAGGAAGTTTATTCTGAATTGGTGCTACAGGTGCAAGAACAGCAAGGAGCAGTTATCATCTTCTTTTGCATTGCCCAGTGGCTAGAGATGCTTGGAGCATGTTGTTCTCTTTATGTGGGATGGAATGGCTAATGCCTCTCTCGGTTGCAGTGTTGATGTTTTGTCGGGGTTGTGGTTGTCCAAGGATGACAGATAGGAAGGCATGGAATGCCATCCCACTTTGTGTGATGTGGAATACTTGGAGAGAGAGAAACACTAGAGCTTTTGAAGATGTGAAGCATCTGTTTATAATGGTCAGGGAATCATCCTCGTTTCCCTATCCTCTTGGATGTCTAATTCTGTACCTTTTTGCTTATTTTCTTTTGCTGATTTTTTGAGTCACTTGTATATGCCTCTAGATCTCGAAAGATTTGTTTTGAGGCTTTTTGTACATGCTGGTTGTACAGGGTTCACCCCCTCTCAAGGCGGCTTCTTGTTTTTACTGTTAAAACAAATGATCTCAAGCTAGAGTCCATTAATCTTATGATAATGAATGCTTTACTCATAAAATGCTAGAATGCCAGCAAATTGTAATTAGAAATGCAAAACTAGAAGCTCAGTAATGAGTAACTTGGTCAAACAAATGTTCAAATTTGGCTATTTGGCCAAGAAAGGGGGAAAATATTTTATAATAAATGTGTACTTTTTCCATGAGACAAACCATCAAATAAAATTATGGTCAAACTATGTACCAGCATATTTGTGCATGTGTGTATTTTGGTTTGATACAGGGGCAAGCATGTGCCCCTCAGGGCAAAGCCACAGTTGTGTGCGTTTTAAAGATAAATGTTATTTTTATGCTCATTAGGTTGAAGAGAGAACATTTCTTACATCTGAAATTAATATATTTAATCGACACAGCAAATAATACCAACCCTAATCATAGCACATTCTGGAGTACGTGCATTCGAAGTGTATCCTAATTTACAAATAGAGAGGTTACCTGCGTCCTAAGTTAGTCCTAGTATAAAATCTCATCCTACAATCAACTCATAGCTAAAAGACCATATCCAATAGTAGCATAAAATTAACAAAAGGGAGATCAGTTATATAGAAGGAACCTGAATATGGTCTGGGCCAAGTAACCTTTGATTACACTTCAGAGCTTTGTGGAGATATCTGAGAGCAATATGCACATTTCCCAGGCCTTCCTCCATCATAGCCACATTGATGTATGTTGCAGCAGTGTTCGGATGCGATGGGCCACATGTGAGATGTAAAAGATAGAGTGCACGTTTTACATATCTGAACAATGACAACATAAATTTTCATTCAGTAGAAGCATGGAAAACATAACCTTGATGATAAACAGGCCATAGCCAACATGAATAAGATTTTACTCTTGGCATCTCACAAACAGACCTCTGCAGAAAGCATTGACCAAATTGTACTTAAACTGGAAAGCATATCCATATTAAACTCGACTCAACAAAGCATTGCCCGAACTATTTGCAATTGGCTCCATGAGCCTCACTTTGCTTTCCATTTTGTCTAACAACATAATTTCAGTGCGATGCACTACCATGTCGTCCTACTACCTCATCTTTTCATTTATTCTTCCCTTCGGTTATTCTAGGGTGTCCAAAATCCTTTTTAGTAAAGCATAATCCCTATCTATGTGTGCAATCACAAGCAAACTATAATCCATGTGGATTTAGGATTCCCCTTCACCTGGAACCTCTTCCCTTTTTTTTTAATTAAGTCTGTCACCTGGAACTTCCCTCAGGTCATATTTCTTGCCCATTGCTGCACTTATTGGTCTTTGTTACACATGAACAACACATCTTCTTTTTCTTGTGCATTTTGTCTCTAATATCACCCTATCTTTACAGCATCAAGAATGTCCCTTTCTAGTTTTACAGTTACAAGAATGTGCCCAGCAGTAGCTACAAAATAAGCCATTATAAATCTCTAAGGAAGCAATTTTTACTCAACTTTTTTTATCGTACATGCGCACATACTATACTAGAACAAGAAATAAGGTTGACCGCACAGCTTATACACCACAACAAGCAACCCATCAACAACATTCAATCAGTCATCAGTACATTGCACACAAGGAAAGCTCACAGAAAGTGAGGGAGGAGGGGGGGAGGGGGTTGGGGTTTGGGGGAAGGGTATGGCATAATCAAAAGTATATTCAGGACTTCGAACAATCTCGGATGAGGTAAATGGACTAGAAAAATACGGCACTAAAAAGACATCTCCATACTGATGTACACTCTAACCTACTACTAGGTACACCAAATTCTCCATGGCCACAGCAGTATGGCCTTACCCAACAATTAAGGCTTATTTTTGCAGTTGCTTCCCAGATAGGGCAGATAACATAAGAGCTATTATAGTTCCTAAAGCATGTTGAAAAGGCAACATCAAATTACTATACTGATGCATATTTGTTAGTACAGCAAAGTTCTGATGTTAGGCTTTGACATATTTTCAATATTGTTTGCATATCAGCATGCCTCAGTGAATTCCTTTTCGCCCCAATAGTTTTGTTTTAATAAATTTCATGTGTTCTAAAAATTCTACAGAAAATATCTCATCAAACATGATATGTATATTGCAAAACAAAGGCCTTCACAAAATGCTTCTTCTTCTTATTTCCTTTTTTTTCCTTCTTTTTTGGCCTAAGCATTTAACAAAGTTTTCTGCCCCATGCACATTATTTCAAGTTCCTCATGAACTATAGTAATATGCTCTAATAATAATCTCCCTTATAAAGAGATATTAGTTTTATAACATAATTCTGGCAGTCTTTCATCTTTCAGTAGAGAAGCCCAATAGTGGATTACTTGTATTCTCTCATTTACATGAGCCCGAGCCAGTAAAGTCTACCTAGGGATACACCAAAGAACAGGGTCAATTATCACAAGATGGCTTAACACCATCCTCTCGGCCACCAAAACAGGAGCCTCAGGAAGTGACTCTTTAACTCTAAATGTTTTTATTACTTATGAATACCAATTGCAAAAATAGGTGGGCAGCACCAGTCTCCACAAAGTCATATAATGTTACCAAGATTAAAATGGACGACTGTTTTGGAATCTAAAAGTTAAAAGAAATATATTATATTATACATAAATACTGTGATAATATATGTAAACGGAATCAATTACAAATGTATATGTACAGAAATATATGCATACATTTACTGGAATTCCATTTCAACAAGTAATGAAAAGAGAGTGATTTTCGTAACCCATAAATGGGAATGATGATAAAGGAATCTTCTTTGTTGATGGTGCCCACCAAATTAGCACCTTGTGGCACAGATGACTGTCTGGTTAAGGAATGCTTTGTGGTCCTCACATTCACACCCCAGTTTAATTTTAAAAAGAAAACTCTAGAAAAGCTATAGTAAGACCTATTGTGCTCTCAAACTCCACATGTTGAATGAGATATCTCGCACACCACACCCAACCCCCCACAAAAACAAAACAAGGAAAAGAAAAGGAGAAAAAGGAAGGGGGAGGAAGAGAGAGAGGATTATGAGGTAAGTTATTTAGAATGAAATCATTCTGAGTTACCCAAGCTGATTCCACTATGTGCATAGATGCTTCAGCACGTTCAAAGAGACTAATGTTAGTACGTAGTACTTGGAAGAAAATGTTACTTATCATAGATTGAAGAAGCCGGAGAATGGAGAGAGAACCTTGAGAAAATGTACGAACTTAAGAGGAAATAAAACCAACAGACTATTGATGTGCTTGATCAGAAAAATTTTAATATAATTTATGGTGCAGAACCAAAACTTGATAAGGAAATCGGATTTTGGAGTCAAATCACAGATCTAGAGTAAGGGAGTTCTTTTACCCTCTACCCTCATGTGCAACTTCAAATAAGAGGTTAAATAAGCTTCTTGGGGTTAACATTGCAATCCACCTCATGTGTTCCATGCCAACTAAAATAAATACAGTACGGGATTTGTTGTAATAGAAATAGAAACATACAGAACAATTAACTAAATGTTCATATAAATAAACATGTAAATCTAGAGCACAATGCTACACCAAATTATTGATGTGCTCAATCAGAAAAATTTTAATATAATTTATGGTGCAGAACCAAAACTTGATAAGGAAATCGGATTTTGGAGTCAAATCATAGATCTAAAGTAAGGGAGTTCTTTTACTCTGTACTCTCATTGGCAACTTCAAATAAGAGGTTAAATAAGCGTCTTGGGGTTAACATCGCAATCCACCTCATGTCTTCCATGCCAACTAAAATAAATACAATACGGGATTTGTTGTAATATATATAGAAACGTACAGAACAATTAACTAAATGTTCATATAAATAAACATGTAAATCTAGAGCACAATGCTACACCAAACAAGACAAAAACATACTTAAGAGCGAGCTCTGTATGCTGAAGTCTGTAATAGAACACAGCAAGATCCCCATAGCTCTTCATCGTATCTGGATGATCAAGTCCTAATTCTCTCTCATTAATATCCAATGCTTTTTGCTGATAAATTGTGGCCTGTAATTGGGACTACATGAGTGCAGTATATCTTGATATATCTACTTGAATTAAAAAAAATCAAACAATTGAAGTATTTGAAGTTTGGATGTCTAGGCAGGAAATAGAAGACCAAGCAGCAAATCTAGTAGGTAAATTTTCTAGAAATAGTTTGTAACACAAGTGATTTGGATGCAAATCATGTGGATTGAAAATCCAAGGAACAGCCATATGAGAAGGCACTCTTCTGGGATCAGCCTATAATCAACTCATCGGGCAACTTTGTAAGTGTTCAGATGCCTTGGAGTCTTAATTAGTGTTCTATACACAAATGATTACTATTTTTATAGTCAATCATTAAAGTAATACTTAAAGGTATTTTGGACATAGCAGGACATAGCATTTTTACTTTAAAAGGTCACGTGATTTTTATATTAGCAGCGTGGTCATTTAGTTCTCTTTCATTTTAGTAGACAGAATAATAGACCTTAGATTAGATTTAAAAGGGTTGAGAATTTTTTTGTTAGGGCAACACTGGTGTCTTTTAAAGGGATGTTCCAGCTTGTATTCAACAGGTTTTGGATGACCGTTTATGAATTTATGGACTGGTCAGCAGCTTTATCACCTCCCTTCTTTTGGGATTGAGACCTGGCAGTTTAAGCAAATTTTTAGCTTATTCTTGTTCTTTGACTCCTCTTCTAATCGTTCTGATCTTCTTTTCATTAGTGGATTGCATTAGAATTTTTTCTTCAACAAGAGATGTTCAAGCAAGATTGAAAATACAATAGATAGCAGGAACAACTCTCAAAAATGGTTCAATAGTATTTTGATAAAGTTGGTGGATACTTCAGTCTGTTTCAGAGATGCCCAGAAACACCAAAAACAAGAATGGATGGAAAACCTGATTGAAGTCTCCCGTGTGATACAAAACTACAGCAAGAAGGCTATAAGCTCCTGCTGTCATTCGATGGTAGGGACCACAAACTGCTACGAGCTTTGCAAGAGCCTGGAAATATCAGAGAAGCACAGCCACATAACATACTGATTTACCCAGATGATAGGTCACGGGAACAGATTCGGTGAAGCAACTAAATGCATTTAGATACACCAAAAGGGAATAGGTCACATGGTTTTGGATGACAAATACCTTTGCTCCATAACTGACTGCATCTTCAAGTTTTCCCTTATCTAAAGCTGTTTTTGACGATTCCAAGAGTTGACGTCCATCTGCAGATGAGCATGCTGCTTGCTGCAAAGGAAAAGGAGAATGCAAAAACTTACAGAGCACTTACCACTTCATAGAGGACAAAATAGAATAGAATGTATGCCATTATTCTACTAAGTAACATGGCATACTGCATTACCTTATGCACTGGTATTAGACTGACAATGTCTACTTTCTGGAAAGGCTCTGGAGAATTCATGTCATAGTCTCTTGGAACCAGCTCAATACCCACCTGGAAGAAAAAAGGCAGTTAGTCATTGTTGAAGTTCCATTAACTACAACAGCATTTCAATATATAGGAAACTCTCGTAAAAAAAATTACTGAATCAAGAAATTTCTCTGCATGTATATTTAGAGTTTTTTCCCCAGTGAAAAACTCTTCTCACAAATTTGTGACTTCAGATGCATGCACTGGGGTGTCGAGGACAATTAGTCCTCCATGCTGTCAAGAAACAGGTGCTACGTACATTGCCCACTATTAACAAAGAGATCTGACTGGCCTAAATTAATTTGATTGCATGGACATAGCATCAGATTTACATGTATTCAGTGCCATGTGCATGTTTTAAAACATTGTCCAAAGGCCAATTGACTCAAAAAGTAAGACATTTTTCAGCTTAACCTGTCAAATGGCAGCCTCCGCCAGTCCAACTTCAAACCATCCTAAATGGTTTTTTTTACTAGGCACTAGTCATGGCTATTAACACTTTTAAAAGATATTAGGGTTGTGTATGGAAGAGTTTTCAAAAACAATTTTCTGTTCTCAGAGTTACAGAAAACAGAATTGAAAACTCGTTTGGTTCGTTGTTCTTAGAAACCGCTTTCAAAACAGAGTTAAACAGAACTAGTTTTCAGGAAACATTAGAATGTTGTTTTCTATTCTCTATTTTTTAGTTTTCCAAACAAAGATACTAAACTATTAAAAACCCAAGTGTTCTAAAAATTTTGCAGTTTTCAGAAATTGTTCCTGAGAAGTTCTTGGAACTTTTTCTGAAAACAACACCAAACAGGCGTATTATTTTTTCCAAAAATAGTAGTTTCAAAAATGGGTGAGGATAACTTCTTTGAAAATGCAAACTTAAGGACCAATGTCAAGTACCTTGTGGCATAACCCACGGAGAATTGCAAATTTCCTCAAATCTTTGTAGTTTAAGCTGCTGAGATCCCATTCATATCTCTTCTTTAAAAATACTTGCAGCCATTTCCAGACAAGAGAATGGACATTAGAGGATTGATTTAATTGCCCACTTTCAGGGACTCCAAGCATCAGATTTAATGCACCAGCAATCGCCACAGCCATTTCCTCAGTATTAACAACAGCAGCAATCACTGCCTGCAGAATATGCTTAAAAGCTCGTACTATCATCTCATGAATACAGAGAGACTGCACATGTGATAACTTTTCTGAAAGCTTAACCTGGTCAAGAAAAAAGGAAATAGCAATGATCACTCAATGTGGAATGCCCATCATGCTGTACATTTTGTAGTTTCAAATTATCGTTCTTGTTTTCTCAGCTTTATAACTAAGAGTTTTGTAATCCTCTAAAGGACCAATTAAAGATGCGTGACATTGTAAGTTGACTGGTAGCAGTGGGAAAAGAAGGCTGAAAGTTGTGTGAATCGAACAAGCAAGAAGAGCACTAAAATCCTGTGCTTTGCGCTTTTCAATTAAACACAATGACTTAACGGACTGATAAATCTGACTAAACCGTCTTTTATCCTTTTCAGAAAATCTCTATGAAGTTTTACTTATGCAAAGAAAAACAGAAACAGATAATGTACAAGATGTTTAAAAGAATAAATTGAACCAACAATCAGCCATAGCTACTCTACATGTGTCATTGTCCAGCACAACACTACTCAGTATGCAGATCATTTTAGTATTCATAACATCTGCGTAATAGGACTAGGATAATATATATCACATTAAAGGAACATGCAAGAATGTGAAAGGATAGTTGCAATAGTAATTTCCTTTTCTCTATGGCCCTAGCCTTTTATTCGCCTTCTAAATGACTACTCCCTTCCATTAAACTTTCTTATTCAATAATCTTTTTTTCTGTTTCATCTTACAAGAAAGAGAACAGGAGGAAAAATAATAAACTTGTTAATCACTAAAATCACAGTTTCAGACTGATGATGCTCCATCTTCTGGAACATACAGTTGAAAATACAAATGGCTTTGATGTTACCCTTATTTGGTAACTTTGCATCTTTGGCACTGATCTTTACACAAACAAAAAGTGGAATATAACTATGGATACGTAGATGAATAATGTATGAAACATATTAGAAGATAGACAGCCATCCTATGTTACCTAGATAGCAGATATAAATGTATAAGACCTATGTTAACAAATCAAAAGCCTGTGTAACCAAAAGGCACTTACAACTTGTCCCAGGGAACGCATCCGAAGTCCTCTGGTATGCATGAAATCAGTCAGAGTCCGACCATCAACTGGTGAGAGTTCCAAGGAACCAAAATCTGCAACCTGCATCACACAATCAAATGCTAGAAATTGCATCATAAAATTGGAATGTGCATGTATCTGATGGATCACAAATTTGATCAAAAAATGTTCTTCGGTTACCAGCTTTGGAAGAGCAACTTCATTGTAATATTTCTGAGACAAGTCAATTAGCTGTTGCACAGACTATCAATAACAGGCAGTATTTCAGTAGTGCTAAACTGCAAGGAGAGAGAGAGAGAACCCTGAACCTCAACAATATTTACAAAACACTACCTTGCAATGAAGACCCGTTTCCGACTCTCTTAAGCGAGTAAAAGCAGCATCAGACAACAACCTCCTTAGGACAATTTCATTTTCATTGGCATTTGCCTCTGGCAGAGATTGTAGAGATGGTGATACAGTATTTTCCGCTTCCCCATTGAAAACTGCAGCGGATTTTGAGTTGTCAGACTGTAGTTTCATAATACTTCCATCTGAATTCTTCTTGCTGTTCTTAAGGGATCTAAGAGGTGTTCCAAGTCCCTCAACCTTCATTTCATTTTTGGGCTTCTGACTAGATGGTTTCTTATCATTTTCTGTGTTTTTCTGATCTTGCAAATGTTGTATCCAGCAGGCTCCAAGTTCCCACCTCACAAATATGTCCCCTTTGACTTCCTCTTGCTGAAGTTTAGCAAGACTCTTTTCCAATAATCTCTCCACAAAAGCTTGGGAAGAATTGAGCTCTTCACATTCCAAAGTCTGTGAATGTGGTACTGCTTTAATGGGTTCTGATGCTGCTGTTTTGTGAAGAAGCAATCTTAAACTGTAAAAAACAAGGTTATAGAAAAAATAAGAATAGTTAACAAAAACAAAATGACATATAAAAGTGCAGTACTAGGCCCCACAAAACTTGAGGTGAGATTTTGGGAACCGGAAGGCAAGGATGACAAATACAAAGGATATCAAACCTTAAAGGGGAAGCAAATTTAAGTATCTAAGTAAATGAAAAACAACAAGACACTCCATTGGTAACTAACTCCCCTCTCCATTATTTTCAAGGATGGAGAATAGTGCTATCTTTTATCGTCTGAATGTTTGGCCCATTGCCACTATTACCAAGTTTGTAGATATTGTCGATGACAAGGTTTGTTCAGAGTCAATTTGGCCGTGGAATTTTCCTAAAAAGACCTAGGATTCAATTCCAGTTTCAGTGCAAATCCTAGTTGAAATTAAAAAGAAAATGTGAAAATCTGTCAAATAATATTCCTTCGAAAGTGTTCACATTAAGCAAAATGAAAGGAAATCTGAAATCTTAAAAATTAGAGCAAAAGGAAAATAGTTTCTAAATGAAGCTTAAAACATTAGCACACCTCAGTCATGACTGAGTCACCTCATACTGCAAGTATTGCAAGCCAAATTCAGGCAATTGTCTAACTGTCAAGCACAGACACATTCCACTGAAAAGATAACTAAGAGTTCCTCAAAGTAACAACTAACACGTGTATTTACAAGTTCACATCAAAACCTGAAATACCCACTGATAGCGACATGAAAAACTACAGGAACATGTGAAGGCTAATGCTAATGGGTTATATTTTGGTATGCTCTCATTCAAACTACCCATGTGTGCTCTCACAACATAATGAGAAATACCCATGTAGTAGTGATTACTGAAAACCTGTTAATATTGAGGGCATTGGCGCCGCCTTCTGGCTGATCAAGAAGTTCGGAGCTTTGTGACAAAGGACCTATTTTGATATTCTCCGTCCCTTCAACTTTAACCACTGCAATGTAACCACAGTATCTCACATTCACAACACCTAGAGTGGCAATGTCCTGCACTCAAAATGTTCAATTTTCTTCTACCATATTAGCAAAAACCAATTTAACATGAAAATAAGACGATCCAAATTTTGGATAAACAATCCCACTTTCTGTGGGCTATCTTACCTGAGCAGCAGTGTTTTCATCAGCAGTGACTCCTTTCAGTAGGTTTCTTTGTACTAAATTCTTTTGATCTGATCCAACTGCTTGAAATCCATCAATCTTAGTGTCTACTTTACAACTCGCATTTGAAGAATCTTTCGTGACAGTGATACTCAAGTCCCCTACTCTCTCAGTATAAATATTTTCAATGGTCACGGCTGAAAGGGTTAATTCTGATTTTCCCATTACATGCCGCACAGCTGAAATTGCTCTAAAAATGGCAACATCTACAAATAGGCTGTGAAGAAGGAAAGCTTTTCTGTCTCGGATCTGCCTTTCCTCTGCTGTCTTGCAAGGCATAGAAGAAAGAGAACCAAACTCGTTAGCCCAAGGTAATAAATCAATTTTGCCATCTCTTCCCAGGCCACCCCCATTTCCTCCCCATGTTTCATCCTCCACGGGAAGAGGAGGGAATATTGATGGTGACTGTGCTGCAATGGGAGGGATGAGCCATGTGTTGGCTCTGAAGCCATAAGGAAGATTCCCAAACTGCAGCAAGATATAAAGAAATTGGTTAAAATGTTACAGAATCCAGGAATTCAGAACAATTGGGCCAAAATAAGTATGCAACAAAATCTCATGGAAAGTCAGGTTTTTAATCAAGTTTGGGTAAGAAAATCAATTCGTGGCAATGGCTGTTTACCTTGTTTCGTTCTAAGAATGCTTTCAAGAGATCATCATAGGCCTGAAAATGATAAATAAGTTGCATTAAATCTTTAAGAAGATTTTTGATAATCCAAAGGAGGAAGCATGAGGCTAGAAGAAAGAAATTTTGAAGAGTATATCTATATATTATGAATGATAAAACCATGTTAACAAAACCAAAATGAATTGCTTTGCTTATGCAAATAATTAACTTTCCATACATGTAAATATCAACAGTACATTAATTTGCATTCAGAGATTACGCATCAAATTATGCCAAAGCAGCTAAGATGTCAAAACGCCACCTGCCAGATATCCTAGCACCATCACCAATTTCCACTGTGAAAAAAGTTGCACATTGCATGCAACATACTATCTATTGTTATGAATTAGGACCAAGTGTTAACACATTGCTCAAAGATATCCCTTCGTCTTTTTTTTCATGATAGGTAGCATTGTCCAAACATATCTTATCAATATACCAGAGGCCGGACCACTTGAGATTTTCAAGCAAACAGTAGTTGCATGCAATCATATTGAGTAAGATACTGACAGACACAGGCTTTGATCCAATTCATTTTTTCCACTTCACGAAAGGAGGCAAAGTATTAGCCATGGAGCTTATAAGTAAGACACAATATTGATGCCTACTTGGATCCAAAACACACATCGGAAAAAACTAAGTTCAAGAGTATCTGATTCCAGCAAGCAACCAAAGACAATGAACATGTTTAGTCATGCTTTCAAGTAAGAGTCAATCAAGTTGTGGTACATGAAAAATATAAACAATCCAAGGTTAAATGGAATAATATGAGCAAAACCAAAACAAAGAAATGAACCCAAAATGAGCAAGTCAGAGGAGCTAACATTATCAAAAGCTCTACTAAGTTGTCGTAACAAATCAACAAGGTTGTGACAAAGAACCCGCTGCTTCCCAACACTATAGAATCCTTTCCTGCAAGCTTCAACAAGAACCAGCTTTCCATTGCAGAGCTTCACCTGCCCATCAATAGTGCATCTCACTGTGATTTGCATGACACTACTACCATGAATAAACTGAAATGTCATAATAATGTGTAGAAAATAAATCAGTTCAGGAAGCTCTTACTTCAAGGGAGAAAAGATTATCATCCACTGAAATATCATCATGATGTTGTCTTGTGGTTCTCTTTATAACTGCAACATTCGGATGTCGCATAAATTTCCTCAAAAACTTCAGAAAGAATATGCAATTGGAACTAACTCTACTTTTCTTTGACCAGAACCAAATTTATCCTGATTTAAATTGAACCACATCACTCGCAAAAAACAGAAAATAGCTAATGCAATTAGTTAGCACTAGACATCACAACACATTCAATCGTGTTAAGTGAGGCATGACCATTAGGGTTTCTCTTATATAGGGCATCAATTCGTATTGGTGTGTGTGTGTGTGTGTGTGAGAGAGAGAGAGAGAGAGAGAGAGAGAGAGAGAGAGAGAGAGAGAGAGAGAGAGAGAGAGAGAGAGAGAGAGAGATTACATTGCAGAGGGGGCGTCAGATGAGAAAGAGAGAAGAACTCGTAGAAGCTACCGAGCTTGAGGCAGGAATTGCTCATCTCCCCCTCTCCCTCCACCGACGCATCTTTTGGAGATTGAGGCGACAATGGCGGTGGCGGCGGTGATGACCGCTTGTTGTTGGCATGAGACTTGCCGGACTTCTTAGCCGTCTTGGTATCCTGCGCACCCCGCGCATTCTTTCCGGACTCGATCTTGGAGTCCTTGATAGCCGCCGGACCGAAGCTCGTTGTGCAGGCCACAATGTCCAGCACCCTTCTAACGTGCGCCGTTGCGCTCTCTTCATCGTATTCCTCTGCTCAGAAAATAAACAAAAAGATCGAACTGATATTTAGGAAAGAGCCGTTGTGGTTGATTCACCAAATAAACGATGTCGTATTAAGTCTCGGCTGTACCTTCCAGCAGAGTGAGGACGCATGGCTTGAGTGCGGCAACGTCGACCGTGTCTTTTAATCGCGGCCCTCTTACCTGTTTGGTAAAATAGACGAAACAAGAAGGGTAAATTTGGGAATATAAGGGCAGCTTAGTTTTTATTTTTTGTTATGTATTTTTATTATGTATTTTTATTGTGTATTTTTTATGGTCTGATAATGTGCATTTGTAGGTTATTGTTATATCAATAATACCAAATCAATATTTAGGCAAGAAAGAATACACTCATTTTAGTATTTTTAATTTTCTTTTCTTAAATTTTGTAAACAATTTAAAAAAATTTAAACAAACGATGTTTTTAATTTTTTTCAAAAAAAAATTAATAAAATTACCAAACTAGCCTAAGTTTACGTGTCAAATTTTTGCCAAATTACTGAAATATCCCCAATAGTATGACATTATTACTAGAATTACCTCATGAGATAATGAAAAATTGGTGATACTGCAGGTAATTGTGTTCACAGATAATAGCCGGCGAACATCTATAATCCTGTCCGTTGATATTCCCTGCCCCAGATCACAATTTTGTGTCTCAGTCAACAAAGTAGCAATTGATGAGTAATAAAGCAACACAATAAGATACAATAATACTACCGAGACTTTTGCTTTTTAAAATATTAAAAAAAAATATAGAAAATTTTGGCCATAACTTGCCAAAGTTTTTGTATTCCAAATATTCGACCGTACCATTAGTCAATAAGTCCGAAGTCAGACCAATTACAGTCCAGTTACGTAGTCTTTTGTGGCCACTCAATTATGTATTTAATTAGTGTTTGTACCCCAATCGTGGAAAGCATGTTCACAAATTGAAACGGTTCAAGTTAGATTTTTTGTCCATACTTTGACAATTGCATTCAATTAGGTCATCAAACTATTCAAATTGTTCTTCTCTAACTTCACTGTTTTTTCTCCACTAGATTCCAATTTGTGCCAATAAGTTCACACCATGACAGGCTTTGGAAAGCTACAAGACAGTAAAAAAATGATGCAACCACAAATAAGCATAATATTTAGCAAGCATTACTAGTAAATATGAATGAATTGTTATATATATATATATATATATATATCTTCGTTAAAAGAGCCAGGATTAATTCAGAAGTGCCAAACCTTCAAAACAACATGAGTCTCGTCGGAAAGGTTTATAGTTATATCGATAACCACTGGAAGAACTGCAGGTTCAAGAAACAGAGAAATTAAAAAAGATGACTATACAAAAAACATGATAATGAGTAATAAAAAAGATAGTTTTTGATGATAAATTGATACCTTTCTCTTCTTTCTTCTTCTTGTCCCCTTTTGTCTTCCCACGACCATTCTTAGGTGCCATTTGCAACTTCAGCCAGATGACCTAAGACAACTAAAAAAAATTTGAAATAATTCAAGCTCTCAACTATGGCTATTTCAGGAAAAGCAATTAAGTTAAAGGCTTAAATCCAATACCCAAGCAAAACAATGGTCTCAACCTCACTAAATGAATCGAAGAAAGATCAAAGATTACACAGAAAAAGCATTAAAATGAGAGAGAGAGAGAGAACTACTGCCAGTCCAGTGGAGCTTCAGAAGAATTACCACAAAGCAGAGAAAAAAGATTTAGAGAACTCCTGAGAGTGAAGAACTGATAGAAAAGGGTCTTTAATGCTGCATTAAATATGTGAGAACAGTGAGACAGAGTAGAACTCAGAGCCAAACAAAGATAAGTAATTATGGAGCTGTAGGTGAAGGCGCATGAGGGAGTTCAGAGACTAGATAATGAAGAAAACTTCACCATTAAAGAGGTTAAGTTGAAGCTCTCATCCACCAGAGGTTGAGAAGTAGGGAGAGGAGAGAAAGAGATATAGAGGAGGTGGGTGTGATAAGGAAGGAAGGGCGGAGATTTAACAGTCAGACTTATATGGCATTTTATGGCGTCTTCTGCCTTCTACAGTAATTATCTTCTCTTGAGGATATTTGTATTAATTTTATGTATATATATATATACGTATATATTCACAGATACACATACATACAAATATGTTGGTATATACCTATACATATGAATACGCAGACAACTGATCCTTCTGCAAACTGCAGGTAAGAGATTAAGGGGACCACTCGTTGATGGGCTCCACTCAATCTAGACAAATCTCTCAAATCATAAACTATCACAAAATCAAAGCCATTCACTATCTTGATTGGAAAATGGTTTTCATACAAACAATCTACACACAAGTGACTCAAAATTTTGAAACTATTGATACGTTAGTGTCTACTTTTAGAACTCATTCGAAGCAGATTCTTGAGTCATGCCTGAATACTGTTGATTTGTATAGCATTGTTCTTAACACAATAAGCATAGTTTTGAATGAGTTAACCTATGTTCGTACCTCAATTTGCCCCCTTTTTTTTTTTTGGTATGAATGACCCGAAAATTTTGAATAGATAGATTCATGACCTCAGGCCATCAACAAAAGGCATAAAATTATTCTCAATGGTAAGTAACTTTTTTAACTGTTTTGCAAAATAATTATTTTTTGATAATCAAACTGAAAAAGTTACTTACCGTTGAAAATTAATCTTCTTATTTTTACTGTTGTATGCCAGTAGTGTGAAAACAACTCATAGGACGGTAATACTTCCTTAAGTTTTAATAAATGATGTCAAAAGATTGAGGTGATTAAACAACATGGACTTCAATTGTACTTGATTCAATGAATCGAATGTAATAATTCATTGATGGATATATACGCATGACCATCACCTTCAGGCTTCAACTGTACTTGGTCTTTAGCCTTTTGCATTAAATGTAATAATTTTTTTTTTTATATACAAAAAATAAAGGTGCAGGTCTGGTACCCAATACCCCTGTCAAAGAGGATTGCACTTAGCACCACTCCCATATTTGCTGCTTTTTTATCGCACTTATGCCGAAGTCAAAGCTAAGGATCACAGAACAAAAGGACTTATTAGACGTACGTTTAATCCCAACAAGAGACTGTAAAGAGTCGAACTCAAGCCTTGAATGAGGAGGACGATGAACTCACCTGAACAAACCCTTTGTTGGTGCTTCAACTGTACATGGTCTTTAGCCTTTTGATAGCCAAGCATGCAAAATGGAGTTGCAGCCAGGTTTAGAGAGTCCTATTCTTTCTTAAAAGTCAGAAGAAAAAAAGAAGTGCAGAAAAAATCACACTTGACTAACCTCATAGTATATTAATTATACCAAATTAGAACAGTCATAATGTTCAGAACATTATCAAAGCTCATATCAAACATACTCCTATATATAGTATTATTATGGTGCCAGAGGAGTAAAGGGATTCTCTCAATTGTCAATCCTAATTTAGTCAAGACTCAAGACAAGTGGAGACTTTTGGTTGCGCAACAAAATGAAATTCTTACGTAATTCCTAATTAACAATGATATTTTGACTTTTGACCACAAGTATAAGGGTTGACCACATGTATAAAGGTGTTTTAGTGCCCAAAAACTGCCTTCATCTATAATGAAATTAGTTGAATAGCTTTACATAACTAAAGGAATTGCCAAATAAGAGTGCAATCCATGTTTCCGGCGAAAGCTCGAGGAAATTAAGTCATATTTCTTCATATAAACAAGCTGCAGAAGAGACAAATGAGTGAATTGTTTGTCTAAAGAATGACTACTTGAGATGTGATCCTTAACCAATTAAAACTTGCGGGCTCACTCATTTTGACTACTTATTTGAGAACATTATTAGATTAAAACCTCTAAAACTACCCTTAAACTATTGGCTTCATAATCAACTGCAAGGGCTGCTTGGTACCACCGAAAACAATATCGTTTTGATGTCATTTTTGAATGAAAACGGTTTCAAAATTTTAAGAAATATGTTTTACTTGGTCCTTAAATTTGGAATGTTTTCTAAAAAGATTTTCAAAATTGGTTTACCAAATGTTGCCTCGGAGAAAACAATTTTCGGAACTAGTTTGCCAAATGTGATTTTCGATGAATTTAAAAAAATGAAAACATAAAACAACCAAATTTGAAAACCATGGTCAAGATGGCTTCATTTTTTGCCCGGTCTTCTCACGCCAAAGCGACAACCATTAACAATGACTAAGGCCTTGCAAAATTAGTGCAAGTCACGTTTAATTTGAGAATCATGAAATTTATTCTCTCTTGTGGGTTAGATAACCCACTACCACATTTATGGAAAATGATGTTTGATGGATAATTTAATATGCACCACCCATTTCTTTTGGCCCCTTACACTCAACAACTTCTCTTTAACCAAAATAGCTTGATTTTTAACTATTATTAGAAGTCATTTGGATGAACCAATTCCTAGCATTCAAGTATTGTTATATTAAAGATAATAGAAGTGATATACATTACATTTTTGGTAGCACATCTTTTCCATTAGGTTACGTATACCTTTAGCTGACAAGTCATTTGTGCAAAGCTCCAACCTTGATGGTTGATGCTCTCATTATCTAAGAATTTAATATTGTTTAGTGTCCACAACATGCAGCATTGAGTGATCCTTTCTTGCTTAATTAGACTTTATCTGTCACTATAAATACAGTTTTTGTTTTTAAAAAAAAATATTTGGCAGTCTTGATAGCTAAATATCATAGTAGCAGGTTTTAGCAGAGCTCAAGCATAGCTTAATTGATATCTTATAGATTTGTGTCACTTTTAGTGGTGAATTTGCTATGGAGTATCAATTATCCAAGTGATTGTACAAAGTTCACAGGGGAAAACGAGTTACTTGAATGAATGAATGAATCACCAACAACAGCGACTTGATTTGGTCTAGCTCTGAAGTACAAAACCCGTTTTAACTTAGTTGATTAATCACAAGCAACAATTAATCTAGGGATTTAGTAATAAAGTGGCCTCATTTTCCTGCATTGTGATGAGTCTCAAGTTCAAATCTTGCCAAACCAGAAAAGAGTTGAAGAAGGTTTCAAGTTGTACCAGACCGCTTACATAAATACCCAGAAATGAACTCGGATTGTTAGGAGAGCACTCGCATAAATATGCTCCCACGAACAGGAAGAGCGCATTAACGCTAAATCAACTCAGTGCCCACTAGTGACATGAATTTCAGGGAGCTTGTGATTTTTCTTTATATTTGCATTGGACTAGGATAGAAGTTCTCTTAGGCAATCCATCGAACACATGACAGATAATTGGGGTCTTTCCAGTGTATTCCACCTGCTGTTTAGTGGTTCCTCATGCAGCCATGCCAGATAATTGTATCAAAGCTGTGAATTATCAAGAGGCGATTGGTCTAAGCAAGCCAATTAATAAGAGCCTGACTCTCAAAGAATAGTCAAATAGCTTTATTGTTTTCTGGACCGAATAAACGCGTTGACATAGTCCGAAACGCTAAGCCAACGTACAAGTTGCTGGGTTGTGGGAATAGTAATTCCTTGTCCACTGATGGGACCACTGCCACCGTGTGTTTTGTAAGTAAGATTTTTGAGAAGATCTGATCGATTATTCGAACCAATGTCGATAAGTCTCTAATCTATTGTAGAGAGACAAAAGAGTTACAATGAGTCGACCCTCCTTGGACCAATCACATTCCGACGATTAAATTAGCAATGTTCACCAGATCTAGAGCCAGAATAAAGTCTGTGAATACTATATAAATCAATTGTCCATACATTGCTTCTTCAAGATGTTATGTTTTTACGGTATAATATTCTCGGTCGAGCCTACTCATGTAATCATTGCCTACTTTGTAGGCTTATACTATTTAGAGTGGGCTGACCAGACAAGAATACACATTTTTTACCATGCTTGAGCTCGTTTGACCGGATGTAAACATGACCATCGCGTGTTGTATCGCCTTCGCATTGAATATAGGTCCGTTTCGCATTGTATCGCCTTCGCATTGACCTCCCCTGGTATTCGTTGGAGATTTACAACCCACATATCTTTTTTATACAAATTTTATATAAGAGTAAAATTGTTTATTTTTTAATGGGCAAGGCTATACAACCACAAATTTTATATATAATTTGAGTACAACATAATGCTGTAAGTGAATGAGTATTTTTTATTTTAAAATAAAATACCGATTATAATATCTCTTCATTACAAAAAATTACAAATAACCACATTGTTCCAGTTGAAAGAATGCCATTTTCCTATTTGAATTTTGGACGAATTTTGGACATTCCTTTTCTTCTCACTTCCCAACTGAGCTAAACATAAGAAAATAATTTGACATAGTTCACTTTATTTCCTTTTTCTTTCCCTTCCCCTCTGCAAATCCAATATCCAAACCTAACATGACCCAAAAATCCAATAATTTCTCTGGTTTAGCTCCATGGAACAGCTTCATTTATCATAAAACTAAATAGCAGTGATGCACACTATAAATCATATTGCCTAAGTGATAATGCAATATCAACCCATAAATTAAAGACAGTGGGTTGGGTTTTTGCAGTCTTTAAATAGTATCAAATGACAATGGTGTGTAGAATGCAATTCTTGGATGGTTCTAAAGATATTGAATTGAAAGATAGAGAGTACAGAAACATCAAGTAAAACTAGCAACTCTCAGTCTGTAGGAATAAAATTCAACAAGGTGGATACAGTATATTAAGTTCACAACAAAAAATAAAAGAATTGGCAAAATTGTCATAAATTCAGCACCACCTCCCCATGGTAAAGAGGTTTCGAGTCACCAACATTCCTCGTGTAAAAGTCTTAAACCCCATTAACAGCTTTTTATTTTTCCTTGGCTAAGAGCCAGCCAGAATAGGGAGGGAACGAGGAAAGAGACCCAAAAATAAAACTACATACAAAAAAGCACAGCATGGAAAACAAGCTGCTTAGATACAAAGAACAGTTCCAGCTAAGAAGCCAAAGTATCTGCCACCATTGCCCCCCTCTTCAGCAAGCAATCTGGGCCAATAACACCAAGAAAATTCATATTCCAAGCACATTGATGCGTCTAATGAACTGCTGAGTCAAGAGATTTGGGCAGATGGACTGAGTTCCAAATAGTTCCAATTCAATCAACTTTTCCAAAGTGCTAGAGAATCCCAACAATGGGTTGATCCACCACGGGCAGCACAACTGGGGCATTATAAAAAGCAGCATAATACAAGCTGAGCATCCCCTTCAATTATGAGCTTCACCACTTCAAAACTTCTTGCCACAAGCTGCAAGGGTCAAACTCCTTGCTTAAGCTACCAGTGGTGCTCGTCGCTTGATCAGTTTCGACAAAGCTTCCAAGACTGTACCGTTATGCAATCTAAAAATGCAAGGAATACAAGCAACATTCTTGCTTTCTCGCAGCAGCATCTACATCAGCTTTTACAAATGGGACCAGTTTCCCAAAAGTGCACCATTATGGAGTCTATAAATGCCAGCAATACAAGCACCATTCTTCCTGTCAGCAACAACCCTGTTAGGGTTTACACTGACGGCAGGAACCAAGAATGGTACTCCATGGACCGTGTTGAACCCTTACCAAACAGTTCTCCAGCTTCCAAAAGAAGAGGTGTTCAGAACACTAGTAATTGCCCATTGGAGAGGTGGTCGAACCACGAGTAATTACACATTGTCAAAGTTGAAACAGTACCATAATTATAGAGTGCAAACCATATTCATGAAAAGAGTAATGAGAGAGAAGCATAGCTTAGTAAGCAAGAAGGGTCATTATCAGATAGCTCCACCTCAACTACACAACATGGCATGGATGCATGCATTAACGTAGCTAAGACATTGGCCCTGGGCTCCACAGCATGAAATAAACATGCCAAATGCTATGTATTTCTGTAAACAACTTTTGATTTGACATAAGAAATATCTTATGATTCTATCGTGTAATAAGTTTATTTAAAAAGAGGACAATTAAGATAAACATGTGAATAATTAGATGCCCCTCAACATCCTGAATGTCCTTATCCTACTTGGCATCACCAACATTTGGAAACTCATATAAATGTGCATATATCCAAAACCAAATTTCAAGATGATTATTAGAAAACAAAAGCATCTAACCTTGGCCAGAATAAATAAACATTAAATAATGACTCATTTGATTTTAAAGTTTTTCTTTTGTGAAAGTATAAAAGGTAGAGCAAACTAGGTAAATGAAAACAAAGTAATAAAGTTCCATATAGTGGATTTCTTCCTCTCAAGTCTCTCCCTCTCTCTCTTTTTCACTCTCTCTTTTCCGAGTGAGCGTGTGCGTGCACGACTGCATGTGTCTGTGTATATATGTATATATATATATAGAGAGAGAGAGTAAAATAGTGAAAGGATCAGGATGAAGGTTTGATCAATGCAGGAAGTATGTTGACAGATGAGAAATGCTCAAAGAATGGGGATGTAGTGTTGGGAGAAGTCTAGATTAGCATTCAATACTAGAATGCAACCCACGCCTTTTCTTTCGACCCATCACCAAGCCTAAGCATGGTTCAATTACTTTAGAAGAGGATGCGAAAGTCACAATGTAACAACTCATACAAGGACAGGGGCCCTCTTCCTTCTCCCCACATTCATTGATTCTCAAGACCACCACCATTCCACCACCGTATCCTGCTCAGACCTTTTACTTTTTAGCCATCATCTCCATTTTCACTTTAAAAAAATGAAAAACAAAAACAAAAATATAAAAGAAAATTTAAAAAAAAACTACTATTTAACATTGAGATATAAAACCAATACAAAGGCCCTTATTATATATAGGATAAGTGTCATGCCTAAATAAAACAAGGAAGAATAAAGGAGGTCATATCAATGAGACTAAGATGCGCCCCTTAGTTTAAAATAATATAGAGGAAACATGAAACTTTCACAAAATTACCCAGACCCTGTGTTAGAGACTATGTCACAAAGTAGACGCAATTGCAGGGTCCCTGCTTCAGGAGACACCAGCATTTGAACCTTTCCATTATGTTGGTATGTCTCCACAGAACCTCCACTCTTACGTAACATACTTCCAAATGTAACCATGTAAGACAGTCAACAACCTGATGTTTACATGAGATATCAAATGCCCATGGCCAGCAACAAAATAACAATATGTTAACAAATACGTGTCAATTACAGCTCACAGGAACCAACAGATCATATCAGGCACTGGATTCAGTTAGAAACAAACAGAAATTAACGTAAATGCCTCTCATTTATTAAACCTGACAGAACTAATAGACATGCACCTACCCATTGAGGCTAACAGTAAGTGAAAAAAAATAGGAAGTCAATTGCAGTTTACACAATTCCTGACACTTATCTGCATATAATTCTGGTACAAAAAGGTAGAATATATCACGGACATATGATTCCTGATATAACAAACAATGTGCCTCAACGGTCAACCATTAAAAATGAGAGCACAGTTGCCACTGATAACGCGGAAACCTTGTAGCTAGTGTAGCCTTCTCCAACATAACCTCACTTCAAACAATATTTGAAACTAACTTGGAAAACACCACAAATTTTTATTATTCATCAGTAACTTAAACACTGATTATTTGATAATTTACACTATAAAACTTAATTCACAACTAGATCTAAGCTGTGTTCAATAGACAAGTGAAGTAACGGACAACTATACATATTAAAGAAGGAACAAGCCAAGAAAAAATTGAAGATACCAAATTGAGTGAAATGGTTTTCAATGTTTCGAAACTCATCCTTGTCATCAAACCATAAAAACCAAGTTAAAATGGTCAATGGTTCAAGTTTCAAGTCATCATAACAATCGGGTCGAGAATATATAGTTAGGCCAATATTCACAAATCACAATAATCACATTATATTCAACCAGTCGAAATATGAATAAGTCGTATAATATAACTATGTGATTCAAAGTTCTCAAGAATTGAACACGTACATCACTCATGAACAAGTTCCCCGCTAAAGCATTTGTGAAGGTGATTGAACTAAAGAAAGAAAAAATAATAGGGCACAAAGTAAACAAATGCATTGTTTGATACCTCTTTCGATCCCAGAATCCCTTGTTGCAGATAAGTGAGGAATTTGAGAGCAATTAGAGACAGGGACAAACAGATACTAAAAAAGATAACCCAGTAATCAGTTTTCAACGTTGTTCGTGCCTACTCATAGCAGGCTTCGCAAGTTTGGTTGGCGTTGTTATTAGGGTTTTGGAGTTGGGGTTGGTATTAGGGTTTTGGGAATTTATAGTAGACCAACAAAGCTTCGAAACGACGTGGTTCGAAGCTCGTCTGCAAGTGAAACGAACTATGCTGTTTTTTTTTTTTTTCAGTAATTACAAAACACCCCCTAAATAATGATTTAGTATTACAAAATTTCTAAACTTTAAAATGTAATGTATACACCCTTTAACTATCAATTTTATTTAGTCAATAAAAAAAACTATTAATTTGAATCAAGCAAGACATTCTCTTAATGATCCATCATGAAAGTAAATAAAAATTTATCATGTGACTTTCACATATTTACAAAAGTATAATTCTATACTTAAATCAACTTTATCTTATTACAATAATTTTGATGACTAAAATGTCCCTTTAAATGGCATGTAGATCTAGGACAAAGCAAGCGGAATTCTAATGATTAAAATAATTATTATAAAAAAGATAGAGTTAATTTATGTGTAAAATTATACTTTTATGAACATGCATAAGTTATATGATAATTTTCTTTACACTCCCCTAACTTGCTAACAGAAAGTATTGATTGATGCAAATTGATAGTTCAAAGAGTCAACGTGTCACGTTTTAGAATTTAAAGATTCATTGATACTGAGTCTTAATTTAAAGAGTGTTTTAATAATTACTCCCTTTTTTATTCACTCTCCTATTGTCCTACAAAGGATTGGATTTAATCAAAATTATAATCTTAATGCTATTTCATCAAACAAAATGAGAAAAAATAGGGGGAAAAGGTTTTACGATAGTAATTAAGTGTTTAAACAAATGAAGCTAATCTAATGATCCATAAATTTCACGTAAATATGAAGGCATATGTTAAGACGATTAGAAAAGTTCTTATCCCTATCATTCTTTGGTACTTTCCTACTCAAGTAGATAAATTGCAAAAACCTTATATTGTGAGTTTTTATTCAATAAGAGAAAGGAGCATTTTAATTATTAAAATAATTATCACAAAAATAGAAAGTTAGTTTATGTGTAAAATTATATTTTTGTAAATATGTATAAGTCACATAATAATTTTTTATTCACTCTCCTAACTCGCTAACAAAAGTTGTTTGATTGATGCAAATTGATAGTTTAGAAAGTCAACATGTCACGCTTTAAAATTTCAGAGATATTGAGTCTTAATATAGAGGTGTTTTAATAGTTACTTATTTTTTTTAATCCACCCTCCTACTGTCCTACAAATGACTGGATTTAAGCAGAATTATAATCTTAATGCTATTTCATCAAACAAAATGAGAAAAAATATGGGGGAAAGGTTTTACCGTAAGTAATTAAGTATTTAAACAAATGAAGCTAATCTAATGATCCATGAATTTCACGTAAATACGATAGAATATGTTAGATGATTAGAAAAGTTATTATTCATGTCATTCTTTGGTACTTTCCTACTCAAGTAGATAAATTGCAAAAACCTTATATTATGAGTTTTTATTCAAAAAGTTTTCTTATTAACCTTATAATGTTCCTGAATTTTACGCGTGAAAAAACTGTGTATTGTATATTTTCTTGCTTTATTAGTTCATCGAGAGATTGATGCACATACACTAATTAAATAATTAATTGAAAGTTAATCCACCACACACAACACACTTTTTACATTCCAATGTTTGAAATTGTTTTTTCAACTTAAACACGATTCTAAATTTAAAGCTATGTTTTGAGAACACATTTTTATGATTTTCTACTTTGAAAATACAATTACCAAAGGCTAACAGGGACAACTGGTCTCTCAAGCTTTCATGATATTACAAATATTTTTAGACATATTTCTCAATTTATTTACTAAAAATTTATGAATATCCTCCTTCGGATCTTTAATTTGTTTTAAAGACCCTTTATCAATTATATATATAAGCTATGCACTATATGTTTGCATGAAAGTTAAGTGTGATTTTAAGAAAAAAATTTCCATGATTTTGATTAACAACTACCTGTTATGAATCAATTTTCAGCTACTAACTATTGTGCCCCAATTTTTTTGCACATGATAATGGTGAGAAAAATGCACAGTACTCTGTCGTTAGAACTCATCCTTCTAGAAAGACGAGTACGACTAGGTTTGAATTATAAATTGATTTAAATAAGGACTTTTAGAAAAGATTTGAAATCGCTACTTAACTTTGTTAAGATGAGTTAGATCATCTAAAATTAAGTACAATCTGAAAATTAAATTTAGAATTTTTGAAAAAGGTTTTAAAAATTTTCTCAAAAGAGAGTTTTTAGAAAAACAGATTGTTTGACAACCTTTAAAAAATATTTAAAGCTCTTTTTAAAAAATGACTCCAATTTTAATCTCTCGAAAATAAGGTACCCCATTATTGGATGTCATATGGCACCCCACCTATCCACCTGGCAGACCACGTAAGTCCCATGGGCACCTCAAAGTCAAACATTGTTCAAGCAATATTTGGATAGACTAGTTTGGCGCCCTCGCCCCCGTGGCAGGCTCAACGCCTCCATCATTAGCCTCATACAAACAGCTCTAAGAGTTTCATTTAAGTCAGGCCTCACATCTGCATGGCTCTGGCCAAAACAAGCATCCATGCGAGATGGGTTTCATGCCTAGCACGCCATAAGGCCCTATGCATCAATATCGAACAGGCTTAGGTCCCCTAATCTCCTAACTCAATTCACTTTCGCTAGGGACCCCTCTTCATGGGTAGTGGAATGGAGGCTAAAACTAAATAGATAGTTAAGTCTCGCGCCCCACAGTGTGTGGGGAACCAGTCCCATCAACCAGTTAAGAGAGAGAGATCCACCCTCAGATTCACTCGAGTACCATATCTTAAGCATTAAATGCTGATTTGACTCACATTTAATACAGCAAACACGTTGCGCGCCATGGCTAGACAAGAGCCTGACACCATGAAAGATTGAATATCCAATCACCCAACTACAGCCCTGACATGGCCTCTTTAGGTCATGATGGTGGGGTTTAGGCCTGTCCAGTCAATGGACGCCACGTGTCCACACTATGTCAATTACTATCCATTATAAAATACTCTCAGCTCATTTATGACAAAACAGAACAGCTTAATTACATTTATTGCATAAACCACCAGTAAGCTCGTAAATTTCTCTCGCTTGCTCTCTTTTGCTTGCCCTTGGTTCTTGCCCACTCCATAGCCAGGAGGCTCGAGTAAGCCATTTCAGTGATTGTCAGGATTCCTAGACGGACTCACGCGTCGGTCAACTCTAAGCTCGTGGTCTAATTATACAAACACAGTGATCTATGGTCCGAGAGTTGATTACGTATAGGAAAAATGCATTAAGCTATCACCCTATTCCGCTCTTGCGGTACCTACATGTCTTTCTACCCTAGGTTCACTCATTTAAAATCTGTGATTATCCAATGTCCAATGCTATCTATTTTGAAAATAATTATATGATACATGATATGTAAGTGCAATAAAAATATTTGATTTTGAAAATAAATTTAAAAAGGGGATTTGAGATTTGAAAAGGATTGTAGAAATTAGAAACTTAAAAAAGGTTGTGACCGCACCCATGAGGTTTATCTATGTATCCATTTGTTGAGAATCAGATCAGTTGTAATTCGGACTCGGGATCCGATTGAAAATAGATACTTTGGAGTCTTGAAAAGTTTAACTTGAAAATGGTTAGATTTGAACTTTGATTGGAATATTGAAATTGAATTTTGATTTAAAATTAACTTTGATTTGAAATCAAACCTTAAAGTAGAACTTAGACTTATTTTTGAAATATTGAATTAAACTTTAATATTATCTTGACTTGAATTGAAGCTTGAAAACCATCTTGATTTTGGACTTGAGCTTTAGAAAAGAGTTGAAACTCTCTAACTTAGGGTTAAGGTTGAACTAAGGTTTGGCCTACTAGGATTTATGCAACCTAAGATTGAAATATGCACTTAAAATAAGAAGATTTGATTCTATAAAGTTGAATTTTAGGAAAGTTCCAAATTAGAAAAGTTCCAAATTAGGAAAGTTTCATTTTAGGAAATAGTTGATTTTGAAAAGTTTTGAACTTAGAAAATATTTGAAAGTTTGAAATAAAAAAGAGTTTGAATTAAGAAGTATTGAATTTGGAAATTGATTTTGAAAAAAGTAGGTTTTGAAACTAAGAAATACTAGAATGAGGAAAGATTTGAAAGTTTGAAATCAGAAAAGTTGAAATTTGAAAAGATTTAAAAAGTTGAATTTAGAAAGTTGAGTTTGAAAATGTTTGACCTAGGATTGAGATAACTTGGATTTAGATCATCCTATGACCTAAGGTTCATGCAAAACACTTGAAAATATTAGATTTCAATTGAGAAAGAAAAATTTTATTTTTTGAAAAGTTTTGAAAAATAAAGTTTTGGAATATAGAAATGTTAAAATTAAGAAATATTTGATTTTTATTTCCTAAAGCAAAAGATTAAATTTTGTTTCCAAAAATAAATGATTTGATTCAGTTTCCAAAATTGAAATATTTGATTTGACTCGAAATTGGAAGGTTTTAGTTTTGAAAATCTTAAATTTAAAAATCTATGATTTTATGTTGGAAAAAGTTTTGAAAAGTTGTGATTTGAGGCAAATAGATAGTAATGATTTTAAGAAATGAATTAGGGTTTTCAAATCATGAATTTTAGGTTTGACTTGGACTCCAAGAGAAGGAGTTTTTAGAAAATAAATATTTTAAAAAGAGTTTTTAGGAAGTAAATTTGTAAAAACTGTTTTGAAAAGGTTTGAATATGAATTTTTGCAAGTTTTTTGAATATCTCACTTTTCTAAAATAATTCTAACCATGGAAATATTAAAACCATTTTAGGGTTGTGATTTTGACAACAACTAGGGTTTGAAACTCTAATATGGACTTTGATGGTCTATTTGAACGTAACATTTTCCAAAAACAACCTTAACCATGGAATAACTAGAATTATTCTAAGATTACGATTTTGAAAACAAGTTTGAAAAAAAGAGGTTTTGAAAGAGAACTTTAATGCAAATTTAAAAACAATTTTGAATGTAATATTGAATGCAATGTACGAACATGATAACCACAATGCAATAAAAACGTGAACATACAAGGTTAGGCTTCATCACATAATTAAGGAGGCCGGACCTATACCATCTTAGGAAAAACTTAAAGAAAATCCCCAGCACGGTGATTCTCTTTAAGACTTTTGTAAGTATGAATCGGGAGGTCTTTTATTTTAAGCATGCAAGAAGAGGAGGTAAAAGATGGGGATTAAAATAGAAGAGAACCCAAATGAGTTTGAAGAGAGAAGAGAGAGGGGGGGAATTGCATAAACTAAATCGAAAACCTACCTTGTTTTCTTTTTGCTTTGATTGCTTTGTTTACTTCCCTTTGAGAGCTTTGAACACGAAGCACTTGATATTCAATGGATGCTTGGAGGCTTGTATTTGAGTGTATGGAGTGTATAGAAGCTAGGTTTTGTATGTATGGAGTGTTGGGAGGCTAGGGTTTGAAGGAGGCTTGAGAGAACTAGGGTTTCAAAGCCTCTTTTCAGTGAGGTAGTGTTTTTTGACCGAGTTTGTGAATCGTTTTTATGCAAGGAGAGGTTTGTATTTAGAGGTAATTGAAACAGGAATTGGCGCCTTTTGCAGTGGTGGCATGCCATTTTTTGGCTTGTAGTGGCGCCAGTCCATTTGGGAAACTTTTGAGGCGGCAATAAACAAATTTTTTGACCTTTAGGACGCAAGACAGAAGATTTGAACGCCTGTATTAGTGACTACCATGCAATTTTTAATCTGGCTCCACTATGAGTGACTTTGAAAAGTCCAAAAATGATTTGGAAGTTCGAGGATGGACAAGAATCCCTAAAAGAGTATCATGGAGGTAACCGGTTTGATAACCAAAGCTGGTGTGGTTAAAAAAGGTGATTAGTCCTCTAGGGTCAAAATGGTTATTTGAACAGTGAAACATCGAAATTAGTTTAGAGTCGACTAGGATAAGATTCAAAGGTTAGAAATACTATCAAGAGTGCTACGAAGGATTGCCGGTTTGATACTTATAGCTAGTATGGTTGGAAGGGGTGACCGACCCACTAAGGGCAAAACGGTCAATTCACACCGAGTTTGTCGGAATGGTCTAGAAAGGTACTAGAAGGTTGGGAATACTGTTAGAAGTGTCCCTAGAAGATAACCAGTTTGATACCCAGAGCCGATGTGGTTCTCGGAGGCAATCAAATGCTTAGGGGCAAAATGATTATTTTGACTGAATGGTTTTCAAATTGTTTCAGAACCGACTGGAAGACACTTGAACATATCGCATTATCTTTGGGACAATCTTGAAAGGGTGGACTTATCGTTTTGAGAACTTAGATACTTTCTTGAAAAGCGTGCCATGAGGCCCAAATGGTAGTTTAGTAATTTTTCACTATAGTAGGCTAGTAAGTATTGGTGTTGCTCTGTATTTCAAGTGTTTTTGTCACTTTGTCGGTGTGTGATGAGTTGGTTTCCAAAGATATTCTATCATTTCGTAAACGTGTCACGACCAAGAGGTGTGTTCGGTTCCGTGACACAGGGAGTTTGTTAGAATTCCCAATGTCGACCTATTTGTGAGTGTTTCTATCATTTTGATGGTTGCGATATTTGTAAGTGTTTCCATCACTCTGACGGTGCGCGTTAATTCCGGAGACTGCTTGATTTCTGGAAGCTGCAGAATAATTTTATCGTCTCGAGACCTTAGGTACTTTTTGATCGACATGTTGAATAACGGACATTTTACGTTGGCGAGCTAGCAGGCGTCAGAAGTAAACCACTTTACTATCTCGAGAACTTGAGTTTTGTCTCGATCAATGGGTTTAAAGGAACTCATCGTTTCGAGGAGTTTTTTCGATAAACATGCTGTGCTAGATGAATTTACCGTATGAGAGATCAACTTTATTGAAAAGATGGGCTAGATTGAGTTTGATTGATTTAAATGGGAATTGAGATTGGAATTCAAGTTAAAATAGGAATTTACCGTCTTTAAAAAGATGTGCTTATTGAAATTGGACCGAATAATACTCTAAAAATATTTCAGTCATTTCGTTTTCATTAGATCTGATAAACCCATAAAACAATTAATTAACTGAATTGAGTCTGAAAAATCAGTTTAGTTGAAAAAACAAAACCACGCGAAAACTTCGCTGCAATTGAAAAACTATTTCGTTTCGTGCCGTACGAGCCACTCGGCCTTCGTCTCCCTTGGCGTTTCAAATTTCGCTCCAATCTTGGAGTCAAAACCACAATGCTCCAAGATAACTTGAACCAGTGGCGTATAAAGCTTTTATTTTATTAATTAATAATAAAATACAAAAACCTAAATACTTTACACATGTACACACACATATATATTCCTCGTCTCCGACGGGCAGATCTATTGAGTACTCTCAACAGCATTCAGTTTCCCCTTTACGGGATCGAATTGTTTTTTTCTCTCGGGAATTGCGTTGTTTTCGGGGGAATTTTTGTCCTTTTTCCCTCGCAATTGAATCGAAGTTTGAGTTCTCAAGAATTCCTCTCCAATTCGGTTGGAAGAAAAGATTCTGTTCGTGTTTGTTGGATTTCGTCGGATTACTGTTCCAGTGTGCAAATTAGGGTTTTGGGGGAGACTTCTGTGAATTCACGCCTCATAGAATGATATTGGAGTCGAAATCGAAAAATAATTGGGGGAAATTACGAAGTTTGGAGCGCTTTTGTTTGAAATCGAAGTTTTGGTGTGAAACTGGGGTTTTGTTTTCAGTTCAGAGAGCGATTTTGTTGATGTAAATGGTTGAGTTTTGTTGGTGGAGAAGATGATTTTTAAACGAGCGATGAATTTGGCAATGCCAAACCTGAAGCGGTGCAAGTTGGTGGATTCTGATTTCCAAGACAACGACGACGTGTGTCCTGTGAATCCGAAAAGGCAGAAGACAAATGGGTATCACTCAGTTTCTCAAAGGGGCTTCGATCAGATGCATGGCGACGAAGTTTACAGTAGCATCGTGGGTTCTTGTTGTAAAGAAGTGTCGTACTTCGCCGGCGAGGTTAACTCCGATTTGAAGAAGCATAGAGGTCGGAGAGCTATGAATCGGAGCTCAGATGGTTGTCGCCGTCCACTGTTGAAATCGTTGCGCGGACGTGTTCAGGTACTTCCATCTCGATTTAATGACTCAGTTATTGACACATGGAAGAAGGGTAGTCCAACACTTGATGATGATTTCGAATCATGTTTTGACGATGGTGATCCTGTAATGTTGCCTAAGAAGAGAATAAAACGCGAAACTCCTTATTGTGGTGGGGAATTATCTACCAAACAGGAACAGCGCATGGGGGACAAGTTCAGCTTCCAAAAGCATAATTTCAAATCACTTCACGCGAAAGCAGAGAAAGGAGAAGTTGACTGCAACGGGTTCATTGATTTTGATGCTAAAATGCATTCAAGTTTGCATTGTTCTGTAACATTGGTTCACGATGGGAGTAGTTCAAATTTGTTAGCAACCGGTGAGCATCCACCAAGGTTGTGTAGCAATTTCAGAGGCGTAGAGAAATTGGCGGAGGAGAAATCTGCAAAGAGGAAGGACTTCTATAAGCCGGAGGACTTTGTCTTGGGTGATATAGTTTGGGCAAGATCAGGGAAGAAATACCCAGCTTGGCCAGCTATTGTGATTGATCCACTATGGCAAGCTCCTGAGATGGTCCTGAGGGCTTGTGTTCCTGACACTATCTGCGTGATGTATTTTGGATATTCAAAAAAGGGAAAACAAAGGGTGATCTCTCTCCCCTTACACAAACTAAGAACCACATACTTCCACATTTGATGGTCATTAAATGGGCAAACACATGTTTATTTTATATTTGTTGGACCTAAATTAATGGTCATTCGCAGGACTACGCATGGGTGAAAGATGGAATGATTTTCCCATTCTTAGAGTACACTGATAGGTGTGTATAATATGAGTTTTAACTAAAATTGCAATTTCATTGTAATTACGCTATTGAAGGTTTTGTCAAAATTTCTTTTGTTCAGATTTCGGGGACAGACCCAATTGTATGGCAGCAAGCCGAAAGATTTTCAAATGGCAATAGAGGAGGCTTTTTTAGCCGAAGATGGTTACATTGATACAGGCTTTGGGACTGGGCAGGAAATCTATCCCTCAACAAATGACGGAGAAGTTCAAGAGGCAACTGTTACCAATCAGGATCAGGATTGCTACTTTTATAGCAAGGCAAGTTACATTGGTAGATCTTGGATTCGAGGGTCTTCAAAGTTGAAGATAACAATGTTCTTCCATATGCATCTCTTCCCACGTGCATTAATATTCAGTATCCCTAAGACTGTCCAATCATTGTTAAATCTGTCTCTGACATTTGAGCAATAATGGACGGGTGCATATGCCTTTTTTTCCTTCAAAAAATTTTGCTGGCTTTGGCTTTTGACTAATTTCAAAAACTAGTGCAGATTATTCTATCACATTTTATTTAATCTTCCACAAAATATGCAATTGTTATCACTTAACACAACCACTGATATTGAAGAAAAAATAAATCGATCAGTTACTATTTAAATGGAAATTAGCAGGGAATTGACTGAATATGACCATAGATCACTAGTTGAACTACGGTGAATTTTCAGTTACTTTTAACAGAATGGAAAGTACTGCTTTGTGGTGCATCTTCAGTTATGTAAACCCTGGGACATGCCATGTACATTATCTTTTGAATCGAGAAATCAATTTCACCCTTTAAGTCATTAGCTCAACTAGCAGTACTTTCAAGTAGTTGTTTGACTTTATCCAGATATTTCACTTTGTAGGATGCATATGAAAAGGACACACGACCTTGTGACAGCTGTGGTTTGATTGTACCATGCAAAACAACAAAGAAAAAGAAGGGATCAAGTTGTGAAGCCCTGTATTTATGTGACCATTGTGCTAAGGTTCATATGAACTGTCTATTCTGTTAATTTTTTTTTAAGTTCAGTTTTGTTAACTCTGTAGTATAAGTTTTGGTTTTCAATTATATATATTTACATGGGTGGTTGTTTCAGTTATGGAAATCAAAACAATATTGTGGCGTATGCAAGAAGATTTGGCATCACTCAGATGGAGGGAACTGGGTGAGATGATCAGCTATTACATTTAATTTTCTGTGATTTGTTTGTCTGACAAGATAATTGAATTATTTGTGGGGTTCTTGATTGAATATACTCTCTGGATTAGGTATGTTGTGATGGTTGTAATGTTTGGGTGCATGCTGAGTGTGCCAAATTTTCCAGCAAACTTTTCAAGGTCTGCTTCTGTATCATGCTTAATATGCAGCCTTAAAGTTTTCATTTCTCCATGTGTCTGTCATGCATGACATGATGATGTGGGACAGTTACTGACTCGATTAAGTTTTGAAGGATCTGGAGGACATTGATTATTACTGCCCTGAGTGCAAGAAAAAGTCTAGTTATGAACTATCAGTTGCAGTGAAGGGGCAGTCAAAAGTCAGGTACATTAGCATGTGTGCAATTACTCTTGTCTGCAGTTTTTTGCGAGCAAGAGTGTATCTGACTTTCTTAGAACTCTTTCAGACATTGGAAGTTTTATGCTTATTGATATGATAGTTGCTCAAACAGGTGTACAGAAAACAGTGGACAAACCGTATTGCCTGACAAGATAACTGTTGTCTGCACTGGCATGGAAGGGATCTATTTTCCAAGTCTTCATTTGTAAGTTCTGATTCCTACATAACGATGATTTTCTCATATAAGATTATTACGATGTTCTTTACCCTCGTACTTCGCCCCTTGGAAAATACTTGCTAGAATCTAGCATCTAGTTAGCCTTTTTCGTTCACCCAGATTGATATATCCTAAAATATGGTCCTCCAGTCGTCGTAAATCTACCACATCAATAAACTATGGTTAGAACAACAGCAATAACTTCTAGAGTTGTATTTTACATGGGAGCCATGAGCAGCTGACAATCAAATTGAAATTTGTAGTCCAGTCAAATTGGGATTTTCTAATCAGCATGCAGTATTGTTCCGTTTTGGATTTTAGACGGTTTCAGGAAGGGATTTGAGTCATAATTACTAGAATGTGGAGGAAGAGCTTAGCCTTTCTACTTGTTTTTAGGTTTTATTGAAGCCTAATAAATATGCTTTATTGGCATATTATGGGTTTAGTTCTTTGGTGTGGTCAATTGGAGGTTCCAATGGCTACAATTGAAAGTGGATACAAAATGGATCAAATAGCTTACATGCAGTCACTGATAATAAAAACATGTGATATAAGGTGACCACTCTATGACAAGCAAGTGATAAGTGGCTTAGATGTAATAACCTGAATGACAAGTGACAATCTGCTTACACCTCAAACGCAAGTGCATTATAAAGCACTATCTCAATGACAAGTATCTTAGAAGTAACCACCTTCGAACTAGGTTATTAAGGCTGAGAAATCTTACAAAAGTACTCATAAACTACGTTCTAGAGTAAACTATTAGAAATATCTAACGCCTAAAAGTAAATCAAAGAAAATCCAGCTCTCTCAATCCTTTTCCTTCGCTTCTCGTAAAGCAAAATATGCCACCTTTTCTATTGAAAGTGTTGTTGGGTTTTTTATTACATCACCCTTGGAGATGAATAAAATTTGAGAGGAAATCTTTGGAAGAGTCTTAAGCACTCCCTCTCTCTCTCATGCAGACATACACTTGTACACACATCTTCCCCTTTTATTCTCTTATCTTTGTCCTGCTTCACCTTTGTTCTTTTATAGTTGTGATGAACTCCTTCACATACCCTTCACTCTTATCTCTTCTCTTCTCCCCTCTCACTCTTCTTGTCTTATGAGTGAAGACAAGCTTGGAGAATGTGCTGCATCCTCTCTCTCTCTCGCGAGTGCACCTGTCTATTTCTGATCTCTCTTTCCTTTTTTTCTTCTCTTCCTTCCTCCTCGTCACATATGAAAAAAAATAGCATAAATCATTCACTGCCTATTTGATCTATTCTTTTTTGGGATTCTGATTGCGTTGTAAATCTTAAATTTGTAACTTTTGCAACTTTTGCTTGAATTTTTGTCATAGATATCCAAGGAAATTGATGTTGATTGTTTAACAATTGGAATAACCTAAATACAAGTTTCTTGTGCATAGTGAACCCGTTTTCCTCTCAAGAAGTAGTACTATCTGGGCCTGAATTTTGCCTTTATTATGGTTTGGGCCCTGGGGGGTTCATTGGTATTGGGTACCCTCTTATGGAGCCAATTGTGGCCTTCCAACCAAGGAAAAATGCCATTAGCTCAGACTTTTTTCTACAAATAACTTAAAGATAGTAAAAAATATTTAATATATGTGAACAAGTGTCCTCATGGTGATATATTAAATTTGCAAGATAACAAACAGAAGTTATTCCCATGGTGACATGTTAACTTTGCAAAATGAGCTATTTAATTTGCTCCGAGGGAATGATCTCCTCTAAGAAGCATTGGGTGGATGATTTACCTTTGGCGCTCCTAAAACAAGTTTTTAAGGTTGTGCTACGCTTAGTTGTTGGTTAGCTGGCAGATAGAGTTCTCTTTATGCGGCCACATTATCTGGATACAGTCACGTTGGTTATTTATATATTATAATGATAAGAATAAGTGATGTGATTTCCTTTTAATATATGATAATAGTTACTTAAAGCTAAAATTTCGAATATGAAATGGTTAATTGATCCAATAAATTTTTATGTGCTTCTCATTTTTTTCTTCTATCTCGCCTGTAGGATGTCATATTAAGTTAGCACTGTGTTTTTGCTTGATTTAGTTGTATGCAAGTAAAATCTTATTTTAGGAAGAAAATCAAGAACCTTAGGATGCACAGTGGACTTAACTTTTCCTTTCTTCCCTTGAATGCTAAAGCAATCAATCAAAAACTATTTGTCTTGAACTTGGTTGATCAATCTGACTTGTTTCTATTTTGCTAGCTTATCACATTACTTCCATATCTATTTGCAAAACCAATTATGGTAAAAACAAATCATAATGGTCTTAATTCTTTACTATTGGTAGGCTTTTTAATTTGCTTTTGTTTTCTTCCTTTTTAGAGTTGAGTGCAAGTGTGGTTCATGTGGAACAAAGAAACAGACACTTAGTGAATGGGAACGACATACAGGTTCAAGAGCAAAAAAATGGAAGGTTAGCGTTAAAGTGAAGGGTTCAATGCTACCGCTGGAGAAATGGGTTTGTATCAGATCTTTTCATTCTGAAGCTTTATCAAGTTTTCTGTAATCTATTTGTGACTTGTTTAGACAGTTTTATCTGTTAGGATGATGTGCTGCCTTTTACACTGGCGCTTACATGTCATTATACACATCAATGTGTGATTGACTCATCATTATCATAGTAAAATATTGTGAACTCCTGATTATCCACTTGTTACTTCACTATTTTGTGTCTAAGTTCTATAGTGAGTATTG
This sequence comes from Euryodendron excelsum, assembly GCA_033060915.1. Lineage (NCBI taxonomy): Eukaryota > Viridiplantae > Streptophyta > Magnoliopsida > Ericales > Pentaphylacaceae > Euryodendron > Euryodendron excelsum. The sequence continues at coordinate 80,423,088 of CM065377.1, read as the reverse complement.
AGCGTTAAGTTTGAACTCGGTATCATGGATTAACCGTAACCTGTATTGGTGATCATGCCTTTGTTAAAACACTATACTATTCTCTTTAGCCTTGACTAAGGGTCTGTTTGATACTTGTGGAAGGGAAAGGAAAAGGAGGAGAAAGGAAATGAGAGAGAACATGGAAGGAAAAGAGATTTCTTTCTTTTGTTTGTTTTTGGAAAGAAAATGAGAGAAAAGTGGAAGGGAAATCAGTTTCCATTGTTTGAAATTAAAAGGAAAGAGGAAAGAAAATAATAGAATAACTAAAAAAAAAAAGAAAGAGAAGAGAAAAGGCTCCCTTTCTCTTCTCTTCCCACCTAAATTTGAAATAAAACAAAGCAAAGGCATTTTCCCTTCCCTTTCCTTTCTTTCGTCAAGTATCAAACAGAGCCTAAAGGTTTGATTTGTGACAGTGGATGCTTGTAGTACCCATGTTCATTACCATTTACCAAGCAATTCACTTTTTATATTGGTTGTCTGTTTATTTGTTCAGTTCATGTTTGATATGTCTTCATGACTTTCTTCTTTTGAGGATTAATTAATCAGTTTGTGCTTGGCTTGGGTGGAGTCATGTTTAAAGTTAATTTATTTCCTCTGCCTTGATTGGACATCAAATACAGCATTTAGAAGCCCATTTATTACGCAATTTAGACAAAAATGGAATTGTGATGCTGGGATCTTCTGTAGGGACAGGTGAAAGATACTTCAAATATTTTTCTATTTATTTTTTATCTGTTATAAAAGTTTATTTCTTTGTTTTTTTCTTTTTTCCCATTATCTTATGAAATATCTAAGAATAGTGGTCGAAGGACTTGTGTTGATAATTATAGTTAATGATGACATTGCCCATATATCCTACTAACATTGTGATGCTGCAGATTGTAGACTATACTGTACATGGTTTCAATCCTCTGAAGTTACATAAACAGCAACTTCTTTCTTTTCTCCAAGGTAATACTGTATTTCACTGAAAAATTTACAATTTGTTTTTATTTTTGTATTCTTTGCTGCACCTGCAGCCAAGCCATTTCGGAAGGTAAATCTCAACTGATGAGATTGATTTTACCACTGGCTTCATTGTGAACAGAGAAATATGAACCTGTTTATACAAGGTGGACAACAGAACGATGTGCTATTTGTAGATGGGTTGAAGATTGGGATTATAACAAAATTATTATCTGCAGCAGGTGCTAATCACCATATGTGAATCTCTAAGCTTGGTCTTTTTATTTACACACTTGAAATATAATTTAATGGCTGATATGTGATTGAACCTAATTAAGGCATTCTAGTACAATCAATTTAACTCATTTTTATCTTTCACTATTTGGGTTCAGGTGTCAAATAGCAGTCCATCAAGAGTGCTACGGAGCTAACAATGTTTTGGATTTTATGTCATGGGTTTGCAGAGCATGCGAATCTCATGATGTTGAGAGGGAATGTTGCCTCTGCCCTGTAAAAGGTTTCCCACTGATATCCTTATTTATATGACAAATATCCAGTTTCTTTTTTCTTTTTTGTATTTTCGTACTCATATACTTAAAAGCTGCTTCTGTAGGGGGTGCTTTGAAGCCTACTGACGTTGACACCCTATGGGTTCATGTGACATGTGCATGGTTTCGCCCTGAAGTTGCTTTCTTAGATGTTAAAAATATGGAGCCTGCAGTCGGACTTCTTAGAATTCCTTCAAATTCTTTTGTAAAGGTATGAGTCTTGGTTTAAATGATTGTAGAAATGTTGTTTCTGTACTGACACAGCCATGCTAGGATTCTGATCATAAAATCTTCTGCCAGCAGTGCTTTGAGGAGTGGAGTATAATTTCATGTGATTGTGGAGATGAATATTTTTCAGTCCATGTGTCTTCTTTCAGTATAATTCTTAGCAGCAGAATGCAGTTGCTGCAATTGCAGTGCACAATTTTTTTTTTTTTTTTTGAGTACTGATTTTGTGTGAAATACACCAGGAAGTTAGGTCCTTTTAGGGGCAGCCCAGTGGCATAGGCAATATTCCTGCAGTAAAGAGTTGAGTACAACTCTTCTTTAGTTACCTATCAAAAAGGAAGAAAAGAAAAGGAAAATAGGTTATTATGGCTGGGGACCTGGGGTGAACTGAAATAGTTTGGAAATGTCTTTGTGGAATTCTGGAGTACTGTCAGCTGATAAATGCGGAATTGCTATATAATAGTATAAGGTGTTGATGTTTCTAATTTAATGTGGCCCATTTGCTTGAACTGCAGGCATGTGTAATTTGCAAGCAGATTCATGGTTCCTGTACCCAGTGTTGCAAGTGTGCCACTTATTTTCATGTAATGTGCGCATCAAGAGCAGGATATCGCATGGAAGTAAGTTTGCAGTTTTTTTCTTCTTCTTGTTTTTCTTTTCTTTTTCCTTTTTATGAACAAATAATATTGTGAAACTACTCAATTTTCATAGGCTACTTAAGCTAATGAAATAGATTGGTCGTAGTGCATGATGGCTGAGCAATAATTTTACAGAACACTGTATTCCTATACAAATCAACATCAGCCTGAGCATCCCACAGACATTTCTTGAGTTGGAATAACTATGAGATTCAAACACTTAATTTTGTTGTGAAATATCAATCTGATTTCCTATACGAATATTATCATATCATTGCATCTTATTCCTTTCATGTTTGCCAAGAGGCAAAATTATTCAAGCAATGATCAATGTTATGTATGAATCCACACTGGTAGATGATACTATAATTAATCTCATCATATCCGTTACTGCAGTAAAAAAGGTTGGAACTATTATGCTCATTTCTTGCATCTTCCAAACCTTTACAATTACTTCAGTGTGCATGGTATTTACAGGAATGGTTGATAGACTAAAGCTGGAAAAGGTATGCTCAACCAATTAGGATTCCATCAGCACTGAATTTTGTTGGGCCAATGCACATTTGAAATTTTTAAATGGCTGAAAATCTGATATATAGAAGAAAAGAGAAAAAAAGAGGTCAAATGTGTGGCAATAAATGAGTAATTTGTTGACAGGATTGAAGATTTTTGTGCACATTGTCTTTGTTCCATTACTTGGTTTTAATTGACTCAGTCACTGTAATTTAATGTTAGAAATGCTCTACAAGATCCCATTCACTTAGCATATAATCATTTCTATTTTGTTTCCACTTTTTGTACGAAGTAGTTTAATTATTCTCACGTGTTTAACTTTCAGTTGCATTGCTCGGAGAAGATTACCAAATGTGTATTGTATTGTGCTGTTCACAGGTAAGAATTATTCTTCCCCTTTTACTTCTAATGTTCTTCTCTTTTGTCCCTGTCCTTTTTTTTGGCCCTTTACATTTATGGTTTGCATGCAACATAGATCCTACTATATTTCTGTAACAGAGTTTCATATTAGTAGCCAGGCATAAAGCCTATGTTGTTTGATATACGGGGATGTTAATGTTACTCAGCATTTTATGTCAGCTGGACCCCTCTTTCTAGACAAAGAGGCCCCAACCTCGGCTTGCAAAAGTAATTGCCAGGCATTATGGTTATATGCTAAGAAGCACGGATACGGACACGGGTACGGATACGGACACAGATACGGACACGGGACACAACATTTTCAAAAAATGAGGACACGGATACGGCAGGGACACGGCAAAAAAAAATATTTTTATACATTTTTTGTTTGTTATGTATGTGAACATAAAATTCATAAATCACCAAAAATAAGATGAAAATAACTAAATAAGTTCACAATTATAATACAACTACTAACAAGTTAAGGATTTGAAGAATTGGATTTGGGTGTTTTATGTTTTGGTATTTTAAAGTTTTGAAATTTATAAATTAGACTCTATTTAATACTTTTAACAATAACATTTTTACTCCAGCGTGTCTCAAAATGTGTTCAATAGTTGGACACGCGTGTCCCCGATGTGTCCGATAAGTGTCCACTAGAAAAAATATTAATAAAAATATTAGACACGCCAATTGGCGTGTCCGACACGTGTCCCGGTGTGTCCGAGAAGTATGTGTGTCCAACATGTGTCCGACACGGACACGGCACCCTAAACGGAGTGTCCGTGCTTCCTAGGTTATATGCATGTCAATGCGTTATAAAGTTGCCTCCCCAATCAGAGAAAGGGTCATGAGGTGCACTCCTGAAGCAAAAGAAAAGCTTTCTCGAGAGTTAAAATAGAATTCTTATAGGTGGAAGAATAGGGCTAGTGTTCTTGCTTACTTTTATAGGGGAACAACCGAGCAACTTATTAAAAACTTTTATTAGTTTTTTGAATTATTATCTTATGATATTGCAATGATATATCAATTACTATTAATAAATTATTTATTGAATAAAATAATCCAGACTTTTAGTAAGTGCAACAAATCAGTGCAATTAGTTGGTTCTTGGTCCTTGTGGATTTTGAAATTTACTGTTGACTTTAAACACAACAAAAAAAGTTACTAAGAAAACTAAAGAAAAATTTGGTAACAATGTGACTTGAAGCCTATGATATGGGGGGCAAGGTAAAACTATGGTTGACATGTCGACATGTCCATATGTACAGCTGTGTCCCTTGACTCCCTTTGATGTTATGTTCCGATTGGAAGAAAGGAAGAAGTGGTATTGTATCTGTATGTGATACACTGAATCACTGCTCAAAAGATGACTCCTGCAAAGGGACAGACTCATGTTCATGTGAGATGTCTACAAAAATTGAAGTTCTTAAGGTGTCGTTGAATTGTTTATGGTCTCCAACCATTAAGCTTTTTATATTTGTGCATATTTGTGCTTGCGTTTGCAATAATTTTACTAAATCACCTTCTGTTGAGTATAACATGCAAATTACAAAGCTCCAAAAAATAACATTAAAAATTACAAAATTTTCAATAGAAACCATTATTTTTTTTAACGTATGGACGGCCGTGTCCCTGTGTCTTGATTTTTGAGTGCTGTGTGAGACACCTGATGTCCGTGTTGACACTCAACACTCATTTCCATGTTGAAGCAAATCTCTGTGAATTAATTTTGCTATGAGAGGTAGGAATAATTTGAATCTCGTGAGATTTAATATAATAAATGAAGTTGTAGAGACCTAAATGCATCAAGCCAATAACAAAAATTGTCAAATTGGTTGCTCATTCATAGAAGTCATGGAATAAAAGAGGTATACCTTTTCTTAATTGAGTCTCTTGCTTCCTTCTCCCCTTACAAATTCAAGAGCACTAGACTGAAAGTTTTGGCTCTGGTCTGCTTTAAATGGCAAGAGTACCACAAAATGGCATAGAAGTTGGTGAAAATTTAAACAATTGCTATAGCCTGATTTATAAATGTCTACATAGTTTTAAAATTTAGTACTCCAGATTCTCCTGAATTTTATCGAGTTCAAGATGTCTGAAATTTGGGTTCTTTAACGCTTGATGACCAACCCTCAAACCATACAAAGAAAAGAAAATGTTATGTCTTTATACCTTGTTTCTGGTGCAGGTGCCCAAACCCAGATAATGTTTTAGTTATGCTTACTCCAGAAGGGGAATTCTCTACCAGAAGCTTGCTCCAAAACCAGAAGCAAGAACATTGCTTCAGGGGTTCAAGGCTAGTTTCATCTAAGAGAACAGAACTACCTGATTCCTCAACTGTGCAAAGTAATGACTCTGAGCCACTCTCTGCTGCAAGGTGTCGTATCTTTAGAAGATCAAACAATAAGGTACCACAATAGTCTGCTCTGTGTTTTCATAATTTTTTTTTTATACTTTGTGGGAATTTCTATTATTCACTGCAAAGCTTGCATTTCCTTTGTTGCAAGTCCAAGTCTCTCTCTCTCTCTCTCTCACACACACACACACACACACACACACACACACACACACACACACACACACACATTAGCTATACTTGACAGTTTTTAGTTGGTACTCTCTTTCAGTATTTTTTTTTTTATTAATAATTTTCCTGTTTGTAGAAGGCTGGAGAAGAGCCAATCTTCCACCGACTGATGGGGCCGCGCCATCATTCTTTAGATGCGATAGACGGCCAAAACTCACATGAAGTAATTTTGCCAACTCATTATATTAGAGTTCTTTTTAATGCTTTTGAAAGATGCATTTGTGAAGCAACTTTACTTTACTGGTTTGTAGGATAATTAAATTTATAATTTCAATGTTTATTCTTTCTATAGGAAGTAGAAGATCCAAAGGCTTTTGCTACTTTCAAGGAACGGCTCAACCATTTACAGGCAAATTATCTACCTTTATGAGCAATTGTGGTTGCCTAGTGCCTACCTTATCTAATTTTCTCATTCTATTGGTACTTTGCACTTCAGAGAACAGAAAGTTATCGGGTTTGTTTCGGTAAATCCGGAATACATGGATGGGGCCTATTTGCACGTCGGAAAATTCAAGAAGGAGAAATGGTACTACATAGAATCACAAAAAGTTTTCCATCTCTTTGTTTTCCTTTTTGTCTGTTCCTCAATTACTAGTATCGAAAATCATAGCCACCTTCCAAAAAATGGATGTAGATGTATCAATGTAAACACACTAAACATGCTATTTTATTGTTACATCATTTCTTTGATAATGATAACTTCATGCCCTTACTTGTTCCTGCCATCTTTGAAGCAGTTTCTTCAAGTGTTACATGAGGCTGGATTTTCTGTGCATACCATTTAGGTTAAAGTCTATTTTTGTCTGGGTTGCTTCGTAGCGATAAATTGTTAATGCTGGTAACATATATGTTCAGGTTCTTGAGTATCATGGTGAGCAGGTGAGGCGTAGTGTTGCAGATCTGAGGGAGGCACGCTACCTGTTAGAAGGCAAAGATTGCTATGTGAGTTAGTCTGTTATGATGCTCTGTGTTTGCATGCATATGCGAGCATGTCAATCTTCAAGCTGTTCCCAAAGTTTTGATTGGTTCCATTTAGAGCTTAAGACTTGAGACAAAGTTGAAGTGGCCTGCTGAGTCATTAATTTAGACTTTTTTAAGGTTTCAAAACTTTAACAATCGCTTTTTGTCATTGATGTTGACTTTCTTAAGATTTCAAAACTTTTAACAATCACTTCTTTTGGATTCTTATGAGAGGAATGGAAAGCTTTAATTAGATAATTGTCAAATCCTGCTCATAACCTTGCTGATGTGTATATGAGCTGGAAACTGAATACCATGAGATTGGTATGATCATTCTATAATCCAACAATTGCTGAGAAACTCTCTTGCTGTTCTTTCCTTCCTATGACTAGTTAATTGTCAAATCCTGTTCATAACCTTGCTGATCTGTGTATGAGCTGGAAACCGAATACCATGAGGTCAGCATTCCAGGATTGGTATGATCATTCTATAATACAACAATTGTGGGAGGGGGAAGTGTTGAGAAACTTTTTTGCTCTGCTTTCCTTCCTATGATTAGAAGTTTTTTCAAGTGGGTTTAGTTTTGCTTCCTCAATGCTAAACCCCCCTTTCCTGTAATTGAAATGTTTCAAGCTTAGGAAAACCAGATTCTATAATCCTATATAATTGGCCCATTAAATTGCTGAAATTAAACTTACATGCGGTCAATTACTCCCTTGTATGCATGATCATAGTCATATTAATCCATAGACAGTTTACTTGATTACAACCCTTTATCTTTGATTATATGATGTAACATTGTGTTTTGTGAAAATCAAGCTAGTTTAATCTCATTTTGAAGTCTATCGTTCCTGAGTGCACTTTCTAGATGCTGTTTTGTAGTTAAAGCGTTGACACTAAAATTGGAGTTAAATGCTATTGCAGCTTTTCAAGATCAGTGAGGAAGTAGTAATTGATGCCACGAATAAGGGAAATATAGCACGCTTGATCAACCATTCTGTAAGTTCTTATTGTACAAATTACATAGACAAACTTTATCTGTTTATCATATATTGATTCAGATGCACAATACCTGGGACTTCGGCTTATTGGGTTGGGTTCAGGCACATCACCTATTGCTTGCCTGTGCTACAGTCTGACCTTTAACCCAAGTTGCCCAGCCAGGTGCAGATTGGTTGGGGAGACATGGCGCACACTTGGTGTTTATGGAAGGATAGTAGGATAGAAATGACATGCGAATTAGGTTGATATCAGATTGGATTCAGTTGTGAAGTTTTAGTTCCAGACCCGGTTTTGATAATACATTTTTTGAACCAAGCTCAACCTTGTCTTTTGGAATATTTAAGTATGCCTGCCACTTTCTTAAGCTCTATTCATGCAAGTGTTTCTGCTTACTGATTTTTTGTTGTTTGTTTTGAAGTATTATATTACTAAACTAGGTGTCAACCCGTGCAATGCATGGGAATAAGAGTTGTTCAGATCATAAATATTTAATTTAAAATTTACAATAATTAATTATACAATTGTATCATGTCTTTAAAATATAAACAGATATTGATATATATGGTATTTTATTTAATTATAATCACATTTTTAGACATTAGGTTTAGAAAAAGTCCTAACAATCTGATACTGTATATTTATCTTATCTATCTTACAAAACTAATCTTATCTTATATATATATATTACAAAACTAATATATCGTATCGTATCTCTAAAATATAAATAGATATTGATATATATATATATATATATGATATTTTATTTAATTATAATCACTTTTAATATAGATATTAAGTTTAGAAAGAGTTTGACAATCTGATATTTGATATAATATATGTGTATCTTATCTATATTACAAAACTGAATCTTATCTTATTTTATATATATATATACATCTTACAAAATTAATCCAGTGAGTTTAATAAAAGAATAAATTTAATAGTTATCTAATCAATTGTCCTTGTGACGTGATATTTTAAAAGTATCTAAATATTTAAAGCGCCACGTAGGAGAGATGCAAAATATAAGGACAAACACAACTTTTATATATATATATATGTATGATACGAGGACTGTATATATTGAAGCTACTCCTACTCTTCACTTGTTAACCCCCTTTCTTACTTACCATTTTACTATCTTGCTGCAGTGCATGCCCAACTGCTATGCAAGGATCATGAGTGTGGGCGATGAAGAGAGTCGGATAGTTCTTATTGCCAAGACTGACGTGGCTGCTGGTGACGAGTTAACGTATGTGTTTATGACTTTTCCCCCCTATGTCTAAAATATGTCATTCCTTCCTTCGCTTTTGGTTTGGACTTGGTTGACTAATTAGAGACGACTTTGGCGTATTTCCCTTTTATTCTCACAATAGCATGTGTCTGATTTCTGTCTAACAGGTATGATTACTTGTTTGATCCTGACGAGCATGATGAATCCAAAGTCCCGTGTCTGTGTAGAGCTCCTAATTGTCGGAAATACATGAATTAACTTTACCGAAAATAGAAAGAAGAAAGAATAGCCTAAAGTCCTGCAGGAAGCAGTTGACCGATCTCACAACGCATGAGGTCTCATAGGTTTTATCATAATGAGTTTGTAATTCTTTAATACCCCCATTTATTTCTTGTAATTTTTTCAGATTTCAAATAAAATATAAATCCACCAGCTGGTAGGCTGGTATTTTTGTAGATTGCTGCATGTCGTCTTCTAATTAATACAATAATTATGGTAGATTATCATAGACAAAAGGCTGTTGATTTGGTAATTGACATGAAGGATCAAATTCCACCTAAAACCCGAGCTTACATGGATGAATACTTGTTTGTACACGATACTCTTGTTGAATTACTGTTCCTTATTTATCCCGACGTTATCGGATTACTAGTTCATTTGGACCGTAATAAAGTATTTTGCATGAGGATAATTTTGGAAATGTCATGTAAAAACTGAATCAGTTAGCAAGATAACGTGGATTAGTGTAATTTTATAGTTTTCCTTATTTGCCTCTTAACGGTTATTGATTACTGAATTCATTTAGATTGTAATAAGTATATGGCATTAGGATCATTTTGAAAATTTATGGAGTGACCCAATGTTACACAACTTCAAAATAGGGAGACACCAAACTGGTGTTTTTCCTTAATATATTTCATCTATCTACACTATTATAAAGGGAACACCAGAGCCTGGTGAATTTGATGTCACATTTTTAATTACTCAAAAAATACAAAAGAAATTAAATTATTTACTAGAAAGAAGAGCTTTTCCAAATTACATAGGGGCTAATAAGTAGATAAAAAATAATTTTATAATTATCCATTACACATCTTTTTTTATCTTTTCAGTTACATAAACTTACCACTTGCACAAACTTACTCACCTAGTGGGTGACGCCTTTTTAGTTAGTACGGATGTGGAGAATAAGTTGGTTGGTTAGACTGAACTCAAGGGTGCTTGAATGAAAAGTGAAAATAATATGTATGGAAGATTAAGTTTTTGAGCTTTGGTGGTTGGACTTAGTATGGATGTGGAGAATAAGTTGGTTGGTTAGACTGAGTTCAAGGCTGCTTGAATGAAAAGTGAAAATAATATGTATGAAAGATTGAGTTTTTGAGCTTTGGTAGTTGGACTTAGTACGGATGTGGAGAATAAGTTTGTTGGTTAGACTGAGCTCAAGAGTGCTTCAATGAAAAGTGAAAATAATAGATATGAAAGATTGAGTTTTTGAGCTTTGGTGGTTGGACCAGAAACAGGGCATTTTTGGATTGACATCTAGATCTAAGTCACATAATGCGAGAGCGTGAGTGGGTGCGCAAGAGCGCAGAATGAGAGCGTCCTAGAGCGTGTATATATATTTACATATTTATATTTTTATACAATTATTTAAGTAAATTTTATACACAAATGTGTTTGTATACATGTCTTAAAGTAATTTTTATTCTTTTATGCATTAATTCCTTCCTTGTAAATAATTGCATCTAATAAATATAAGTTCTTTAAATAAAGGTTAAAAAAAAAAAAAGGAATATCACAAGAGTTGACGTGGTTCAGTGGTAATTACATTGCATTTACATCATTGTGACCTTTGGTTGCCCTTTCCGCCACTTATTTTGTATATATATATGTATAGTGTATATATATATATATATAGAGAGAGAGAGAGAGAGATTCGGGAGAGCACATGGGAGGTTCGGCTAGGGAAGTCCTTGCGTAACTCATAAATACTCAATTCAATTCTGTCCAAACTCATCCATTTACCAATCTTAGAATTCATTTAGATTGTAATAAGTATATGGCATTAGGATCATTTTGAAAATTCATTTAGATTGTAATAAGTATATGGCATTAGGATCATTTTGAAAATTTTATGGAGTGACCCAGTGTTACACAACTTCAATATAGAGAGACACCATACTGGTGTTTTTTCTTAATATATTTCATCTATCTATGCTATTATAAAGGGAATACCAAGGCTTGGTGAAGTCAATTTGATGTCACATTTTTAATTACTCAAAAAATACAAAAGAAATTGAATTATTTACTAGAGAGATGAGCTTTTCCAAATTACATAGGGGCTAATAAGTAATTTGCTAAAAAATAATTTTATAATTACCCATTTCACATCTCCTTTCTTTTTTTTTTTTTTTTTTTTATCTTTTTACTTACATAAACTCATCACTTGCACAAACTTACTCACATAGTGGGTGACACCCTTCTAGTTAGTAAGTTTGTGCAAGTGACACAAATATAGATATGAATAGGACAACTTAACATAGAAGAAAGTCAAATTAATTTGTTAAAACCATTTATTTATTTCACAACTAATAGGGATTAACTAATGATGATGATGATGACAAAAATAGCAAGATAGAGATAGAGTTGCAAATTTGCAATGTGCTTGGAATGATGAGGTTTTCACTAAATTTGGTATTTTAAAATGGGACTGTAAAACAAAATCCCTTTAAAATGGCCAAATTTGAACTGAATTATAATTAGGAAAAACCTAATCTGACACCTTTTTTTCTTCCAAATTATCCTCATTTTCAATAAGTTCTCTCCATGACATTTAATATCGATGCGGTAGAGAGTCAAGGACAGACATTATATGAAGTCGCGGGATAAAAACACGGCGTGAAATATGTGTTTTCATTCTTACTATGGACTTGGGTTTAAAAAATAATTGGTAAACAAATTTTTCAACAACCATGGTTTCTCATTTTATTTTTCTTTTTAACAGTTGTGTATCTTCCTGGGATCAAAAACAATTCATTTAATATCTGTAGAATATAAACAATGCGGAAGCGGAGTTGTGTATCCTCATGGGATCAAGAACAATTCATATAATATCTATAGAATATAAATAATGCGGAAGCAAACTTGGATATACCTTGTTGGATGTCAAATTTGAAAAAGGACCCCAAATCTCTAACCTGAAGATGTCCCATGCGCAATTTGTATCAATGCGCAATTTGTATCAATCATGAGTTTACTCACGGTGGAGTGTAATCAAATCTCTAAGGGGCGAACCACACTTACAAACACCACAATTCAAGTGTATCAAACCACTCTATGTCTATAGGAAAGGTTTCTTTCAAAGATGAGAGAGACTTATTCAAGAGATCTCATTTGCACAATATGAAACTCAACTTCCTTATATATAGGTCATGAGTCTAGGGTTGGAGCATGAGCACTCGAACCGACCCAAATACCAATAATAATATCTATACAAGAACTAGACTCAGCAAATAAATCCTTTGTAGGAGAATAACGTGAGGCCAATTTGCTGGCCATAGAGGATTTCTTTGTTTCAACTGTAGGTGAGGCATGTGAAGGACCGACTGTGACCTCGACAAAATTTGGAGAAGGAAAGAACTGAAGATTAACATATACTTCACGCGATGCGTGTACAATTTTTTTAAATTTTTGAAAACTTGAAGAGAGAAGAACATAAAATTTTAAAAATTTTGATCTGTCTAATTTGCCCTTGCAGTTTTTGAAGATGATAGGTTTTTTTTATTATACTATTTCTACTGTAATAAATTAATGTATAAAAGACAAATTTTTTAAATTTCACTAATTTGAATATTGTTACACACTTTCAAACTGCATCAGACACAAATTGAAATACTCTTTTTTATATATAAGAATAGATTTCCTATCTTCAGCGCCACACTTGCATTTATAGGCTTTAAAAAAATAAAGCTAGCCTCCATTTGAAGTGGAGATTTTTATTGGAACTTTTTGGGTTTCCATATTTTCTCTCTTCTACAAGGTGCATGACGCGTAAACATCAAGTCTAGATTGACAGAAATTATCTAGTAGAAATACCATGTCAGCATAATGACGTAGTGTTGTAATATGCCCAATTTCTTAAAAAATAAACACATGTTTCTATTTTTACCAACTCAGCTACATGGATAATAAACATAAATATGTTAGGAAAGTTTTTTTAATTTTGTTATCTTAGAAATTAGGTTCATCAACATATTGTTATTTTCATTATTATAAAAATAAGAATATGTGTTTATTTTTAATAAGTTGAGCACACCATGTCGTCATATTAATGTAGTGTTTCAAATATACTAGATAATTTCTCCTAGATTCGGACTGCCTTTGTCTAAGCACTGCTATTTCATGACAAATATCAAAGCCACTTCGCTGAGGTGAACATGAAGGGACCTCATGCAGATTGGAGAGTAATTTAAAGAGGTCACTGGTTTGGGCTTTATTTAGAATTAATTACAATTACACCTCATGAACTATGATTAAATATTATTAAATTTTTTAAATTTTAAAACGTAATATATCTCTCAACTAACAATTTGTATCAATCAGTACATTCTATTTGCAATCCATTAAGAAAATAGATGAAAATTTATTTTAGTCATTTAAACAATTATTACAAAATAAGAATGTCAATTTAGATATAAAATCATACTTTTATGAATATATACAAGTTACATGACAGTTTTCTATTTATTTTCCTACTAGATTGCTTAATATATTGTTAATAGAGGTATTGATTGATACAAATTGATAATTTAAAAGTTTAATGTGATACGTTTTAAAGTTTTAAAGTTTAAGGGAATTTAGTGATACTAAATAATAGTTTATAAGGTATTATTGTAATTTATCTTTTTTCTTAAGTAGTAACAATATTATGGTTTTTGTTTTTACGGAGCAATTTTGTTGCGTTTCCACGCACGTTACGCGGGGTTTCTTTCTTCTCTTTGTATTTTCATACTTCACATAAAGTTATGGAAATCCTTTTTTGTTTCAAATTCCAATTAGCTCCAAATTCCTTCAGCGTTCTTTTTCTTTCCTTTTTCAGGTTATTCAAATTCAATTTCTATAATGAATTTGGTTCCAAAAACAGTGCTAAATTTCGTTTCTTCATCACCCTTTTACAAATTCAAAATCAAAATTGTTTTGGTTCGAATTAGGCTAGTCTCTTTTTTTCTTTTTTTTGGATAATATATATATGATAGGAGATAAAGTACACCGGATGAAGTAGTAAAAAAAATTAAAGATGAAAAGTAGATGGGAAATACATGTACATTTTTTATTATTTTTAAAAACAATAAAATTAATTACAAAATTAGACTAAGAATACTTTTATCGCCACACATATGTATGTATTAATATAGTCTTAAGAAAATAAATATTTTAAAATTGGAGATGATTATACTAAAAAACAAAAATATGAAATGTTTAAAATAGTCCATGAAATATTTACCCTTTTTAAGATAATTTAATTTATATTTTTCTTGCCGTTATTGAAATTGAATTTCTTTTCAAAAAGAAAATTAAATTTCTTATATTCAGTTTCTTTTCAAAAAAATTATTAAATTCCTTATATTAAGTTTCAAACGCGAAAAGGGGAATTTCCTTGCAATCCTTTCTTCGTTACTATTTCTCTAACCCTAATTCTAGTTGGATTTAGTTTCAATTCATACTATGTCTATATATATATATATATATGGGACACCAGAACTTTTGCGTGTTTCCTTTCTCATCAACCCTAAACCTAGTAGCTTGTGGCTTTTTGCTGCGATCTCTTCTAAGAATCTGAATTCTACCACGACCACTCAACTTTTATATCAAGCGGCGGTTAAGGTTGAACGAGGAAGAAGAAGAAGAAGAAGGAAGGCTTCTCTCGGCACGAGTTGGTACCTTTTTAATCCCCAATTGCTCTTCCGACACTATAGTTTTGCGGTCTGGCCTGTTGTTTATTGCCCTTCTTCTTAGAGTGTAAATTTTGATTAGTTTTTATTATTGTTCATTGAACATGGAGGGTCATCATTCTATACTGTCTGTGGGAGGAGACTTGTATGTGGTCTTGGGGTTCTCTGTAGGGAAGTATAGTCAGGCCATATATAGGATTAGTCTTTCTGATTTGATTTTGAGGAGAGATGACAGAAAGATACTCAAAAAGCTACCCAAACCTGTACTCAAATTGCCCTATAATCGTTTTCCAGGCAGTATGGGTTTTCTTAATGTCGGGTCCAAAATTTATATTTTTGGTGGCGAGGGGAATTCCCATAGGAGGAAGCATGAATTTTCTCGGAGTTGCTATGTGTTTGATACCCACAACAACCCCTCTAATCTTGTTAAAGATGGACCTCTTATGACTTCTGGGAAGTCGTCCCCTAAGGTATTGGGTCCTCTGAACGGTAAATTTTATGTCCTTAGCTATACCCTGGCTTCTCGTGATCTCGAAGAATTCAATCCTCAAACCAAGTCTTGGTCTGCCCTTCCACCCCCTCCCATTACTTGTAAAGGACTTGAGGATGGCGGCGATGATTACATGGTTATCTCATATGCCATTGTCAAGAATAGGCTTTTTATATTAACATATAAAAAAGGCACCTATACCTATGATGTCATCTCTCGTGAATGGGAGCATCGGAGCTCATTTGGTGATGGCAACTATGATGGTGGGTTTCCCTTTATTGAGGGAGGGGAGTTCCTTGATGGTTTCTGGTATGCTTGCCCAGACCGAGACCCTCTTCGGGCCTACCATTTTGATGAGTACAGGGGATTTCGGGAATTTCCTGTCCGTGGAGCTAGGCATCCATCTAGACTTTTAAAGGACGATCCCACAGCCAATGTAGTGCCTTTGAGGGATAGGACATTGTGTATTGTCCGCTCTGGTGTACCTAGACATTCTGATTTAGAATTTTGTGTTACTGTTGACGTGTGTGAGCTAATCAAATTCAGAGTTAACAGTAGTGGAAAGGTTAAGCGTCCCGAGGTTTCTACACAGTACTCGGCAAGATATATCAAGAACGATGACTTGGGGGAGCCCAAGGCATTGGGAGTAGTTACCTGCTTTGTCATGCAAGTATCTTCAGCATATCAGCAAAAACTTCATGTTTAGTTCTCTTGTGGAATTGAAGCACTAATCTGAATTCTAACCTTACTCTTGCACTTTTTTGTTGTCGCGTCATTATTTTAGGGGTCCTGATTACGACAAAGAACTTGGAAGAGGGCATGAAAGAGATAGCGAAAGCAGGGAGCATCAGAAGAGGCATGCCGCAGCAGTGCCAGTCCTGGAAGGCTTGGGGACAGGTCAGAGGATGAGAACTCCCAAAATGAACCAAAAAAGAAGAAAGAAGAGGGAAAATAATGATGGGACAGACCTCCAGATTCATGGACCCTTAGGTTAAATCCTGAAGTTGTTTATGTTACTATGGGATTAGATAGGTTGGGACTCCGGTTCTCAGCTATGCAAGTTGGCTGGGTGGGTTTCTTATATGTATCCGTTTTGATGGCCCCGTGAATTTGAGAAAATAGTGAGGTGTTTTAAGTCTTAAGAACCAGATTTTGATAAATCATGTATAGTATGGGGATTCTTTAAATTTATGAATTTCTGTTGGAAATCATTTTTGTTTCGGCAAAGAATACACCATCATGCATTTTATGTGTCCTTGCTTAGAGAAGGAGGTAGAACAGCTTGAAAAAAACCGAACTTGCACTCAAAACCACGTCTTGAAATAGGTCAGTTGCTCTGGCTTAGTTTGTTAGAGCTCTATTGATTTGGTGTAGCCTTCTGTGCATATTTTGGTTCTGATGGTCTCAGTGAAGCCTGAGGGCTCGTGAATCCTGCTTAAAGGCCAAATAAGTGACCTAAACTCTAATCTGAAACCAGTGAACCTAAATAATATAAAGATTGTTAGTTCGAGGCAGATCAGTCATGAATGTATATACGTACCAACTTCTTCCACTTTCTCCTAATCTGGTCCGTAAGCATGTGCCGATCAGTCACAGAATTTCTCTCTCTCTCTCTCTCTCTTGATCTGGTTAGTAAGCAAAAAGCAAAGCTCATGCTGCACAACCACTTTCTGTCGAAACGAAACCACATAATCAACAGTTGCCCACTATATAGGGGTTTTTCTCAAAATAAATAAATTAGAAAACTTTTTTTCCAAAATAAATAAATTAGAAAACTTTTTTCCCAAAATAATGTAAAACGTAGTTTAGAGTTGCGTTTTAAGAGAAAACGCATCCTTAAAATGTGTTTTCTGTAAGAGAATAAAGCTGCGAAAAAATTATGAACAAAACGCAAATAGTGGGTGAATTTTTTGACAAAACGCAGATAGAGGGTGAGTTTTCTGACAGGAGTTTGTCAGAAAACGCAGGCCTTACCTGCGTTTTCACACACTTGACTTTTTTTTTTTTTTTTTTTAATACTCCCCGCCCATCCCATCCCCCCCAGCCCAATGACCTTTTTCCATAACAATCCCCCATAACTAATTTTCTTTTAATTAATTTTATATTTCAATCCCACTAATTCTTCTTTTAATTAATTTTTATATTCTTTTTTTTCTAACTGAAAAATTTTATTTTCTTTTATACTCTTTTCTCCCTTCTAATTAATTCTATATTCTTTCTATATTTTGTTTAAAATAACTAATTTTATATTTTATTTAAAATAAAATAGTTTTATTTAAATGTATAAAATCAAAATTGTTGTAAGAGTTTAGTAAAAATAATAATGAGTAAAATAATTAAATTTAAAATTTTTTTAGTAATTAATTTAGTAAAAATAATAATGATTTAAAAAATTAAATTTAAAAATGTGTTACAAATTAGTTTAGTAAAAATAATAATGATTAAATAATTAAATTTAAAAATGTGTTACAAATTAGTTTAGTAAAAATAATAATGATTAAATAATTAAATTTAAAAATGTGTTAGTAATTAGTAATAAAATATTAGAATCGAAATTGTGGTAAGAGTTTAGTAAAAATAATAATTAAAATAATAATGAGTAAAATAATTAAATTTAATGTAGGAACTTTTTTTTTTTAAAATTTTTTCATTCATGTGTATTTTTTTTTTTTTTTTTTTTTTGCCTTTGAAAGTTTTATATAGGCTCTTTTTATTTTAAAAATTTTATTATATAATAGCTAAAGAAACATAAACATAAAAGTTTACGAAATTATATTTCTTGTGATGTCAGAAAATTCATAGAACCCCTAAATGTTGTAATTGTCTTAAATGAAAATAACAATTTGTAGCATATAATTTTTTTCACTAACAAAATAACTCTTAGCCCTAACTTTAAAAACAGAAATAAGCTTTATGGATCATGTTCGTAACAACACAACCATAACGCTAACCCTAATAATGATCATCCTAAATACCAAATTCCATATCATAGCCTTATATATATGTTTTGCTCGCTTCCTTAAACTTGTTATAACATTAAACTTGTTATATGATTTTTTGCTATTATACCTGTCTTAAAATTTAATGTATACCTATGTATGATGAGTTCCCTGCAAAATTATTAAAAAAAATAGAAAGCGATGTCATACCACCTACAATAAATAATACATGCAAATAAAAACGATATTATGTATCTGGGGGTAAAACGCATACAATAGATAATAGTAATACATAATACTAATGAAACCTACTGAACAATGATCGCCCTAAACGCCCCCCTGTGAAACATGTTCGAGCCCGTCGGGTTCTTAATCCTCTACGAACCCCCAAATCCTGTTGCTGGTCCTGACCACTCTGTCCTCTGTCAACACCCACCTCCGCCTGCTCGTCCTCATCACTTACTGCTACCAACTCTTCATCGTCCTGATGAACCTCTGATGGCCCTATCCCACAACTCGATAAAGGGTAGCCACTATAAAAATCATGACTCACATGTGATGGCCCTGCGCATAAGTCGATGAATGGTGGCCGTTCTGAAAATCATGAGTAACCTGTGATGGCCCTACCCTATAAGTCGATGAAGGGTGGCCATTGTGGAAATCATGAGTCACCTGTGACAACCCTGCCCCATAAGTCGATGATGGGTATCCACTGTGAAAATCATGACTCACCTGTCCAGAACTGCCACCTACAAATGGATCGTAACTAAACCCTGGGTTAGTCTGAAACATAACTGGAGAGACGTGGCGGGCCGGCCGACGATGTGATGTCATGGAAGTATCATGTATGCCAAGGTATTCCTCGGTAGGAAATGCTGGCCATTGTGGAAATCACAAAGCATGTCTTTAGTATTTATTAATAAATTAGTTATTCCATTTTAATGAGAATCTGTGTGAGAAATGTTTGCATTGCGTTATTTATTTAATGATTATGCATGTGTGTCTCTTATTCTATATAGTAGATGATTTGGTGTGTAGAGTACGACTTACACACGGAAGATCAGATCATCGGTTCTTATGGAATATAAGTTAATCGTTCGCAGTCTTAGATGGAAATGGACACACCATCAGTAGGACTGTAGTACAAGGTTTTAATAGGTCTGTCTTGACTGTGGGGAATGGTATAGTTCCAACTCCTTGCACTAGTACACTTTGGTGTATTGAACAGGACCGTGTTGGGGTAATTGTTTTTATACTGACTATATAAAACAATTAATACCTCATGATTATTATGAGTGCTTATGCTCTTAATCCTAATGTAATAAATAGACACGTGCATGTAGTGTTTATTGTTTTGATTCATAGGAGAGTGAGATTCTTTAAGGGTCAATAAACTCAGTGAGTTGGACAATAACATTACGTGTATGGTGAATGATGGAATCTACGTCCCCGTATAGGGATTGATGATACCCCCTTGAGGATGCTTATAAGTTTTGATTATGTCAAACCCCTGCAGGTGGATTATGAATCCGACATATCAAATAAGTTAAGTGGAAGGTCTCAAGGAATTAAATAAGTCTATTAAATTTAATTGTCAGTAATTTAATTTAATAGACGGGTATCTGTAATCTTAACGTGGGGAGATAAATAAGCATTTAATAATATGGAGCTCGAAATATAATTTCTAGTATAACAGGGAGTGCAATTATAATTCCTTAGTGGTATGAATTATAATTTACGTAAATAAAGACTAATCCTGGTTGGATTAGGAGTCCTTATTTGCGTAGGAAGCCCTAATTATACTAATCCTATGGTCCCTGTTGTAGCCTATATATATACGCGCTCTAAGAGCTGCTAGGGTTAGACACTCTACACATAATTGAGAGATACACGATTTTGTGAGGAAGAGAAACCCTAGCAGCAGCGAGCCCACTCTCTATAGAGCAAGGCGTGTACGAGGAATACAGCAGAAGTCCGAAGGTTGAGTTCGAGCTTGCTGATTCGTGCTTGGTGCTGATTCTTGTTTTCGGGATTAAACTAGAGAGATCTCGAAGGTACGATTCTAATCACGTAGATTAGGTTATGCTAATCAGATCAGAATTTTTGGTAGCATGCGTATACACTATAGCCAGGTCGTGGGAAATTCCGCAGTCCCCAACACCTCCGACACCTGAATAGCCTCTTTCTGTGTGCCTGAGTGGATTCCCAATGTGGAGGCGAGTGATGCTTCTGTACCAAGTCATGTAAGGATCAACAGAGGACATAGGTCTATCATAAATCTCACCGTCAACTACATAGGCCATCCTGTGTGACCAGAGTTCTAAGTACCCTGCATGATAATCACTCTAATCTACTCCAGTCCTCCCCCGTCGATCCACTCTATGCAAGTCTCTCCTGGTGTTCGGATGGTTCGGTATGTTCTGTCTCATCCTGAACTGGCGCATCACTTGATCAGGTAGATGGAACTCTACAATTTCAAAGCACACGAGAGGGACCACTGCCCTCCAAACCTCCATCCCAGCAAAGCAATAGGGGGCAATGCATCTATATGGGTCTCGTATGGGGTCCAACGAAACTGAATAATATAAAACATACAATCAATTGTCATGTATTGTACAACCCAAATGTAACGAATGTAAGACGTATTGTCAATATATAACTTACATCATCGGGCCGAAGTCGGTCCAACTGATCCCTGTACACAACGAGCACATGGGTGGAGATGTCTGTGAGGAGGATATCGTCATGCCACCTACCCCCTAATGGTCCAGCAGGAAACGCGTGTTCCCCAATAATAAGGGCTCCTGTGCACGTGTAATGGAAATCGACTTTCGTATAGGTGCGATAATAGGGAATCTCTCCCACACCCAAATCTAAATGAATCTTAGTGTCAATATGGAAGGATATGATCGTCGATATGGAATAACAACATTAGTAAAAAAAAAATAATAGTTTGCATACCTGTAGCAGTGTAAGCGGGCCAATAAGCTCAGAACAAGTGGGACGAGCGGCGCGACATAACCCCCTGTACAATGATGCAAGAACTGCACTACCCCAGCTAAAATCGCCACAAGCATCAATGTCAGCTATCAATGGTAAGTACATGAGCCTGAATAGGGTACCAGAGTGATCTGACATCATGACCTCGCCAATGAGTCTCAATATAAATGCTCGAGCATGGCGTTCTACTGTGATTTCATCAGCATCATCTGCAAGTGCCCCAAATGTCTGACTTAACCACTTAAGCTTGAGCAAACATTTTTTAAAATATTCAGCCCCGGGTGCAACCCCGAAATACTGCATAAATAAAGGGGCCCAATCTTGCGGTGTCAACGGGCCGGAGGGACTTGCAAAATGTTAGTAAAATGAAATTCAGTGATTGGAAACGACATAAAAACGTGTATAACATAATAAAAGAACGCGCGTATTTAAATAATGTCGTCAAATAAATTGTGCAATTAATTATAATCTGAATTGTAATTGTAAACCGAAATTCCTAAACTGTAATAGCACTGCCATTAATCGGAAGACCATATATGATGGAGACATCCTGTAATGTAAACGTTGCCTCCCCGACAGGCAAGTGGAAGGTGTGTGTCTCCGTCGCCATCTCTCCACCATGGCTGTGAGCAAAACATGATCGTGCTGAATCCTATCTACACGGTATACACCGTAAAAACCCGCGCGGATCAAATATGGAATAATGCGGGGGTGTACATCATCGTCAAATATACCCGTGTCTCCCCGACGACAATTAATAGGCTCATCACACTGTCCATCAAATAAAAAAAAAAAAAGCGTTAAAAATTGGTAGTACTTATTAAAAAAAATTAAATGTGAACTATTTTCTATATTACGTACAAGTTTTATAAAACTTACCCCCTGGTTCCATACGACCTGTGAGCGATGAATCTCCTGTAAGGTAAGTACACTAGGATCGATGGGCCCACTAGGTCGTCGTTGTGATGCCATAGTGTATGATAGACCTAGAACGTCAGTAAAATGCAATGCACGGAACCAAAGAGTAAGTAGTTATCAATATAACATAGATGATAGAAGTTAAATATATTCACAATCATATTTATGGTACTTTTGCAATGTTACTAAGTGACATTGTTATTTTTCACCTTAATGATTTTTTTTGTTCTTATTAAAGGCGGTAGAAAACTATGACCATTAGTTATTGTTCACCTCAGTGGGTTGTGAGACTGTGACCATTAGAAGACTGTGATCCGTAGTCATGTAATATGTATGAAATAATTGGTTTACACCTTTAGTTAGAGTGACAAGTTTGCACATTCACTATCCGTAGTCAAATACAAATGGATTACAACATGTATTATCCTCTAATGTTCTCCTCTCCTATTTGGACATCGACGTCTGTTATGACCAGGCTCGTTGCATAAACTACACTTGAACGTTTGTTTTTGCCTCGATTTGTCCATTTCGTTACGAATTCTACTATGTTGTGGACGGCTTTTTCGGGCTACACGTTTACGAAGCGAGTTTGGGAGGACAGTAAGCCCTTCCTAAGGAGGCTAGTAATCCTTCATTAACATGGACGCAAACGGAATCCCGTACACACTGGCATAGGCTTCCATAGTGTAGTAAGGGTCAAATAAAAACCAGGGTTGCTTTCCAGCAGCTGCAGTTGCAGCAGCAGCAAGCATGTGGGAGCAAAGGAGGTGATATATAACCCATTTTCCACATGTACAGCTGGGCGGGATAAGTTGCACGGCATGTAAATGACCACCTTTAGTCCCCCTCCTGCCAGTCAACACATTGACAGACACGGTGTCCCTGTACAATAAGATTTATTTTGTCATACATTTAGTTGAACGCCATTGAAATAGCAATTTAATGATAATGACGGTATAAACATATATTACCAATTACAAACTGTGACAGTATGACCGGCTGCTTTTTTGCTCCACTTTTGAAATATTTCGCGCACTTCTAATGAGTATGCATGGCCGTTCCTCACGTCACATTGTATTTCACCACGTCATGTAACAAAACTCTCAACAAGACGGTAGTAAGTGACCTGCACAGATGCAGTGATGGGCAAGTTACGTGCACCTACTATGGCATTATTGTAGCTCTCAGAGTTGTTAGTTGATGTGATCCCCCAACGAAAGCCGCCATCGTGAGCAAGTGTCCACTTAGTATTATCCTCCCCCATTAGTTCATTATAACAAGGTTCATATTTCTTCTTAATTTTTTTCATTATAGTGTTGAACTTTCGCAATTGATGAGCTGTGCTAGCAGCCCACACCAAATCTTGATCCTTATCATATTGTAGTTCTTGTGGTAGTTACTGCGAAAGTGTTAAAGGCAATACCTGTGAAAACTAGGGGGTTAATCATCGCTTGGATGTTCCCATATTTGATCAATAGCATTTAGTAGGCCCCCGTGATGATCCGATAGTATGGTGACACGTTCCCTACCAGGGACAATGACATGTCTCACCAAGTTGATAAACCACGACCAATTACGTGTGTCCTCAACCTCAACAATGGAAAATGCTAAGGGATAATTTCTACCCCTGGCAGTGACCCCCATAGCGATAAGCATGACATCCTTATATTTTTCATAAAGGTGGGTGCCATCAACCGATATAACCGGCAGACTGTGCTTGAAACCATTAATATATGGGCCGAATGCCCAAAATACTCGATCAAACATGACCATGTCATGGACATCCTGATTGAAAGACTCTAAAATTTGGATTGTTCCAGGGTTTCTTGACTGCAATGCCAACAAATATCTGGGAAGTTTTGCAAATGACTGTTTCCAATTGCCAAATACCATTTCTATGGCTTTTGTTCTTGCCATCCATGTTTTTTTGTATGACACAGAGTGGTGGTAATGTGTTTTCATATATTCCATTATGGACTTAATCTTCCAATCAGAATCTTTCTGTACAAAAACAACACAATTTTAGTACATTTCATGAATTTCTTATATGACAAAGTAATCAGCTATTGTGATAAAGTCTGAATCAAAGTTAAACTCACCACTACTTGTCCAATGATAACATTTGCAATGAAGTTTGCGTCTAGGTTACGATGACCCATATTTGGCATCCCGTACAAACAACTATGAGGCCCATTGTATTGCGTAACTTCCCACATTCCATGTCTTTTGGTGGACGCACGAAGCATCCAAGGGCAGTCGTGTGCACACTTTGCTTTAAACAGTTTTGTAGTTGATTCAACAACTGAATACTTCTTGTTATTGTGCAAGTGATATGTTGTGCATGCATTTTTCACAGCTGCCTTATCATTGAACAACATCCCTGTTTGAAAATTGAGATTTTGCATATCCCATACGGAGCCACGGAAAAATTGATCCCTGCCAGGTACAGGTGCATCATATCCTTCCGGCAATATGGTGAAATACGGAACCGGGATCTATTGTTGTTGTTGAACATCGTCATCGGAATCGTTCATCAGAGCAACATCTATATGTTCATCTGATGTTTCAGACTGTGTATCTGGAGACCTTACATTTAAATCAATTTGTATGGGAATGGATTGGTGCCTTAATTGAACCATATATTGCACTAGATCCCTCCCTTAAGTATGTCTCATCGAAGGCCCTTCTGAAGGACCAGCGGTGTCAATGGTAGGCTGATGTTGTGACATACTACTAGACCCAATGCCACAAGTAACGAATGAACCATGATAACCACTTTGCTGCGTGCTTTGAAAATGAATCATGTTACCATATTGGTCCAATTGTTCTGAATATGGCACACTATGGCCAACAGTGTCCTGCCCCAATGTCAACATCGTCGAGAAATTTCATGCTGTTGACGTATCTCCTTCATCCGATAATATCCTTCCATACCCCTGAATTTCACTCCACATTCGATTCACTGTAGGGTTCACATCTACTACTGCATCCTCTACTTCGATGCACAACTCGATGCATTCCATCCATGGCTTTTTATGTGGTAGTCGTAAGGCAATTTCTAATGTCCGGTTATCTTTGATCAAAACTTTCTTGTATTTGATCGATCCCCCTTCATTACTATATGGAAATCTGCATATTATTTTAAGCCTTACATGTTGTCCATCCTTGCCAATCATAGACATTATTATTGTTTCTAGTTTAGACATTTTCAATTGCAATGGTATACTGCGACATGCCCGACATTCGATGCTATATATAATCCCTTCATCTCGATCTTTTATTATTTCTTCACCCCAATACATCATGGCCATTGTTTCATCCATTATTGCACCTATTTTTATATAATCGCACAAACATGTCATACATTTACTTGAAGGAAAAATATCATACATTTACTTAAAATGATTAATAATTATTTTTGCTCATTACTACTTTTAATTTTGATATTATAATATTTTTTTTACTAATTACTAACACGTTTTTAAATTTAATTAGTTTACTCAATATTATTTTTACTCAAATAATTACTAACACATTTTTATTACTAATTACTAACACATTTTTAAATTTAATTATTTAACTCATTATTATTTTTACTGAACTCTTCCAACAATTTCAATTTTATACATTTAAATAAAACTATCTTACCAACATCAATAAATTAAATAAATATATTACCAATAACTATCTTACAACAAATTCGATATTATAATATTTTATTACTAATTACTAACACATTTTTAAATTTAATTATTTTACTCAATATTATTTTTCAAATAATTACTCAAATAATTACTAACACATTTTTAAATTTAATTATTTAACTCATTATTATTTTTACTAAACTCTTACAGTAATTTTGATTTTATACATTTAAATAAAACTATCTTACCAAAGTCAATAACTAAAATAAATATCTTACCAATAACTTTCTTACAACAAATTCGATATTATAATATTTTATTACTAATTACTAACACATTTTTAAATTTAATTATTTTACTCAATATTATTTTTACTCAAATAATTACTAACACATTTTTATTATTAATTACTAACACATTTTTAAATTTAATTATTTAACTCATTATTATTTTTACTAAACTCTTACAGTGATTTCGATTTTATACATTTAAATAAAACTATCTTACCAATGTCAATAACTAAAATAAATAACTTACCAATAACTATCTTACCAATAATTTATTTATTTTTTTTTTCAATTTTTATTTTATACATTTAAATAAAATTATCTTACCAACATTAATAAATTAAATAAATATCTTACCAATAACTATCTTATCAACAATTTCGATATTATAATATTTTATTACTAATTACTAACACAATTTTAAATTTAATTATTTTACTCAATATTATTTTTACTGAAATAATTACTAACACATTGGGTGAGAAAAAGAGAATAAAAATCTTATTTTTTTTCAATTTCTTTTCTATCACCAAATACTTGGTCTAAACACAACGTAAAGATCCTCTCAAATTTCAAAGTTAAATTTAAGAATATAGAGTTACCAAAATTAATTAAATTGTCGTAAGATGTTTTTTATTTTATATTTTAGAGTGAATCTACCAAATTTAATGCTGAATTATGGCTGTCTGTCACAAAATTTCAATATAACAATATTTTGGTAAACTACAAGTTGCCGATTTGGGTGGCTGACATTTCCCAATACAATTTAGCCAATGCATTATTAATCTTAATGATGACATCAGCAAGTATTTGATATTATCAAGTTGATATGTATTTATTAATTATTTTCTTTCATAAAAAACTTATTAACTAGAAAAAATTAAAAAAAAAAGTAGAGACTATTTGAAACCTGAATTTAACTCAATATTATTTTTACTTAAATAATTACTAACAGTAGAGACTAAGAGCTTGATAAAAGTCTTAAGACTTCACAAAATCAAATATACAAACAGTAAAGAGTAATTAAATTTTAAATTCAAGCTTAAAAAAATCAACACCACATACACATCATGACACAAATAATAACTACCTTACCAACATAAATAAATAAAATATTTTACTAATGAAATTGACTAACTTGTTCGGTTTGCAAAATAACGAAATCCTTTCTCGAAGTTGCAGGAACAGCAAATATGGCTACAAATAAAATAATACACAGTTAGTAATCTGTCAAATGTATTATAAAATATATATCTATTTAACATTAGATCTTGTTACCTTATTATAATCCGAAAAAAGGGCTAAGAAAGTAAATCAGAGAGTTGGCCGAGAGAGTTATTCGCAAAGAGAGAAAGAGAAAAAGAGAGAACTGATTAAAATGAGAAACAAAGGAAATGGACAGAAAGAACAGAAGGAATGGGGAGAAGGGGGAGCTGGAACTGAATTCGGGGGAGAGGGGGCACCTGGAGAATAAGGAATGGGGGGAGTAAAAAAGGAGGCGGGCAAATTTCAATAAAAAAAAAAAAATGAAAAATGAAAGGGGGAGGGGGGGCCAGGGGAGGGGGGCGGGCAGATTTCACAAATAAAAAAAAAGAGAATGCCAAAGGAAAGGGGAAGGGGGGGCCAGGGGAGGGGGTGGGTAGATTTCACACAAAAAAAAAACAAGAATAAAGAGGGGAGGGGGGCCAGGTGTGGTGAACAGAAAACGCAGCTGACAAAACTCACTTTGAATTTGCGTTTTGTCAGAAAACGCACCCGCCAACAGCGTTTTCTAACAATACTCACTTTCAATTTGCGTTTTGTCAGGAATCTCTGACTAAACGCACTATCAAGTTGCGTTTTGTCAGGAATCTCTGACTAAACGCACTATCAAGTTGCGTGATAGTGCGTTTAGTCAAAAAGTACGAAATTTATACAAAACGTATTTTAGGGTTACGTTTTCTCTTGAAAAGCAATTATAAATTGCGTTTTACATTATTTTGGTAATAACCTTTTAACTTTGATTATTTTGGGAAAAAAGTTTTCTAATTTATTTATTCTGGGAAAACCCCCACTATATATTGTGTGCAGGAATCTGTGTAGAAACTGATACAAGTATTGCACCAGAAGGGAAGAGTTCATGTCATGTCATTATAAAAAAAATATATATATATATATACTGTTCCCATGAAATTCGATATAATTAATGAGCCGCTGAGGGCCCAAAATCCGAGACCATTCCAAATTCTTGGCACTCCATTTTGAGCCATGACAAAAGCCTCCCTGGAGAAGCAGAAGTGCTATATAGCCTACATATTTCTGTTCGCTTAGAAATTCTTGTGATCAACCAATTTTTGAATCAGGCTAAGAAACTCCATAATGCGTCGTGTGCGCGCGCGCGCTCTTATATTCAGGAAATATAATAGAGACTTGCATTAAAATCTAGGTTCAGAAGGGCTATCATTAGCCCTTGTTTGTTACAGATATGCTTGACCATTTGCTTATTGCTTACATAGTTTTCGGATGGTAAAGATTTACTCAAGCCTCAACTAACTAGATTGTGAGTGGAAGAAAGATGTACTTAAGCCTTAACTAACTAGATTGTGAGTGGAAGAGAGTCTAATCGTTGGCCTTCTGGCTTTTTCAAATGGGTGATTAGCCACTTTTTACTTATTTTAGATGCTGCCAATGTGGTATGTGGATATGTGTGTGTGTGTGTGTGTTTGTGTGAGTTTAGAGAGTAGGGGGTCCATAAATAACTCAAAACATGTATAAGCATGTAAGTTCCCTTACTGGTTGACTGATACATCAATGTCATTCTATTTTATTTTGCAAATCTTCTGAACATTGCAAGAGAGAGAGAGAGAGAGAGAGAGAGGGAGAGAGAGAGAGAGAGAGAGAGAGAGAGAGAGAGAGAGAGAGAGAGTACTAAATAACTTAAAAGATGATTCATATAAGTATTGACTAATTTTATTCCTCATGAAGGCGTAACTAATATATAACTGCAACTTGGTTATTTTTGTAGTCCTTCTGGACTTCATGGTGATCAACCTCTAGCCATAAATATGAATGAAACTTTCTAAAGAAATCCTGCATGAGAGAACCAGGTCAGTGTTTTTCTTGCAAGTTTGTACACATGAGAGAGAGAGAGAGAGAGAGAGAGAGAGAGAGAGAGAGAGAGAGAGAGAGAGAGAGAGTTAATTGGAACAGTCATATTTCTGGTTTATTGGCGGCAGATTAATGGACAACCCACATTTTTTAGGAAGAGCAGGGATGCGAGAGGCATTGGAAGATCCAATTTGAACCAACCCTTTATTTAAGCAGTTGCAGACAGTGTTAGATTATTCTTGATTGAGCCCACATTATTTGTGGGTGTTTTCTAAACACGGGTTGGACTCAAGTCTGAATGAGACAAACATGGTAAGCCCAATAAGATTGTGATCTATTATACATGGGCTAGTGTACATCTATTATCAATGTGGGTTGACGGTAATTAGTGTGGGCTTAATCAGCCAATTGAGCCTTTTATGGAAAGACCTAATGTGGCTAGGGTTTTCCTATATATTGAGGCTAGGTCCCCTCTCTTTCCACAATCAGACAGATTTTCATAAAATTTCATCATACAGTAGTGGGCACAGAGAGGAAAACCAGCCTCAAAGAAGCTTTGTTTGAGATTAATCACCGCTCCAAAGAGATTCGTGAAACTATGGAGCAAACAGTTAAGTTTTCGCATTCAGTTTTATTTCCTGTTAAAGTTCCTATATTCACATATAATCTAGGTCAACTTTTATGATATGTTTTTGAAGTTTACATGTGGTATTAGAGCCTAATATATGTGGATTAGGGACTTATTGTGTGATTTAAACTTGTTAAACTCGATTATGAGTTGTTAAGCCCGAATCTTGCATGATTTAATCCGAACAATAGATGACTTCTTTTCAGAAAATTAATAAGGGGCTTTTGTTCCTCTCTGAACAACGAACGTTTTGATATAAAGATTGTAACTTAACTCTGTTCGTAGAGAAAGTTATGATTTTTTAAAATTTCGGGTGAAAAAACTTGAAATTTCTTGTAAAATTCTTGAATATGATATTTTTCATGCATATTATTGTACTATATTACATATTCTTGTTACTGAATAACATACGAATCTGTTAGTACAAGTTTTATGCAAGAAAAATCAAGTTTTGAAACTGTAGCCGCCATGGCCAAATCTAGGGTTCTTAGAAACCCTAAAATCATGTGTTTTTTCCCCTTAAAATTATCATAAACGTGTTTATTGATGTTTAGAGACCTTGCATGTGTAGTAAAATAGCAAAAATCTTGCTCAGAATGTCGAATTTGGGCTGAAAATTGGGCTGAAAATCGAATTACAGTGAAACAGGTCCCGTACCGGTTGAACCGAGTTAGGTCTGGCCTGCCTAAGGTCAGGGATGACCAGCCAGCGGCTAACCTCGCCGACGTGCGGCCCTAGGCGTGTGAGAGCGCGTGGATGACCCCCTGGGGTCCACCAAAATTTCAGAATTCTCCTCTCAATGAGAGGATTCCAGAAAATATTTTTTCATAATTTTTGGACATCGTTTGGTATTTATTTAGGCCTGTTTTAGGGTAAATTAGGCTATTTTCAAAAATCCGTACATTAGTTTTTTCTGATTTTTCTTAAGTAAATGTTTTTTGACCTTTTGAATCTATTGGTAGTGTGAACTCTCCCTAGTTAGGTCCTTAAAAACTATACTCTCTCCCATAAGTCCTTTTAAGAGCCTAAAATTGTCATTTTATGTTGAAAATTACAAATTATGATTTTATTATATGGCTCAAGCAATACATATATGATCACTGGGTATTTTTGGCTATGTGCCCATAAGGATGTGATTGCAGGCATTTTGATATGCTTAGATGTGATACATGACACTTTTACATCAAGTATTGTTATGACAAGAACTTTGGATTGAAATGGATGCTACTGCCCAAAGGGGTACACTTATTAAATCTGATTTTCTTGCATATGGTATATGACTGTATCTATTGTATTATTGCATACAATCGCCTGCCCAAAGGAGGTTATTGTGTGTTTTAATGACATGGATGTGATTTAGCAGCTGATCCGAGAGTGCCTAACTTTTGAAAGACATGTCTGCCCAAAGGGGATTATTTTTTCAAGTGCTTAGGCAATCTCATATGGTGGCTGGCTGGGAGAGACCTCATAGTATGTTGCATTCTCTGCCTAAAGGGGAGACGGCAATGATGCACCAGTGCATCCCTATTATTTGTACTTCATATAATTACTGCCCTTATTCTACTGATATGTTACCTCTTTTGTTGCCATGAAAGTTTCCTTTGCAATTAACAACAATAACACTACCGTTGCGCTGTTGAATGGTTCAAACTTTAAGAAGTGGAAGCAGGATATAGAGTTTGCCTTGGGTATTGTTGACCTGGATTTGGCCTTGAGGGAACCTGAACCTGATGCAATCACTGATACTAGTTCTGTTTCCGAGAAGGAGTTATATGCAAAATGGGACAGATCAAATCGACTTAGTCTCATAGCGATTAAGAGATCTATTCCTAAGCACCTATTGACTGGCTTGCCTGAGACTAACAATGCCAAAGTACTGTTTAAGGCTATAGAACAGAGATATCAAGTATCTAGCAAGGCTGAGACTGGAGCCCTGATGAATGAACTCATGAGTTTGAGGTATGACAGCCAGAGTGGGGTAAGGGAATATGTCTTGAAACTTGTTTTTCTCCAATCCAAACTTAGAGGTCTGAATGTAACTCTCCCCGATGATTTTATTGTCCATCATGCTCTTAATACTCTTCCACCAGAGTTCAGCCAGATAAAGATTGCCTACAACACTCAGAATGAGTCTTGGACAATGATTGACTTCATTGCCAAATGTATCTTAGAGGAGGATAAGCTTAAGAGATAGAAAACTGAGTCTGCCTTACTTGTTTCTCATTCCTAAGTCACTTCTGGGTAGAGTCATGGGAACCAAAAGAACCATAAGAGATCTAGTGCCAACACCTCTCACAAAGGTCAGGATAATAAAGGTCACGGTAAAGGTCACAGTTAAATCCACAATCCTTTAGGTCCTAATGCTACAATAAGAAGGCCATCAAGTGTTTTTTCTATAGGAAAGAAGGCCACATAAAGAAATATTGTCATAGGCACAAGTCCTGGTTAGAAAAGAAGAAGAAATAAGAAGAAGGTAACTCACTTGCCTTAACTTGCTTTGAATCTAATTTCGTTAGTGTCCCATCAAATTCTTGGTGGTTTGATAGTGGTGCAACTGTTCATGTTGCCATGTCTTTGCAGGGATTCAGAAGCAAACGGAGGCCAAGTGAGAGTGAGGCCAAGGTTAGAGTTGGAGATGATAGCATAGTTAGGGTCGAGTTCATAGGAGATGTCATTTTAAATTTAGAAACTGGTTTTCAACTTATTTTGGAAAATACTGCTTATGTACCGTCTTTTAAACGGAATTTGATTTATATTTCTTATTTGGACAAATTTGGATATGGTTTTCAATTTCAAAATGACATTGTTGATTTATTTTATAATTCCAAAATTGTTGGCCATGATTTTTTATCTGATGGATTATACAGGTTGAAATTAGAACAAGATAATGAGTATGCCTCATTCCATATTGAAAATAGTGTATCCAAGAGACCTAGAATTAAAGATCAGTCTTCCATGTTATGGCGTAAGCGTTTAGGTCACATTTCTAAAGAAAGAATTCAAAGGCTAATTAAAGATAACATCCTTATATCACTTGATTTTGGAGACTGTCGCGCCCAGATTTTTCGCACTCGAGGAATACTCACCCAAGCGGGAAAAATACTGTACTCTCTCGTTAGAACTCATCCTCCTAGAAGAATGAGCGCGACTAGGTTTGAATTGAAAATAGGTTTGAATAAAGGGCTTTTGAAAAAGATTCGGAGTCGCCACCTAACTTGATTAAGGTGAGTTAGGTCACCTAAAAACTAAGCATAATCCGAAAACTACACTTAAGGTTTTGAAAAACGATTTTGAAAATATCTCCTCAAGAGAGGGTTTTTTAGAAAACAGGTTGTTTGGCAACCTTTGGAAAACATTTGGCCATTTTTAGAAAAATAACTCCTTTTGGTCTTTGAAATCAGTGATCCTAGGTTCGGAGGTTGATTACGTGTAGGGAAGACGCACTAAGCTATCACCCTACCCCGCCCTTTCGGTACCTACATGTCAATCTACCCTAGATTCACCTATGAGAGTCCTTAATTAACTATTGGCCAATCCTATTCACTTTGAAAAAAATAATGTTTGAAAGAAAACTAACATGATGCATGATATGCAAGTGCAAAAGAAGAGAGAATTGAAAAATAGATTTGAAAAGAGATTTGAAGAGATAGAATTGAAATTGGAAAGTTTGAAAATTTCGTAATAGAAATTTTGAAATTGGAATTTTGAAAATAGATTGGAATTTGAAATTTGGAAAGATTTTGGAAACCGCACCCATGAGGGTGGAATTGAAAGTTTAAAAAGTATTGTGACCGCACCTATGAAGGTTGCCTACGTATCCCTTTGGGAGAATCAGGTCAGTCGTAGTTCGGACAAGAGTCCGATTGAAAAGAGAAGGGTGGATTTGAAGAAGGAGATTGAATTGGAAATTGAATTCGATTTGGAATTAGAAAAGGAGATTGGAAATTGAAATTGAGAAAAGATTGGACTTTGATCTGAAAAGATAGATTTTGGAAAGACTTGGTTTTGGGAAGATGGAGGTTTAGGAAACCTAGACTTAGGAAAAGCTTGACTCGACTTGGAAGGTTTAGGAGATTAGGAAAGGTTGGATTTAGGAAATGTTTGAATTAGGAAATGCTCGATTTAGGAAAGTGTCATTTTTGGAAGGTTTCGAAATTAGGAAAGTTTTCATTTTAGGAAAGTTTCATTTTTGAAAAGTTTGGAATTTAAGAAAGTTTGGAAATTGGAAAGTTTTGAAAATTGAAAAGTTTGAAATTTAGAAAGTTTTGAAATAGGAAAGTATTGAATATAGAAATGTTTTGAATTAAGAAAAGTTTAGTTTGAGAAAGGTTTAGAATTTGGAAAGTTTCAAATTAAGAAAGTTTTGAATTTTGGAATGTTTGAAAAAGGGAGGTCTTGAATTTGGAAAGTTTTTAAAACAAGGAAGTTTTGAAAATAAGAAAATTTCGTTTTAGGAAAGGTTCGAAAAAGGAAAGTTTTCAACTTAGGAAGTGTTTGAATTAAGAAAGTTTCAACTTAAGAAAGTCTTAAATTAAGAAAGTTTTGAGTTTAGAAAAGTCTTAGATTTGGAAAGATTTGAAGTTTAAGAGAGTTTAGAATTTAGAAAGTTTTAGAGTTTTAGAAAATCTTGAAATTAGGAAAGGCTTGAGTTTAGAAAAGGTTTGAAAACTTAGATTTGAAAAAGATTTTGGAAAAGGGTAGAATTAGGAAAGGGTTGAACTAAGAAAGATTTGAAAGTTGAGTTTTAAAGTTTAGGAAAGATTTATATGTTCAAGTTTTTAGAAACTTAAGGTTTAAGAAAGTGGAAGTTTAGGAAGGATTCGAATTAGGAAAGAGTTGGATTTTGAAACTTAAGGAAAGGTTTTAAGTTTAGGTTTAGGAAACTTATGGTTTAGGAAGGAATTGAATTAGGAAAGGTTTGGATTTGGAAGGGATTGGATTTGGTTTTTAAAAGAAAAGATTTGATTTTGTTTCCAAAAACGGAAGATGGGATCTAGTTTCCTAAACGGGGAGATTTGATTTGGTTTCCTAAAGGGAAGATATGATTTGGCTAGGATTCGGAAAGGAGATTCTAGAAACCCTATATTTGGAAAATTGTTGTCTTGATGTAGAAAAGAGGTTTTGGAAACATGTATAGTTTGGA
Organism: Euryodendron excelsum; assembly: GCA_033060915.1. NCBI lineage: Eukaryota > Viridiplantae > Streptophyta > Magnoliopsida > Ericales > Pentaphylacaceae > Euryodendron > Euryodendron excelsum. The sequence goes on along the minus strand of CM065377.1, from coordinate 80,387,923 downwards.
TGTGAAAACTAGAAGTTTTGGAAACCTAGGTTTAGGGCAAAGTTTGAAAATCGTGTTTTTAGAAAGAAAACTAGAGTTTCCTAATTGTGGGTTCTAGGGTTTGATTTGGGCTCTAAAGAAATAGTTTTTTTGGAAAACGCGTTTTTGGAAACGAAGGTTTTCTAGAAGGGAATCCTAGGGAGGATTTTTTTTTGGAAAGCATGTTTTTGGAAACGTAGAGTTTAGAAAGAAAATCCTATAGGGGAATTTCTAGAAGGAAGATTCCGGGAGGAGAGTTTTTAGAAAGATTTTTAGGGAGTGTTTTTAAAAAGTGAATTTTGAGGAAAGAAAGTTTTGGAAAGGAGTTGAAAAAGAGAGTTTTGAAAAAGGGATTTTGAAAGGGAGTTTTTGAAATCAATTTTGAAGAGGGGAGTTTTAGGAAAGTATGTTGAAAAAGAGATTTTTAAGAAGAGATTTTTGAAGAAAGAGTTTTTAGAAGGTGTAAAAACATCTCTCTTTCCTAAAGCAATTCTAACCATAAGAAGGCTAGAACCACTTTAAGAAAGTGGTTTTGAAAACAAGGTTTGAAAATATAGACCAAAAGGCCACTTTTAATATAACACTTTCCTAAAGCAACCCTAGCCATGAAAAGGCTAGAATTACCCTAGAATTGTGGTTTTGAAAACATGTTTTTGAAAAAGAGCTTTTGATGCAATTTTAAAAACAAGTTTGAAAACGATTTTTGAAAACAACTTTTTGAAAACGAATTTTGGAAGGTGCAAGACTATGATATGCACAATGCAATTTGGGGTCGTGAACATACAAGGTCAAGGCTTCACCACATAATCAAGGGGGCCGGACCCACGTGGTCTTTGGTTGGACTAGAAGAAAGCCCCCGACATGGTGACTCTCCCATAGTTCAATCCTACACATGGACCGGGAATCCCCTTGTTTCAAGCATGCAAAGAAAGGGGGGGAAAGAGATGGGGGATTAAAATAGAGAAAACCCAAGTGGGTTGGAGAGAGAAGAGAGAGGGGGAAAGTGCAGAAAATTAAATAGGGAGCCTACCTTGTTTCTTGTTTATTTTGCACGCTGTGCAGTCTTCGGTCTTCGGTCTTCGGTCGGTTTGATCTTCACCCTTCAGTCTTCAAGGGTTGTCTTCAAGCTTTGGAGGGCTGCTCTTCAAGTCTTCAGAGAGTGGTTGAATGCTATTGTATGAGTGTATGGGGAAGTGTATGAGTGTATAGGAGGCTAGGGTTTTGTGTATAGTGGCTAGGGTTTAGTGTAGGGTGGCTAGGGTTTGGAGAATTTAAGGAAACTAGGGTTTTTGGAGGTGCTCGAGCTCTGTATATCGAATTGTGTGATTTTTAGGTTCAGTTTGCAGACCCCTTTCACGTTGATCGAGGCTTTGTATTTATAGAAGTTGGACAAGCCTAGCGCCTGTTGCAGTGGCGCCAGGGCAAAATTTATACTGGCGCCACTAGGAGTGGCTCCAGGCCATTTTTTGGCTTGGTGCCACTGCTAGTGGCGCCAACCATTTAGGAAACAATTAAGGTCGGCAAGCAACGTATCTTTGACTAGATTTGGGCGCCTGTACTAGTGACTACCATGTAAACTTTAGCCTGGCTTCACTAGGAGTGACTCCGGAAAGTCCGGGAATGATTTGAAGGAGCCGGGAGTGACCCGGAAGGCCAGAAAGGAGCAAGAACACTTAAAATAGTGTCCTGGAAGTATTTGACTTGAAAAGTGAGGATTGGATGTGTCGGAAAGGTTGACCGAGCCTTTAGGGCAAAACAGTCAATCGGACCGGAAAACTGCCGGGACAGACTTAAACTGTCCCGAAAGAAGACTTGGGATCTGAAAACATTATTTAGAATGTTCCCAGAGGTTGCCAGTTTGATTCCCAGGGCCGGCGTGGTCAGAAATGGAAACCGGCCCACCAGGGGCAAAACGGTCATTTTGCACCGGGTTTGCCGGAACTGACTCGGAATGGTCCGGAAAGGTAAAGGAAGGTCGAGAACACTATAAAAAGTATTCTCGGGACATTACCGGTTTGATACCCAGAGCCGGTGTGGTTGAAAAAGGAAACCGGCCCTCCAGGGGCAAAATGGTCATTTTGTACTGGGTTGGCCGGAACTGACTCGGAATGGTCTGGAAAGGTAAAGGAAGGTCGAGAATACTATAAAAAGTATTCTCGGGGCATTACCGGTTTGATACCCAGAGCTGGTGTGGTTCCCGGGGCATTCGGATGCTTAGGGGCAAAATGGTCATCTTGACCGAAAAGTCTCGGAAGAGGCCCTAAGGGCAGTCTGGTCATTTTTCACCGAAGTGAGCTAACAGACACTGGTGTTGACCTGGGTTTTGAGTGCTTCCGCCACTATCACGGTGTGAGTATTTCCGCTACTCGGACAGGGTTGATGATTTGTGAGTATTTCCGCTACTCTAACGGCTCTGTGAGTATTTCTGCTACTCTAACGGTTCTGTGAGTATTTCCGCTACTCTAACGGCTCTGTGAGTACTTCCGCTACTCTAACGGTTCTGTGAGTACTTCCGCTACTCTAACGGTTGAGTATTTCCGCTACTCGGACGGCTCTGTGAGTATTTCCGCTACTCTAATGGTTGTGTGAGTAGTTTTGCTACTTGGACCGTCTCGAGGAATAAACTGTCTCGAGAGAGGGATTAGAAAGGGGTCTTACCGTCTCCGAAGAGACGTGCCTGGGTTGGAACCGTCTCGAGGAATAAACTGTCTCGAGAGAGGGATTGGAAAGGGGTCTTACCGACTCCGAAGAGACGTGCCTGGGTTTTGAGTGTTTCCGCCACTCTAACGGTGTTGTGAGTGTTTCCGCCACTCTGACGGTTTTGTGAGTGTTTCCGCCACCCTAACGGTTTTGTGAGTGTTTCCGCCACTCTGACGGTTTTGTGAGTAGTTTTACTACTCGGACCGTCTCGAGGAATAAACTGTCTCGAGAGGGGGATTGGAATTGGAATAAGAAAGGATAATGCCTCTAAGGGCATTTTGGTCATTTTGCCTTTATTTGGGCCTGACAGGCTCGCGAAGCGATGGAAAGACGGAATTTGGACTAGAGGATTGGTTTCGATTGGAATATGTCCATAATGACTTGAAAACAAGTCTGGACGGAGTGTAGACTGCCGAGCGGTCAAAAATGGG